>JBBPCS010000375.1:6255099-6302914 GCA_037974645.1 Hollardia meadi
ACACACACACACACACACACACACACACACACACACACACACACACACACACACACACACACACACATGCATTCACTCCAGTCAGTGTAGTGGGAGAGGAGAGGTCTGTACATGGCTCATTTACAGTAATTAGGGTCAATAGGCGAGAAAGGGCATTGATTCAGCATGTCAGTGAGTAACGGAATGCTTAGGAAACAGAGCTCCTGAAGTCTGCCAACTTGGCACTAATGCAAAGACCACATCAGGCCCAAATAAGGACCTGGCGCAGATCATCTTATAGGCGTTTATCTGACGGTCCCGTACCTCTGCTACCCATTAAATCATTTTCAGAACTCACTTTGTCAGTCATCACCAGGTAGCTAGATAGAGTCTAATTTCTTACAAACCAACAATCCCATACAGCGGTTATCCTGTCTTTCTGCCAGGTCTGCTGTGCCACTTGGCAGTCCAGTTGTCATGCTGATATAACGCAACGCTGTCCGCATGTGATATTCGTATGATGAAACTGCTGGCAGAGGGGGCTCCGGGACTGATGTTTTGGCATGTGAATGAAAGCTCTGGCTCGATGGATCTTACTTGTTTTTCTTGTTGAGTGGGCCAGGCCAACTTCTTGTCAGTCTGAAAAATGTTTTTCCGTCAATCTTTTGCAGTAATGTGGTCCAGCACCCTCCAACCTCGCCAACACCACCCTCCACCTCCCTCCGTCTTTCGCTCCCACTACCAATCATTGAGATCAGAATTCAGCACTGCTCTGATAAACGCAACACTTACTGCACATACGCAACCACAACATATGCCTCAGTGTCCCTATATTGTTGTTTAGCCAGACACTAAAACACTTTGTATTACATATAGAATTTTAATAAGATTATTCCATGATGCTCGTGGGACATATATTTAGTTATTATATTTTAGCGATTTATTGACTTTTATGTATCTTTTTGATATGAACATTAAAACTATGGGGTGTTCTTTTATGCTGTTTAGATAAATTGAATCCAAATAAATATGGTGAATAATTAAAATCTAATCGAAATATGATTCAAAGGAAGTGAAATAAAATAAAACTTTATTCACTGAATGACATTTTAAACAATCAATTCTGGTAAAATTATTATGTTATTTATACGTTAAAATTAAAGCTTGGGTTAAATCGGTAAAATTTTATGTAATTCATATGTTTATTTTGAAAAATAATGTTCAATGCTTTAAAGTGTTTGAGTATTCAATATACACTGAATGTTAGTGTGGTAAACACATGTTCTCATTTTGCTCTAATTTAATGTTTTTTTTTATTTTAGGATTTTATATATTTTACACTAAAATTATCATACTCAGTGTTAAAGTTTCAGTTGCTCTCTATTTTTCAGTCTTTATGATGTACGAGACAACAGCTGTGCCCTAATCCTATACCTTTATAACAGGTTTTTAGTATGTTTTCACTGGAAGAGTGACAAAATGAGGATTTCTTGGGAAATTATACTCATTTCTCGCATAGCAACCTCTTGCTCAAGACATTCCAACTTGTGCCAAAAACTGTCACAAGTTGGAATGTCTAAGCTGCACTTGCATTATGAGCATACATCACAATTTGCTACAACATAAATGTAAGCATGGTAACTTTTAGCCTTGTAAATGTAGCTGTGATCAAGCCACCACATTAACTGTACCAGGAAGACACTCATGCAGATGCATTATGGGCACAAACTTTTTCTGTACTGGGTGAGTGGCTCATCGGACTCCTAAACCAGGGTATAAAACCTCTAATCCTGGGATGAGGGCATATAACTATTCATCATGGCATATGGGATGGCTGCATCTGTTAAAGATAATTGTTGCTTTTAGAAATACAGCTAACAATCAATATTAACATGCATAATGTAAGCAATGGAGTATTTCTTGAAAATATTGTACCTTGCTACAAAAGGTCAAACAGCTACAGCTACCTAGCTTTCAACGTCATCACCAGGTATCAAAGCATGCAGGATTTACTACATGTGATACACTCTAATTGCATTTGTCTGGAATGCAATATTTTGAGTTTCCCCATTTCCTCAACATTGAATCACGCTCTGGTATCGGAAACCCGAAGACCCAGGGCTGCGGCTGCTTATACATTGCATAGAAATTGTGTCATAATTCTGCCCTTAATCAGTTTAACCCCTCTGCTGAGCCAGATCAGTTTACTAATACATCAGATAGATGAAGCTTGGGTGTGTGTTCGGGGTCGCTGTTGCACGGATGCAAACCTTCTAGACTTAAAATTTTCCCCTGGTTGTTAATGCTCAAAAAGTGTTTCGTCCATCATGGGTCATGTGCACTGTAGAGGCGTACTGAAACTTTTTTTTTTTTTTGCTACAGTCAAACAGATACTTATAGCCAAAGTATGTTTTTAGTTTAAACAAAAAGGGTCCTTCTCCTTTGCGACTACCATCCTCTCCCACTCCTTGCATTCACACACTGGCTTTGTTTTGTGCCACAGTATTCACTCCGCAAACATGCCCACCAAACTGGTCAGCTGGTTGTGTGTGTGTGTGTGTGTGTGTGTGTGTGTGTGTGTGTATGTGTGTGTGTGTGTGTTGAACAGAGATACATCTGGTGGAGCATCCAGATGTTTGTTTTTGTTTTTTTGCTAACTTGTCAGTGAGGCAGATGGCAATGCATAAAGCCAAGACCAGAGGAATAGCTAACTGCGACCGCCTTCGCATTGCCCACCGAACAAGCAAACAAGTAAGACATTTATACACACCGGGACCACTTCTGTCTCTGCGCCATGCCACAACCCCGGGACGACAGTATTCCTCCACCCAGCCAGACCCACACCGCACCACAGCAGACTAGGCTAGATCTGCAGCTAATATATATGGGAGACTGAGTTGCTACCGTGCAAAATAAACACAGAAAAGTATGGATAAATTATGTAGCGAAAGATGTGTTTACATTAAGGGTGTCAAGTTTAAATTATGCACTGCGTTGTTCTGTGGTTAGTGTGTCGGCTTTAATTTGAATGTTTGAGAAAATAATTGAAGGCTGGGAGAAACGGAGCCAGACAAGCAGTTCAGCTTCACTGATGTCATCCCCCAAAAATGACATTTTTGCCCAGAATTCATCACAAGGTATTGTGCATGACATGTGATTTGGTATGCTCTGTATGCTCACTTGAGAGCATTCTTGAAGCATTAGCAGAACCGCTGCGCACACAACTCAAGTGTTTGTTACAAGTCGACCACGCTTTCCAAGCAGAGACTTGTGTGTGTTTACACTGTGAAGACCTTCAGTGTGCTTTCATATGCCCACCACAGAGTGAGCGAGCAGAGAACGATCCAAATGGAAAGATCCAAGTTGAGGCGTGGATTGAGGCGTAAATTGTGGTGTTAAATGGCGCATATATCAAAATAGTGAGCCTTTGCCAAAACCACATCTACTGTAATGATTGATAATGAGAGAGAGAAAGAGGGGGGAAATTAAAGAGAGACAGAATCAAAAATCTTTTGCACTGGGACATATAAGGACACAGAATGATCCAATTTGTTACTCCATTTTATGATTGTGTGACCCAGCAGATCTGGCACTACAGAGACTCTGATATTCAAGCTTGGAGTTACCTCTCCCCTGTAGAGTTTTACACCCCATGATCTCTAACTGTCTCCAGAAAGAAGCCCTCCTGCTCTCTGTGCACATCTAAAAACATCTGTTTCACATTCAGTATGTTCAGCTTTGGAATTAGTTTAACATTGATGTAAAAAGGATTATGCAGGGCTTAGAACCAGATTGGTTTAATTATTTGGGCAGAATTGCAGTAGAAGTAAGAACCCTTTAAGTTTTCTTTTCTCTGTTCTCCCAGCTTCTCAGAACAGCGATCGCTCATACTGTGGCATGTAGCAGCTGGCATTTACGTAGATCAAGCTGCATCCTTGTCGGGGGGGGGGGCAAAACAACAAAAAACATCAGTATCACCAATATGCTGCTTTCATTTTTGAAAGGCATAAAGTGGAGAAATTTAGATCAGGTCATGCATGATTGATTGTAGAGCCAGGAAATACATATTGTGTATGGGGAAAATGGTGTTTTCTAATATGCCTGCACTCTAACTGGCAGATTATGGGAGGGCAGCGAGGCTGGGACTCATATTACGGCTAACACAAACATATATCTGATGAAACTTTTGAAGGAAATACTCCATAAATATGAAAACATTTACTGAAGAATACCAGGGAGTAGTGGAAACCTTAGGATTTTTGCCAGGTTGCTCGAGTCCAACGCAATTGCCCAGGAATGAGGAGTGTTTTTGTACTAAATAAATGAGTGTGTAAAAGACAGTGGGCACAGACAGTATGGACTCTAACTATATATTGAAATGTGGTGAACTGATTAATTGAAATGTGAACGAATGGTGATGTGCTCACTGAGAACGCCTGCGCTGTGATTTGACTTGACACCCTGGATGTCTGATATATTGCAACCAGCCGTATATATTCACATAACTGGAAACTGGACCCTGAAAACCCACAGAGAGCTCGGCATGCTGAGGAGTGAACAAATCTCGGGGCACCGTGGCATCTCAGTTGCACCACATTTCTTGGGCAGCTGCTTTTTTTTACCCAGAAGGCTTTGTGGTCTGGTCCCCCTCCAGAGGGTTGCATAAACACATTCTCTTCCCCTACACCCTGCTTGAGTCCTTGGGCTGATGTTGATCACGATGCCATGTTGACCTATTGTTTAGTTTTGCTGGCATGTTTTCTGTCTGAATATTATATTGCTTCTGGCATCAAGGTATTTGGCTTGGCGACTCACTGGACTTCTGCAGTGTTTATTTGTTGTCATGTCAGAGTTATAGAGTGTATGCTACAGTAGGTGTGAGCCTTTAGACAGCTGCGTCGACTCAACTATGCTGTAACCATAAAGGGAGAAGGACTTTTTATTTCTTTAACAAGTCTCTAAGCTGCAGGAACACTGTGGCTTCAAATGTGGCATTCATTATGTCGGGTTGTCACACAAGAATTTTAAGCCCAGCAAGATTGAATAATATTTCACAAAATGGGAATGCAACAGAGAAGAGTGTCCTTGTTTGAATTTATTTGACAATAAAATTGTAGTGTTAGTTATGTGCATTATCATGAAATATTCTCTCACTACAGCAAGACTACATGCTTTAAAAGATACACCCTAAATAATTTTTACCTTGCTGGAAATGTATGGTTTTCTGGATTGATGCTGTGGTTTAGTGGTGGATAGTTGTTATTTCTAAAGGCATGAATGGTTAATTTCAGGAGTTGGGCATCTTTCCAGACCTGTGGCACTGTCCAAACTCTGAAGATGCCAATTTCTCCATTAAAAGCAGCCTCAGTAGACCAAAATGAAAAGCAGAGCAAAGACATGTTGCATTTTGAACAAGTAATGTGACACATCACATGATTTATATTTAAGACCATGAACTCTTATTCCTCGTGATCTTAAATTGTTTTACACTTGACGTATTTATTCTAGGCTCGTGTGTTTGATTTTATGCTTCTGCTGATGTTGTTGCTGTTATGTTTGGCGTATTTCAGGATTCACTGCTTAAAAACTATGTTTTGTGCTGTTGCATCCTGCCTTGTCGAACTTCATTAAATTAAATCTCTTAGATCTTGTCTGAGCAATTTTCACTCTGGGATATGAAGGCAGTTACAGCAGAAGTAGACACTTTTAAAAGTAAAAAGAGCAGATGGTATGTAAAGTTTCAAACAAAATTTTATGTCTAGAGTGAAAGAAGAATAGCCATGGAGGCAAAAGTAAAATGAATGGCTAAATATGTAAGTTGAAGTGCTAGACAGACTGAGGGCTGAAGTCAGAGGAAGGAGAAAATGATGGATTATACAGTTCATATCTGATAGCCGAACAAAGGAGCAATAAAGTGTATCGATTGAACATAATGTTATTGTCCTTAATGGCTGTTACTGAATTGGTCACGGAGCACGTTGAGGTATACAAAATCCCGCTGTAAGGCTGGAGCAAGAGGAGCTTATTGGCAGAAGAGGGTAAAAGAGAGACAGAGAGGGAAAGCGAGAGTACGAATAGAGGCAGGTGTGAGTGAAAGGTGCTGGACAGATTGAAGCCCGGGTGTCAGAGGACGCCGTAGCTCATGGACCCATCAAACAGGATCCTGCATTGACTGCCAGTAACATCAGTCCAGGCGCCGGCTCAGAACACAGATCATGTTTAGGATTTTCATTGCGTAACCCCCAGTCTGTCTTTTTCATGGTGGGTTCGGATTTCCGTGAATGGGTTTATAATTAATGGCTTGATGGTTACTAATGGCTGTGGCACTGGAAGCTTTGTATTGCACTCTAATTAGCCATTATAAATGGTTAGTATTGACAGTGAGAATAACATCCACTGTCTCCAGACAAGATGGCTCTCTTAGAAGCCTGTCACCGAATGAGAAGTCGCAGGATCATGTGTCTTCTCAATAAAGTGAAAACCTCGAATCCCACATATCCACTGGTTATTGAGCCAATATTCAACAGTGTTTCTTACTGCTTTATAAACATCAAGAACAGCATGAAGTATACTTGCTCCTTTCCAATGTGCACTTACATGTTTGTCTCGTGTTTAAATAATTGCTCTGTCCAATTTTCTGTAAATCTTATGACAGCAACCCTACCGTGTCAGACCTTGTAACATTTCCATAACACGTCCAACACAACATATTCAAGTGAATGTTATCGCATTGAAGAAAAGGCTGCAACAGTGCAAGGTTAAATAAAGAGAAAGACAGTAAATGTGCGTATTTAATAACGCCAGTAAATTTGTCATCTGATAACAATCTCCTGTGCTCAGTGAAATAAAAACACTTTTTGTGTCATTAAGCCAGTTTTAAGTGCTTTTCTTCTCACCGCCAATGAACAATAAAAAATTTGTTTTGTTTTTTTCACTGCGGCTCGTAAAAGGAGACCTTCCTGTTGCATACCAGGGGCCAAATATCCTGCAAACACTCCGTCATGTTTGAATACAGCCATCATGGAACATTGGTATAAGAAAATGTTTAAAAGTGTTTAAGTGCCAAAAAAAAACTATTCCTTTAAGAGACAGATAAAGCCAACAATGTGACATGCCCAAAAAGGGTTGTAGTTCTGGGTTTGTTGCATCCAAACATTGATTTACAGGCAACCAGAAATGTGATCTATTGTTAGAAGTAGAGTCTGTTTCAAAATAAGCTGACCCAAGTTCATACACTTGAATGTTAAGTATGTCTGTGTGTGAAAATTATTTTTTACACCCTGAGCCATTGCCCAGAAGGAAAATTTAATATGCTGGGGCGAGGGAGCAATAAGGATGGAAGTCTTTTTTCCCCCCATCTAACGCTGCATAATAACAGACGCACACCCTCTTTACTGTCAGTCCGCTTCGTCTCTTTGAGAACTTGACCCTGTTTTCCTTTTTCCCGAAACCTTGTGAACCAGTAAACCCCAGGCTGCCTGGTTAAAGAGGAAGTCACATCTTAGCTCTTTAATCTGATGCTGGGCTGCAGAGCTGGTAGACATTTGAATGAAGGCCTCTGAAACACAGCAGGTTAAGTGCTTCCATGATGCCTCACTATGTCGTTGTGCAGCAGGGCTCGCGTTCGGCCAGGCCTCCAAAGCAGGAACAGGACCTCAGATCCATCACTACACTTCCTCCTCAATCTCCAGCAAACAGGCTGCGAGAGGGACAAAACAGCTGGGCCGACTCATTATGTGAGCAGCCTCATTTAGTCATCATAGCAATGCTTCCTGTTGTGCCATCGACATAGTTTTTAATCTGGCCCCCCAAACTATTCAGGCATGAGTGCAAAATGGCTGTTAAGAACAATTTCTTTAGTCATTTACATGACTACTTCCTCCCACCAATTTATCGGCTGAGCTGCATCTGGACTGCACTCCTTCGCTTTTAGTCATTTGCTGCGTCTCACCATTCATAAATCCAGGCCTCCCAAAAATTAGGCAAAGTGCACGAGATGGGGAGAAAAGACAAAAACAAAGCAAGTATGTGTGAATCCATTTATCAGGAAAAAAAACGTCCAACGCTGTCTTCGATTCAAATTAAAGCCCTACTCGCAACAGATGAGGCTGGCTGCTAAAAGGGTCCCGCTTCACAGTGGAAATGATATATGTAAACTATGTAATGCGAATGTTTGAGAAAAAGCTGTGTTTAATTTTGTATCCTGACGAAGTGCATGAGAAACCTGCCTTTCCTTAGCTGTCTCGTTGAATCATATGGATATAATTTCATCCATTTACGTTTTTCTGCTCTTTGCTGTGGTTGCCACAGGGCATTTGCAAGTGGGCAGATTAAACGCACATGTTCCTCCCATCCGCAGCCGGGGCTCTCTGCTGCTCCACAGCCTTTCCCTGCGAACAGATCCTGAAGTGTTGGTGGTTTTCCTAGTTGGTCAGGGCTTGAGAAAGACAACTTGTGATAAACCAACTTATTCCCCCAAACCCCTTTTTTTCACAATTATAAAGTTATACAAGCTTCTTTTGAGCATTGGCACTTAAAAACACAGTTCATTTGGCAGTATTTTCTTTCGCCGACCAAAACTCGTTGCCCTTCATCGTGCCTGTCAGGCTTGGCTGTAAAGTAGTCTGGATGTATTAAACTAATCACAGTGGAGAGTCAGTTAGACTCTGAGAAACCTTTTTTTTCTTTTATGGGGGGCCCTCTGAACATGAGTAATCGTGAATTTCATGCTAGTAAGCAGCTGAACAGTTGAATCCTATCTCGCCATCATTAGTCAGAGGCCTGATCTACAATTACTGCCCAGGGCCAGAGAGATATATCAGTACTAAAGGAGATCCCCTTGAGCCTAGCAACCGCAGAAAGGCTAACTGTCAGGAGTGAAAATCCTGGAGCTCATTCTTGGGGGGAAAAAACACTCCTGCAGGTGATGACCTTAGCGACAAGGACCGTAGCCAGAGTTTGTTTTTTGTCCAAAGAGAAGCACTCCTTCTACCTTAACTCTCATTCTCTCCTCTCTCTACAATTCTCATCTGACACCGTTCATTAAAGCTTTTAATCAGATTGCCGTCCTTCATGTCAGCAGCCATATTTCGTCCCAACTCCCCTCCATAACAGCTGGATTGTTTCCATCATACACAGCTCCTGCAGGCTGCTAATGAGCCGCCGCATGTGAGGAGGGCCGCACACTGCTGCCTTTTAGCCCCAACACTGTTTGGCCTTTTCCCTGCCAGTCAGGAGTCATTTCCCATGAAGGCTTCAGGCAAGCCGCACCTCCACCAGCCTGCATGCTGGGCCCATAATCTGTCTGTTGTGATCAGCTGCCTGTCCACCCTTTCAACCCGCTCTTGCCCCCTTCAGCCATGTCAAGACCCCGCTGTCATCCCAAATGTTTACCGAGCTACTGAACCCCCCACCTCAAGAATGAGATGGTGTCAAACGCGGCTCAAGTCCCTCCATGCTGCCAGCGCCACTCCCCTCGCACGCTAACCCCCGATCTGCCAGTTTACCTCAGACGGACGTTTCAGAGAGGAAAACTAAACACGTTTAAAGCAATTAATGTGATTAGCGCTGTCTAAACTGTTTTTATAGATAATATCAAAGGTAAAAATCAATCCTGTGTCAGAAGCCTGAACCACCACAACTCCGTGTTTATGCCACTTCAACCTGTGTAGTCATTTCTTTCTAAACAGTCTTTTAGTTATTTTAGGCAACTCCTTAAGGATGATATAGGAAGCCTATTAACATGCATGCTTTTCAACATGCATATATCAGATTTAGAACTTTTTAGCATCATTTTATTTTTTTGGTCAATCTAGTGGGAATCAAATGCATAACCCGTGGAGCACATATATCCCACATCAACTGTTAAAACACTTCATGAGTGATGAGGGTTTAGCTGCACAGCACTGCGTGCCCCAAATATCCAGTAGGTTGTTTTGTAAGTTTCTGACAGTACATGAACTCAGATTGGCTAAAACATCTTAGTGTAGCATGAAACCTTTCAGGCAGGGTTCTGGGTAGTGTCCAGGCCTAGAGGTGGTAGTGCCTATTGGTTTCCCAGCAGGCAGGAAAATACTCAGCTGTCCAACATGGTAGTCCAGCTTCCAGAGTAATAATACGCTCGACATGATCAACACGGTTTCCACCACGGACCCCTAACTATAATTTAGCCTCAAATTTGTATTGCAGAAAAGAAAGCAATGAAAGAGTGATTATTCCCAAATAC
Organism: Hollardia meadi; assembly: GCA_037974645.1. Classification (NCBI taxonomy): domain Eukaryota; kingdom Metazoa; phylum Chordata; class Actinopteri; order Tetraodontiformes; family Triacanthodidae; genus Hollardia; species Hollardia meadi. The sequence goes on from JBBPCS010000375.1 coordinate 6,265,304, forward strand.
ATAAATACACACATTTGGCACGTCAATAATAGCCATGTTTGTTTTCCAAACTCAAATCCTCGGCGTCATATTTCAGCAGTTGGCATGGACCGTGTCTTTCATGACCGGTAGTGTAGATGTTCCTCCGAGCTGAGATTTTTATTAAACTTTCCCACCCTCACCGTGTCTCCCGTTTCCATCTGAAACATTTGATTGGCAGGACTTTAGAATAATGTGTTTCCACTGTACAACACTGTGCAATGTGAAGTTAAAGACATTTTCTATGATTGTATGCTTGGACAGAAAGTGTGTTGATGAATTCAGGGGTGTTTATTCATACTACATTCCAGCCCCCTGCCTCAGTGTGACTTTTGTGCTGCTGTCTAGTCAAGAAGCCAGTCATTTTGTCATGCTTTCTCCTGATTATTAATTAGTTGGGCCTTAATTATGCCACCATTGGGCTGTATATTGAACCTTTAATTACAGATTGAAATGTTGAAATGCGTAAATGTGTTCCAAACTCATCAGCTCCATGATCTTACAAACTTCAATGGGAGTTCTGCATTGTGTAGCCATAATCGGGCAGATTAAGCCTGAGCCGCACAGCACATACACCCACAGATGAAGTTGGTCACCCAACACGGCTCAACCAGGGCTGGCTTAGGTTTCGCCTATATTAAATGGAGCCTCAGTGAATAGAAGGCCCTACCTGCGCTGTGTGAGTGAATGAAGGAGACCAGGGATGAGTATTGAGTCCAGATGAAGCTGAAGGCCCATTAGAAGAATGGTGTCACTCTCTCCTTAGCCGTAACCCGACCTGTTGTCAGCAGGCTTCACTAAAGATCAGAGTACAATGAGACAGGACAGTGGAGACCGCAGCACCTCTGCAACAGTTTGTCCACAAAGTCGTTTTTGTACGGAGGATCAGCATAGCGCTTTGAATTGGTTTTAGGTAAGATTTATGGAGAAGTTGTTATTGTAGAAGAAATTGTCTGACAGTGGAAAGTTCTGAGTTGCTTCAACATGTTTTCATCAGACTGAATGCTTACTGGCTCCTTTTTTTTTTCTTTTTAACCTAATTTAGGCTCTTGACATAGAATGAATAAAGACTCCTTTGTTTCACAATTTAAAATTCCATCCATTCAACACAATTTTTTAAATCATACATTGCGACATCTTCCTTGATATGTTTTTTTTGAAAATTTCTTAGAAGTATTAAAAATAAACTGTTTGTTTTAATATGTTAGTGGCAAGCTTCAAATTCTTGATAGCTGCGGTTTCTTGTTTGACAACCCAGGGGTGCCAAAGTCGGAAATTTTCAAATCATACTGATGGGAGGTGATAGGTTTCCATCGCAAGTACTTTTGGTCACACCACAATAAGTACATGTCTAATATTCACAGTTATTAGGATGCGGTCAAATAGAAATGCGCAAAAAGGATTTTTTTAGTTCCTCACTTTAGTTCCCCTGGTTCCATAATTCCTGGAACTTTTTTGCTCAAAAAGAGTTAATAGTTACTTTAATTTAGCCTGTTACTCTTTTCCACATCCACCCCTTTTTGTCTAAGTACTCTTTTGTCTTCACCTTGCATCTGAAGTCTGCATAAGCTGACAGGCAAGAGGCTGTACAGAAGAAAGATGCCAACATGAGCACCTCACTATTGTACCCCCGTGACACCCAAGTGTCAGTATATTGATATCAAGGTGCAGAATACTTAGATTTACCGCTGGTAGATATAGGTAACATTGAGCTATGCTTCCCATACTACTCTTCATCCATACACTTTGTGACTCTTTACGCCAGCGCCCCTGCAGGGGGTCTTGACATGGACAGCCTCATCACCCAATCAGCCGTGTTTTCTGCATAAGGAGTGGACATGCGAGACGCCCCATGAATCATTCATGTGTTAACAAATCTGTGGTGTTCATTGGCTGAGTGGTTTGGATCAAATGGGCCAAGCTGGGTCGGATATGAGCTTGTTTACAGTCACTGTCACTTGTCAATCTAATGCACTATACACAGCAGAACACTTATCTCGTGCTATGCATTACAGCCCATTAACCGTCACTGTACGGCACACTCCAGTTTCTCCTGCAATTTAGACGCAGCGGCAGCCCTGAGGCAGGTGTGCTGTCAGGTATGCTGCTGTTGTTCAAGTGGACGTGGTTTTCAACAAAGGTCCTTGGATTGGCTGCGTAATTCAAGAGCTATGGAAAAAATACTTGGGATTATGCCGCCCAGGTTCCTGAGCGTCTCTCACTTTTCCATAGCTGGTGAATATGTGGAAGGAGGGAAAGAGTGGCACAGCTTCTTTCCAAGTCACAGACAAACACATATATATACAGAGCCCACATTGCACCAGAATGGCCAGCTTTACCATAATCGATTTCTTTTATTCTCTCTCTCTCTTTGTGCGTGTGTGTGCATGTGGCATTTGTTAATTTCCTTGTGTGGTCCTGTCTGTACCTGCCTGAATGTGGTTGTCTTTGTTCCACAGTTCGAGGGCTGTAACAAGGCGTTTTCGCGTCTGGAGAACCTGAAGATCCACCTGAGGAGCCACACAGGAGAGAAGCCGTACCTGTGCCAGCACCCCGGCTGCCAGAAAGCTTTCAGCAACTCCAGCGACCGCGCCAAGCATCAGCGCACCCACCTGGACACGGTCAGGAATGAAGTCTTCGCTCTGTCTCACCTCCTGATGTTTCTACAGAGCAGATTAATGTCTCAGCTGTCTCTGGCCAACAGTTTAAAGAGTCTGTGTGGTGGCTGTGTTGCACAAGGAATGGCAGCGTGAAACTATGAACCATAAATGTTTGTATGTTTCACATATGAGCTGTGTTTAGCTTCTACCAATTCCATTCAGGGATTAGAGTATATGCAAAATTAAAATATTAGTTGTCAAATAACTAGCAAAGAATGTCAGTATGGGTGTGTGCTCTTACTACATCCCTCCATCACTTTTACAACCCCATTAAAAACTGCACTGTTGTCCAAGTCTCAGCGCCTATTTCCACATCTTGACAGTATAAGATTTTAATTTGCTGTCAGTCAGCGAGCACTACAGCGTTCTCGCTCTCTGCACGCTGGCAGTGACACGCCACAGATAATTAAATGATCAGTTCCATTAGGCAGAGTCGCAGCTTGGGCCATAACAGACTTGGATTGGAGCTGCGAGCCGAGACAGAGCTTTGCCTGTTTCTCTGGCCGGTGGAAAGGGAAAGAAAGGTTGAGTCAGCCAACGCTGCCACTCGTCATGTCTCAGTAACCCCACCAATACCTACCTCACTTTATCACCGTCTGCACGCCAACACAGCTAGAGAGTAAACAAGGTGTTTTGCTCAAATTATCTACTTTTGTTCTTTCTTACACTTAAGAAAGCTTCTTTTTTTTTTTCCTCGACGCTTTTGAGGAATCTGAACTCTTATCAAGTGCCGTAATCCAAACACCTCATTGGAATATCTATATGCTTCAGATTATTACTAGGTAATTTAAAATAATCTGTGATCTGCTCCTAAAAAAATATACACTTACCAGCTTCAAGCCAACCAGCCAATAAAGGAGTAAAAATTTTAACCATAGCTCTAGAAATCAAGGAGATTATTTTGGATAGGTCTTGTTAACAGTTTACTCTCAAGTCGTGTGAAAGCAGTCAGTTTTTTTGCAGGGCAGAGTTCTTCAGAGTTTTTCAGAGCAAAGTTCTTTAAAATTACAAAGAGAATTTTAAAAAAAAAGGTAGAAAGGGCTGTAGTGACACAGGGTGACATTTTTTAATCAGTTAACTCTCAAATTCGCCACTTTCTGCAATGCCTTAATTGAAAGAAATATTCATTTTAACTGTATTAATCATAATGTTTATATTTCCAAAATATTTCCCCCCCTGTGTTCCTGCATTGGCCAGCCACCAATGCTTTTGGTACACGTAATAGTAAATCATTCAGAACTTTTCCTTAAGTAGAGGTCTGAATGCAGACTTGTGTTATTCTATCAGTCAAGAGTTTTCTTCCACCACCCACTCTTTCCACAGTAGGACAAATGATACAGCTAATCTGGGACCCTGATGCTTATGGCTTCGCATTAACACCCTGCTAAGGCGTTCACTGCTCCTGCCCAGCTCCCGGTCCTGCCAAAAACACTTTGGGGGAAAATCATTTTTTAGCTTTAATGATATTTATTCTGCACAGAAGTTGTGCCTGATTTTTTTAAAATGTTTTTTAACTCAAAGTTCTTGGGTGCGTTGCTTGGCAAAACAAACATGGTGGAGATGAGTGGCACTGCGAGCGCCTTGCAATAACAATGGCTTATTTACAGAGAACGTCGAGCTATGGAGGCAGAGCTAATAAAGAGACGCGTATCGCTTTACACTTTAATGGTCAACTTGTATTCCTAGGGATGAAAGACAAAATTGCAGTGAAGGGAAAAATCCCTCAATTTGTGTAGCTACATGTTATATTTGCTTGGTTAGAATGTGAAATGATGAGGAAATTCCATGACAGTGCAGTCGTTTTACAGATATCATGTATGTCACTATACATACTGACATATATGTATATATATATACATAGAGTACCACTAGACACATTTGATTGAATAACTATTGTTCCACAATATTCAATGTACAATTTCTTAATCCTGAAAAAAACATCTTACCATACCCAAATATAATTCTTAAATATTAGTGTTTAGGATACATTGTCAAGTATTTATATTAATAATGTAGTATTGATGTAGTCAGTGCCAAGAGAGGGGGTTTATTACTGCGTTTGTAAAAGAAAAGCAGGATAGATCTACATGCAGCAGCAAATGAAACAGAACCAGCTTTAAAATGAGTCCTGAAAACTCTACAGAGAGATAATCTGGTGGCGAAATATTTCATAATGAATCTTTTCTTTTTTTCTTTTTCATGCTTTTTTCCCCCTTCTTCTTCTTACTTCAAATTCTGTCACTCTCAGCTGAAAGGTAGGACCTTAACTTTGCCTTTACTTCAGCAGATTTCAATCTTACTGCCCCATCAATTGTACTCACGCACGCACACAAATTCCCTGTGTCCCTGTCCTTACAATAAAGTGCATTTATGTGCGTTTCACCCTTTAAACAATGCAAAATATTTTCACTCTTCTTGCAGAAACCATATGCTTGTCAGATCCCCGGCTGTACCAAGCGCTACACAGATCCCAGCTCCCTACGCAAACACGTCAAGATCCACTCGGCCAAAGAGCAACAGGTGCGCAGAAAGGTAGGACACCTTCCACAAGAGAGGGATGGAGCACATAGATACAGAGAATTAAAGAGAAACAGAAAGCTAATGAGTAAACCCCTTAGGTCTTGTCAAGTCATTTCTTAGATCTGTCACTTAAAATTTAGAAGTTCCTTGTTGATGTTTTAAGCATCAAATGAGAACAACTGAAAGATACATTAAATATCTTTAATTTTAATAAGACGGTAAATCAATTTGAGACTATTAACTTAATACAGGGATTTTATCATTCTGTTCACAATAACTCCTAGTCCAAAATTAACACCCACCAAGTGCCAAATGCAGGTAGATTTTCCATTTGGCGAGTAAATCTCTGAAGGCTGTCCTTCTCTGCTGTCTGTGTCTGAATTTACTGCATGGGAAGTTGATTAAAATTATCAAGCATCCGATAGGTGAACAAAACCTTCAAATTTACTTTATGTTTGGGCATTTCATCTCAAGTATTTCAGTAGTATTTTAATAACAAGACTTCAGACTTGAATTGGTGAACCTTTTTTTTTTTTTTAACATAATACCTTATCATGTCAATGAAATGTACTGGAACCAATGTCTATTTGACACAAAAAAGGCAATTTATCATGGTATTATGGTAATAAATATGCTTGGTCAGTGGATTTTGGCCAGTGAGTCAAAAAGTTAATTTCAGACCCTCCATACGTACATATGGGTGGCTTTGCCTGTGTATCACGCAGAATACATTGCTATGCTCTACTCAAGAGCTACTGTGGACCTTATTCACTTAGCCAGTTTCCAGCATGAATTCATTAAAGTCAATATGATGGAGCAACAGATTTTTCAAACAGATCACTTCATGTAATCTCTCCTGTTCTGATGTGCATTATCCACAGATCCATGTGGTTGGTTTAATTGAGTTGGGAGGCCGGGGTGTCTTTGAGATTCGTTTTCTGTACAATAGATCAGGTTTGACCACATTTCATCGTATTCACGGTCAAAAGCCTGTTCTTTCCCCGACTGGAACAGAGAATGGACTCATTGTTGGGGAAGGGGCTGGATAGTAACAGGCTGGATGATGTGTTCCTTTGCTTCGTGTCGTAAAGGGAAACACATGTGTGCTCGTAGCATTGTTAATAAGCTGAACTGCCGAATACCCCAGTGGCCAGATGTTATGGACAAATGTCAAACAAATGCTCTTACTCCACTCTTGGAGCAGCCCGAAGAAAAAAAACTGTTAGGAGTGTCGCTGTGGGGAAAACAGAGCCCCAATTACATGTGATGAATGTTTTGCAGGGCACTCATAAGACTCCCCAGGGGCACATGCGCATTTACTGACATATAGTATCTAAGTGTGAAATCGTAACGTGGATGATGCCAGCTGTAAATCTGGTAAGCAAAAGCACATCCTTGATTTCACTGGCCAGATAGGTCTCAATCACAGATAAAGCTGTTATCTCTCCATTTGGCTCGTTCTGCATCGATGAACGTGAGTAGAGTAGATTGTTGTGGTAATGCTGGAGAATGTTTCCACTGACACTCCAACCACAAAATCAAAATGTGGAATAGATTTTCATGGAATAACAAAAGATGGATTTGTGGCTGATGGACAGACAGGGAGACAGATGGGCAGATTCATAGGGTTTGAATGATGATGGAGAAAAATAAAACCTCCATCGGCCTCATCTTTCCTTTATTGATGTACTTGACTTGTACTGGACCTATGACTCACAGAAACGATGCCAGGTTTTTATGCCTCTTGGCATTATACTTACTTCTACTCTTCTTATTCTCTATTATTCAAGATAGTCAATATCAAAACATCATGTCAAAAACACAAACTTGATTTACAATTTGCTTCCATGTTGATTCTCTGATAAATTGAACCTGCATATATTGGATTTAAATGATTGGGAGCCATATGCACCAGACGCTCTTAAGTTCAAACTTAGTCTAGTTATAACGTAGGTGCTTAGTTAGTGGAGATTCTGATGCAGAACTGAACTAAAACTGGGTACATGTTCTGACACAGGGATGAGTTTTTCCTAAATATTTACACCCAGTAACTGCCAGGTTTAAGTGCTAACAGAACCGACTGACAAAGCTAAAAGTTATCTTGCTAATATAAAGCTGCTGAACCCTTCAAATTGGAGAGCTAGAAGAGCACTCGGAGAGTGCATATTTCCACTATAAGGCCAATAGCCCACTCCTCTATGATAAGCACAACCACTATATGGTCTGTATATATTTCCAAAAATATTTGAATTATGTCAAAATTTGTTTTTGTGCATCTGAAGCATCAGCATCACCTCTTAATCATCACTTATGTCCAATTAGAAGTGAGTGGCTTTTCTGGGTGTCGACCTTTGGGTAGTGGGCTTGTAGCCCCCAGCCAATAACATTGTTCAGGGTGTGAGGTTGGACTAAGCTAAAAACATAGCGACCAGGTTACACCACTGTCCCTGTCTCTCTCCTCTGGCACCTTCCTGCAGGTTCGTGGGGAGGTGTGGGTGTGCTTATTTTTGCTTTAGAACGTAACTGTTCTGAAACAATGAGAAAATATTTTGTTTATTCCGATTCGTTGCTTTGTCGCTATAGCGCCTTTGCCTCTCTACATTCACAGTCTAGCTTGCTCAACCACCCCTGCTCCCTCTAGCCAGGGCAGAGGGGCCAACCCACAACTGAATACGCCACAGTATTCACATTCTGTGAAAGTGAAAAATAATTTGTATATCCACCATTTGTTATCTGCTTCAGAATTGAAGGAGTTCTTCCTTGGCTCATGCTGCTACACACTTCCATTAAGTCTCATAAACATCGTTCCAGTAGTTTTTCTGTAATCCTGCTGACAAACAGACAAACAAACCAACAAACACAACCTTGTTGGCAAAGGTAATAAAAGAGGTAATTAAATATGGTCAATATATCTGCTCTAACATTTAAACATCAATTTTTGAATGTTAAATTAATTAATAATTTTAAATAACAATGTTGGTTAAGTTAGCATAATTGCATCTTTGTTCATCATACTTAAGGAGCATGTCAAACATCGCGGCTCACTGATGTATTTTATTCGTTTGTGGAGAACAATGAAGGTCTGTAGCACCGAAGTGTGAACTACAATCAGGCTTTGATGAATGAATAGTAGATCTGTTGTAGCAGATCATGTCCGCTGCTATCGTTTGTCCATAACGCGCCATCTGATATTGGAGCCGAATGCTGTTGGTATATTTCCATTTCTTCAGTCAGTGTCTTGATTCTGGCACGCCATGCTGTGTTACACACTGTTGGTTTAAAATGTCTTTCTTTCCTACCTACATCCGATAATCGGCTATAGTCCCGTTGCAGTCCCTGTGTTAATTTTTGAAGATATACTGTATCTCCTGAGTGAAGGAAAGATGTGGTTGTTAGTACAGTCCTGGCGTCTACCTCAGCAACTGTAATGTTTTAGTACAAATTCGAGGTCAGCTGTTTCATTGATCCACAAGGCAGATGTGCCATTTCTCCTGATACAAGCTTCCTCAGGATTCTTCTGTGTGGCGTGTGATCGACTCCCCAGCTGACATGTGTCTTCACTTGCCCCCATTACTGTTGGCAGTGAGAGAAACAGAAGCAATCTCGCACTGGTCTCTGAGTTGGTACAGTGATGTCCAAGGGCAACACATTACACAAGGAGTGTATGATTTTCCCTCTGGTTCCCCTTGACTGAGAATGTATCATTTTCTGAGTTACTGTTTCATATTGGCAATACAATTGCATTATTGCAAAAAGAGAAAATAAGACACACTCCACATAGGTCCGAGGTACAAATATACAAAACTGAAGCTTTGTTTTGTTCTTAGATTGCACAATCTTGCAAAACATATGGAGTTCTCTTGAAATGAGTCAACATCATTTCTTGTAAACACTGTTTTACACTGTTTTCTTATATTTGTGATCAACAGCTTCGGCCCTGTCCTCACTTGGAGCAGGATGTCCTGAGTGACTGTCTGTCCATGCAGCACCTCCAGAGCTCCACCTCCTCGGAGCATCTCTACAACGGCAAAGATGGCCGTTCACCTGGACTGGGCCAGGACATCTTCACAGGTGCATGCAGGCAGCTGCTCTGCCATCTAACACCCTGATAATATTACCTCTTCCCCTGATGAGGGCATTGGGTAATCTAATACTTCTGTCAGTGCTGCACAGCACACTGCTATTGTGTAGCACTTACAATACAAAACGCTTACTCTCTGACATTTCCAAAAAACATCCAAAGTAATCCATGTCACACTCTGTCCAACACATCCGATGTCTATGTAGCTGCTTACTATCACCATTGGGTGTAGTGAAGAAATTTCTGGAAATATTTTTTAGTTGCAGGTATCTATGGAAGTCATGTGTCCTGAAATCATAATTTTGTCTCAGATTCTGGAAACTCTTTAGCTCTCCTTTCAAAGGCACAACAATTTGTAACTCGTTTTGCTGCCCATTGCTTAAATCTGGTCACATTAAGCTGGTTTGAGGTTTGCTCCCGATTTTAACACGTTTATATATTGTTATATGATACATTTTAATATTCTGAACCACAAATGTAATTTACATAGTTTTATTTAATCCAGTTTTTTGTTTCACCTTCCATATGTTATATTTTTACAATATGTGGTAGAATATAAGTTAATTCTGTCATAGATTCTTAAACTAAACCTTTTGTAATACCTTGTGTATGTATTACAACATGTCATGTGACACTGGTAGTTGCGCCATTCTCTGTGGTTGAGCAGTTCAAAATGTGAATGCAAGAGACTGGCCATGTCCCAAAATACCAATGGCCAGGGAGCATTTGTTCCAAAATAGAAGAACAGGTCAGCAAGTGAGGTCTGACCACCAGCAATCCCAACACCTGGCAAAGCTATCACCGATTCATTGGTGGTATTTCACAGCCATGTCAACATTTATGTAGATGTATTATGGTAATTTTGTGCTTTCAGGCAGTAAAAATCATACTTGCGGTGGCTTTGGCCAAACATAAACAACGTACACCACTATAATTTATCTTTAATTGCTTAAACATGTTATATCAACATTTTAGCTGTGGGACTCTACTTGGTTAAGTTTGGAAGGAAGTGTTACAACCTCATGCTTTTGTTTGTTTGGTTTGTATTTCATAACCATATCATGTTAACCTGTCATCCTGTCATGCAAAGACTGCAAAAACCATTACTAACAACTACATACAGAAACTTCTATTCATCACATGTGGCCTTTACACTTGTACTGTCCTAATGGATGAATTTGACCATCACCAAATGTCAACATAACATTGGATTGGTTACAAGAGAGAGATTAATTAATTATTATAGCCATCTTAAAGTCAAGAGAGTTGCCCCGCAGCTTCCACAGTTTATGGACACATCTGTGCTTGTTTTCTGCCTATACCCTATCCAGGCTCCCCATTGCTCTCTGTTATTGTTGCTGGAGCCCCAGCACAGCATTGACGACTGTGAACGCTCAACTTGTCTTTGAATGTCGAACCAGGTCACTGAGTCTTGGCTTTTCCTCCTCTACCTCCTCTGTTTCTGAGTGGATGTTGCTTACTCTCCTGTTTTAAATGTTTTAAAGCCTGGAGGATCTCGCACGTGAGCCGATGCCAAAGCATTCAGGGACACAGTGTTATCTGAGGCCAGCGAAGATGTTGTAGGTTGGCATGAAGGATCCACATTTGCATGAGTTTCATTTTGTTCCAGGGTCAATAGGATGCATGGAAGAGGTGGGGCAAAGTGGGCAACCATCCCATCATTAACGCTTGTGGAGCAGAAAATGAGTCATGCTTCCAGTCAGAGCTAAAACTCTTGTTCGCCGGATATAACATGGCTGCAGCGAGACTTATGAGAAGCCCCTCTCTGTTTTATAGAGCATAATTAGGGTGTTCTCTGATTAACCAGAGGAAGGACTCATCATCGTTTTAGTGCAGAGGTTTACATGCTCCTGCTGTTATGCTAAAGGGCTAATATACTTCTCCATCTCCCTCTCACTCAGAGCTTTCTTCCTGAACTCAAACAGAAGCATTTTAGATGCAATCCGCAACATCTTCAGAACATAATCCTCTACTAACACCGAAAGAGTGCCACCAGATCATCTCTCTCTCTCTCTCTCTCCACAAGGAACTAGCAATGAAATTGAGGCAATCACAGCCATTATTTGTCGACTGTTTCACCGGTCTGGTAGCAGATGTTGGGGCTAAAGGGGAAAACATTTAAGGTCTGTGATTGATGATTTGAGGGTAATGAATCAAGCTTGTAACCATTTCAGAGTGCTGTCAGGTCAGGCCTTGGCATGTTTCCACTTGAGAACAGCTGGGTCTGCAAATGGCAAAACCAGGAGCACCAATCTTTTCTCTTCCTTACATGTCCTCCTGTCTTCTCCTCATCACTACTTAACTGCTCCAGACTGTCCTTGTGGATACTGGGACAGAAATCAGCCAATAAACGGAGCGGAAGATGAAGAGAGCAGATTTATTGTGTTGGGAGATCAAGTGTAAAGTCTCTTGTCAAGATTTGGTGTCTACAATGTCTAGTTCTTACCTAATAATGTAGATCACACTATGATTTGTCACAGGAGCAACATTTTCAGGTTAAACCAATGGAAACTTGTCAAGGAAAATGATGGTCACACATATTATAACAGATTTGTCGACTGATTTGTGCAAGTGCAACTCCAAAGACTGACATACAGTATGTGCAATGTGGTGACAAATTAACAAGGAATCAGGTATTTCAAGGAAAATGTCTTCCAGCAACTCTGGCTGAGCTCTAGGTAGTTATAGCTTCTCAAATGAAAAGATACTTATTTTCTCAGTTTTATATAACAACAAAAATGAACACTGTATCATCCAGAACGCCTGAGAGGCAAATGACAAAAAAAATCTGCTGATCCATTTTCTAAGTCTTGTCTAAATTGTTTTCTCTCCTGTGTTTATGGCTTAGGAACAGGGGAAAAGGTTTTGCCAGGATATTCTAAGTTAATAATCGAAATTAAGTTCCTTAATTTATTTATTCATCTGTAAAACAGGTGGGGGAAAAAGTTTTGCCATGTTAAAATAAACAAAAAAAACATTTTGCAGGATAATTTTTTCTAAGTTAATTTGTTTTCATCCGTAATACCGAAGGGGAAAAAAATGGGAAGGTGGAAAAATATTTTTTGTCAAGTGTTGTTGTAATAACCATGTTCTAAATAGGACTAAAATCAGTAATTTTTTCTTCCAGATGAGTTTTTCTCAATGCATTGTAAACACAAGGTACATACAGTATATTGTGTGTAAGCAAGTTATCTAACATTACTGTCATGTCTTTCTTTTATTTATTTAATCACTACTAAACTTTAGCCAATTAAAATATATTGATCCAAAACTTTTATTTCACGTGACAAAACTTTTCCCACCTGTTTCACAGATGATAAAACAAATTAAGGAACTTGGAAAGTTCATCTTGGCAAAACCAACTGTTCTTAAGCCATGTACACAGGGGAGAAAATAATTTCGATGACAGTTAGAAAAGGGATGAGCAGATTTTTTTTTCTCACTTGCCTCGTTTTCATAATATTTATATGTTGTTTCGTGTAATGCCTGAAGAGGGCGCTCCAATTTGTAGTGCATATGTCCTTGACACACACTCCATTGAACAGGGCCGTCGACACCGCACCTTCACGTGTCGATTGTGCGCGGACCACAGAAGGAGGGTCCCACCTGTAGGGCTGAGAGATACACTCACATAACCAACTGGCAAGGCACTTCTTGGACAGGGCCTTTCCAGCCACACCATACCTGAAGCAAACAAACAACCGCTCTGTGCATCTGATGGGGGCCGTGTGTTCAGCATAGCATGCTAGCTCGCCAACTGGGCAAAGCAGATGCAGTTTCGCCTCCCTGCTGCTAGCGTGGGGAGGAGGACAAAATGCATCCAACTTAATAACTCTCAACCTGAATGAGCTCCATGTGTTCTTTGGAACAAAGGAGGGGATCGGTCTTAGAGTCACCCCCACTGTGGTCACCCCAGAGTAACAAACAGCAGGGGTTAACCGACAGGGCGATCAGCTCACCCATCCTCTTGGCTGAGGTCAAAAACAAGCAGCATAGCTGTCTTGGCTGACAACGCCCGCAGAGAGGAACGCTGAAGAGGCTTGTACGGGTCTGACACCAAGGCTTCGAGCACCAGCGGAAGCTCCCATTGAGATGGGGAGGCACGCACCATTGGCTGCTGCCTCTTAACCCCTTGAAGGAACCGCTTCACCAGGGGGTGGCTGAAGACGGGTCTATCCCCAAGCCCCTCATGACAGCAGGAAATGGCTGCTGCATACACCTTAATGGTGGCATGAGACAACCTCCTGTCCAACAAATACTGTAGAAAGGAAAGCACTGACTGGACTGCACACGACAAAGTGTCCAAGCTCCTCTCCTCACACCAGCGCTGGAATCCCAACCACTTGGCCCTGTAGCAGGCAGTGGTGGATTCCGCCCTAGTTGCCTAGATGGTCTGTATAACAGAAATAGAAAACCCAGCTCGTCTCAACCTGTCCCCTCCCTCCTGGGACAGGGCCCCCCAGAACTTGGGGATCGTCAAAGGCTTGTCCGCCAACATGCAGTTCATCCTTGTGTACCACGGCGCCGAAGGGCAGTCTGGAGCTACCAGGATGACAGCCAACTGCTCCAGCCTCACTCTCTCCAACAGGAGAGGAATGAGGCAAAACAGCGGGAAGGTGTAAAGAAGCCTCCTCGGCCAGGACACATGAGCCAATGCATCCACCCCCGGGGGGGATCGTGGTGCGGTGCTAGGGAGAACCAAAGTGGATAGTGGGTGTTGCGCAGTCAAAATATCCCAGTGTCTCTCTGTCACGCTGCAGGGGAGGAAGCAGCTTCCTTTCCGCTGACCATCCAACTATGGTAACTGAAGGGCTGCGACAGCATCATTGAGTGAGGGCGTATGACATCTTTGTGCAGCCCTGCACATTGAGAAAATCTGTAGAGCAGGCAACAGGAACTTTGCTCTTTCGAGGTTGTTGCCAAAGCACCTCAACACGCTGCCAGATGTCAGGGAGGTTGGGTAACAGAAATGTTAATTGCGGGGGGTTTGGCCGTCTCCGTCTTGCTCACGACGAAGCAATGAAAGAGATCACATCACTGCTGCCGTCTAACCAGGGGAAGCACTCGGCACTCAACGCAGGGCGGCAGCTGCTGAACGCCATCTTCTGCATGATCCTGACCGAGGCACTCGAAGCATTAGGCGTGCGGGTCTGATTGGCCGGCTATGTTAATGCAAATTTTCAGTGGGCGAACACGTGTACCCATAGAGTCCAGTAGATGGATGAGTCTGTGTGAGATAGAACTTTAATCCCTCTTTTAAATGCCCTGCTGTTTATAGTCCTGTTCAAACAAATGTAACATTCAAATTTAGGGTTGTGTATTAAGAGCAAACAGCTAAAAGTACAAATAAGGCCAATCCCCTCGTGAGCAAAAACAATGTACCCTAAATTACAAACAGCGCAAGCAGAGAATTGGATTTGGCTTTGATTGGATGAAAGTTGTCAAAACAACATCCCGCTGCCATGAAATTGCTTTAATTTGCTCAAAGGAAATATAGAGTGCAGTGCCCCTGAGTTTGTTTGGAAAGTTTACTGAATTAGCTTTGTTTGTCTTTCAGGCCTATACACTGGCTCCAGCACCCCCCATCACAGTGCCTCAGTGGAGCTCCTCTCACCCACCCCTAACCTCACCTCAGCCTCCACCACCGACCTGCCGTCCCGACAACACCGACTGGACCGGGACCTGGGCAGCCCTCATCACCTGTCCCCGCTGGCTGCCATGGACAGCACGAGAGACGGGTGAGTCCTCCGTGGATGTCTAACATGGATGTATTCAGCTGTGGAAATGTGTCATACTTCCTCTGACACTCAAGGGTCACTGTTAAAGAAGGCAAAATCATAAATGTGCCAGAAGGGTGGGAATACAAACATTAAATCTAATAAAAGTGTACATTTTCTGATTAATGAGTGGAAAATTATGTGAAGGCCTTGTCATAGTCCTGTCACATTACCAAAACTTCTTCTGACTGGCCTCAATTGAGGTAAAGTCATGTGACATCACAGTCTGGTAAGCTGTAGCTGAAGTTACCAAAAACAGTCCATTGATAAAGATGAACAAGGAGAAAAAGGGTCACTTTATCTCAAACAAAACAGAAACCATTGCACTTAACAATAAGTTTACCATTTCCATACATTAACATATGTAATAATTAAGTATCCCCATAACTATACAAACACACGTCGGTTGGACTTTCGTCCTCTACTAATTGCACTGATAGTGTTATGATCCTCACTGATGACCCACTGTGTTTCCATTATTTTTCACCTATTTATCATCCTGAATCAAGGCAGAACCTCAGGGCGAACCCACTTACATCACATTAGGTTAAGCCTCTCAGTCCTGCTGACAAACCTATTTGGCTGTTTCACTGGAAAGTACTCTGCTGCACAACCCCCAAGACATCCCTCATAGGACAAAAAGGGCCGTACTGCTCACCACAGGGTCAACGTGACACATCACTAGCTCTACTTCTGGCACTGTGTTCTTAAGGTCCCCCATCTCCACTGGATACAACAGCATCAGCGCGATGACCAAATGATTTGGCTGGACATGATTCACACTTTAATAAGGATAAACTGTCAAATCTGTGTGATGGGATCATCGTTTGGTGTTTATGTTGTGAGCTGATTTATTCTCAAATGACACAAATCAACAAATTCTCTCTGAAAACAGAAAACATCACCAAACAATTCCTGTTGTACAAGTCCACTGGTATTCATGTTTTACAGCCCATCATACAGTATACTGTGTTAGACACTTGATTTGTTGAGGGATCATATGAAAAATACAAGAAAATGAAATGCATTGGATTATACGATCTTAAAAGATGATGCATCTGCCAGATAATTGTGAAAATAAGTACAACTGGGGATACTTTTAAAGCAATAAAAATGAAGACAGTTAGGTGTCAGTGAGTCAGTGTTGCTACATCTTTGGCAAAGAAGAAAATGAGTTTCTATTCAGTCCTGTTTTAAATTTCATGACGAAATCAATTGACTGTAATGACAATACATTAATTACATGTTTTTCGAAAGATGCCTCTTACATTAGATACCAGAAAGTATCTAAGAGTACATGGAAAACCTGAAGCTCGTAGAAGCACAGCTGTATTGCTCAAGGACACTTCAGCAGAAATGGACAACTCTTCATGCATCTGTGTTGTTCTTTGTTTGTGTGTGTGTGTGTGTGTGTGTGGGTGCGAGAGGCACAGCATGTTTCCCATTAGTGCCGATGATTTCCCCAGAGAGCCAACAGAGCAGAGTTGCAGAGGCCGAGTGTCTTCAGGAGGCACAGTGTGTACTGTACTAAACAATGTGCCGAAAACCAAGGAGGTAGAAAAGGAAAACAGTCTTTTACAGTGTAATAACATTGAGTAAGAGTGGATGGAATCAAGCATCATAAACCCTGTGTAACAAAAGTGATCGTGTTACGTAAACATGCTTTCCTTTAACTCTGGGTTCTGCTCTTTGGGTGTCTGTGTGTGTATATTCGCTTTTGTGGGAGTATATACAGCATGGGCCTGTGACAGAATGGGGTTTGATGGCTTTCTTACTCCAAGCGCTGCGCATGCATTTGTACTCGTGTATCTCTGTGTGTGGGAATGTGTGTGGAGTGAAAGGAGTTTACATATAGTAATCCAGGAAACACACATGATTGCATGTGATTGGGACGTGAGGCACAGCAGACTTCCAGCACAAACAGTGCAGCGGGCCGGCGCAGCGAAACTGCCTGGATGTAAACATCTGAGTGCCGCTCAGAGACGTCAGGTCGGCCTGAGAAGCATCTGGAAGGTGATGTGTTGTTTCAAGCCTTGAAAGCAGGAGGAGAATGCTGTTGAAATTACCTTGCGGTCTCAGTGCCTCTCTCTCAGCGGCATGCACAATTACCAGCACGGGGAGAGGAATGGAAAGTGAAAAGGACCTGTGTAGGGGGATGCTGTAACCACGGTTACACAGGCAGAGTGACATAATAGATGGAAGATGTGGGCTTGCTCTTTTTGGTGCTTGATGAGGAACATCTGAGCATCGTGTGTGTGTGTGTGTGTGTGTGTGTGTGGTAGTTTTTACATATGTAAGTGTACATCATTCCATATTAATCTGGCCTCTTCATGTACGTCTTCCCCACCTAAAGCTCCTCCATACTTGTGACGTGATTTCCAAATTTCACCAAGTCAAGACCTAAAAGCACTCATAAATACACACACACACACACACACCCAAATACTATAGGGCCTTTTCTGTTCATCACACAGTATGGACGGAGGGTGGGGTGAGGAGTCAAAAAGCGAGTTGTGGCAGGGACCTAACTAGCCGGGCATGAAACGTCTACTCACATTTGCCTGAAGATGGAGCATTTGATTTACATGTTTAAAGCCTTGAGTATACAGGCTGCTGCCAAAGTCAATATCAGCGCCGCACTTGTTTTTCCCAAACGGTTTAGCAGGACATTAAACATTTTGACAAAATTATCAAACTAACCTGCCTCTAGTGTGGCAGCCTCTGACCTCATAGCTAAATGTGTTTACTCTGGCTCAAATGGACCATTTAGGCTCCTTTTACTTTGTAAATACCAGTGTCATTTTTCTGAAGCTAATATTAAAATATGCCAGTTATAATACATTTAGTGATCTGCGTGGTACGAGTGCGTGTGTGTGAGTGCGTGTGTGTAGGGCCTCTCTCATAGAGAAGGCTGTTCGACCGTGGCGGCCTGTGCTCACAGAGAGATGGGTGGTAAATGTTGTCATTCACTGCTTCAGTCATGTGGTTATATAATTGCGGAGGGGAGAGTCTACTGCCTTTACCAGCGTATTGATATTAGAGCCCCTCTGCAAATATTAGTCTGAGGTGGTTTGATACCTCGGCAGTGATTGACACTGGCTAATTGAATTAGAGTGGCGGCAGAGACGGCACAGAGCTACATTAAGTGTTCCTTCTCTGAAGGGGGACGTTCTGTCTTCCAGCTATTATCATTCTACAGTGATCCAGAAAATGAGTGTCAATCTCACAGCCCAAACAAAAACATTTTTGGGGTAGTCGCTCATGGCAACATGTGGTCAGTCAATCATTCTGTGGTGCTTGGTTGTAAATGTGTAGCCTTCAATTAACCCGTGTGCACAAATGGTTAACTCATAAGGAATATTAGGATGATTTACTGTCAATATTCCTCCAAGACGGATGGTGATTAAGGATGGATCTTTGCATTTAGGACAGTTATCTTTCTGGGACTAAAACGGAGCTTTCAGGGCCCCAAAAGTACCCCGAGCCCTGGCTGTGCTCTTCACACTGGGGCCTTCGGGGCTGCCTTAGCTTTAGCTTAGCTTTATCCAGGATGCTGTAGTCTGTCTCTCAAGCACAGCTTTAGCTTTTGCTAACCAGAACCAGAAGTGTTCCCACCAGTCTGCGCCAACGAAGCCCCTGTCATCCATCAGAGGGGCTTAATGGTCGGTTACAAAAGGGGGAGATGAGAGGGGAGGCAGAGGGTGTTTGTGGAGAACGTAGGGTGTGTGGAGGACAGGGCTTGAAACCCACTCTCTAGTGGGACAGTTAGCTGCAGGTGAAAGAAGATGAATGAGGAGCGGAGCGGGACTGCTCATGAATCTTCTTTCCATCGCATCACGCCAGAGCCAAAACTCCAAGGGCAGCTTCTCTTTAACACAACAAGAGTGCATCAACATTGACTTTAGTGCTGAAACCAATCTAATTCCCACAATGACATCAGCTATCCCATATTACTTACACAAGAATCACTGTTCTCAGTGAGCGAGGTCTCATAAGCTCATCACTTTGAAAATGTTCGATTAATATCTCCCGACACCAGACTCCCAGACTCTTTATGCAGTAGAGCTCACATCACTCTGCTGTAGTAGACGGTGCGCAAAGGTTTAAAAAATAAGAAATTTAGCCCATCAATCTGACAGCCTCACCTTAAAATCCCCTCCAACTCTCGGAACAGTCAACAATCAAATGACTCTCATTGCAGTGGGACAGGAGTGGGTGGGCTGGCTGGAAAAAAAAGTGGTGTCAATGGTCAGTTGAAGATGAATATCAGGAGAGAGATTAATGTGGCATATGAAAGATTCCCCTCATACCTCAAGCCCGAGTAGCTAGCAAGCTAGAGACTAGTGAGAGAAGGGCCGGCAGCTGGCAGTGATTAGCTTATGATTCACTTTAGCTGCACATAGAGGCAGCTTGTAAAAATATGAACAGTATAACTGTTTCCTGAGTTTGCGCTGACAGCAGCTCCTGGGGGAATGTTGCTCTCTGCAGGAACACATGGCCACGCACTCGGCCTGTGCCAACCCATGGATTAGCCACGCTCGCTAACAGCTAGCTTCTCCAGAGCTGGACGAACACAAGGTGCCACACAAGCTTTCTCAATTTTGTAGAGCTACACATGGAGGTCAAGTGCAGTCCATTTACGGTTAAGCACTTAAATTTGATACCCAGATGAAGAGGACTATGTAGAACAATCCTCTAGCCAGCGATTCCTCCCAGACGCATTCAGTCTTATCACTTAAATCTCAAGCTGTATTGATTCACATTCAGATGACCACTGAAATATGATCATGTTTTAAAAGTTCATGGGATCCAATTATACATTTATGAGACTCTTATGTCTCTTATGGAGGCCATAAAAAAAAAAGAGTACACCAAAACATTTCTTTATACAAAGTTTTATGATGATCTGTATTGATAAAGGCAGAAAAACTGGGAGCCTGAAGCAATGTCCTGTAAAATGTAAAATAAATTCAGCATTGGCGGGAACTTCTTTGCAGCTTCTTTCATTTGACATTACTAGTTACCTTCATCAGCCACACACAGTGCCACTTCCAGCTACTGAGTGCTGGGTGGGACGTTCCTCACGCATTGAGCAGTAGGTCATATAGGTCAGTAGGGTCCAGCCAGGCGAGCAGTGAGCAGTCACTCTGTCATCACATTTATATAGTGCTTAGTGCAAACCATATGCTCAACACAGCACAGCAGCACATAGTAACACAGCAGCAGTTTATGTGTTGGCATTCCTGATATGCAGTCACAAGAGGGTACTAAGTAGCTGTTGAATATTTGGGGGGTTGATTGGCCAGCTACATTTTTAAAGGCAGGTCTGTTGGGTATCCGACTGGATTTGGACCAGATTGCGGTTCCATTAAGGCAATGTATACAAAATTAAGTCGTGAAATCACCTGTCATTTGGAGTTTCTTAGGAACTTTCACATTTAACATTTAAATGTGTGAATAAATACTTGACACGGTTGTTACTGCGTCTGGGTAAATTGATTAAAGCAATCTTATGAAAGTGGATCAGGACGCACATCAGATATCTCTCACTTAGCATAAAAACGGGAAACGGGAGAACAGCTACGCTGACTCTGTTGAAGGTAACAGAATCTACCAACCAGTGCCTCTACAGCTCACCAATTAACACGTCATATCTCTTTTAATATGTACCTGTTTGTATTTTTGTATTGAGAGAATAAACAACACTGAATTATGATCTTTAGAGGTGCTGTTAGGCAGATTTTTGTTCCCTCAGACAAAGCCAGACTAGCTGTTTCCTCCTGTCTCCAGGCTTTGTGCTGAACTAAGTACTACCTCCTGGCTCTTGCTTCACACTGATCGTACAGACATGAGAGTGGTGTCAGTTGTCTCATTTGGCAAGAACTCAAATGAGTCTTTCTGAAAATGTCCAATTATTCCTCCACAGTGTTTGAATTCAAACTTGTGTCATGTTAATGTTACTCGGTGCGACCCAGTGAGGTTGAACTTGTGACTTTCATGTAAAAGTGACTCAGACGCTCACAGTATTTAGAGCTGAGACAGGCATGTAAACTTCACATTTATGGGACATGAGGCTTGGATGAAAGAAGTTCTACATTTGTGCAAATGTTTTTACAACTCTGATGATTTTGAAGTGGAATTCCACTTAAAATGCATGATGTAATTCTCCAAATATTTAGAAATCCCTTCACGTGCATGCTTTACAGAAAAGATCAACATTAGAAATAAATAAAAAATCACCATGATAACAGCATACTTTTTACATTAGATGATATGATGTTATACAGAACTTGGTCTCAGATGCTGCTGACAGCTTCTGCATAAACTCACTGAAGCTGCAGAGCTTTCGTTTCAATCTGCAAGTTCTTGAGGGTGAACCAGTTTAACTGTGACCCTAAATGGTGGAATACCATTAGCTGGTATGATCGTAATATTTTCATCATTTGCTTTGACTTCTTTGATCTCCAGATTGTGGTTTTCCCCAGTACATAGTGTGACTCTGCACAGTGTGTGTTGAGATTAAAGACAACTGGGCTGTGTGCTCCATTTTAAGAGTTTGAGAATATGTTTCTAATTGCATTTATTAAAATGGTCAATAACCCAGAAAAATACGCCGAGGTGGAGACATCACTTGTTCTCCACATAGTCACAAACATGTCATCTCAATATTTCTCTTGCTCAAAAGTTATAAACGTAAACAATAATGTGCTTACCTCTCTCTAGGCCACAAAGCCTGGAGTTACTGCAATGGTGGGCAGTGTGTGTGTGTGTGTGTGTGCGTGGGGGGTTGGTTTCACTTGAATGCACACCCTGCTGTTTGTTGACTTAAGATCATAATATGTGGTAGGAGGACGATTACGTGTGGGGAGCCCAAGTTTCCACACGCCTGGAATGTTTCTTCTTCTGTGTGTTTAAGATCACTAACTGCTCCGCCGAGTCTGTCGGATGATGTGGTTAGCGGGCCGGCATGTAGCTCCGGCTTTGATTGGGATGCCACAATGCATGAATAATTTTATTGAGGAACTATAAAGGCTGTCTAGAAAGGGATGAACACTCAAAAGGTCTAAATGTATGTTTCACCCACTTTTTTGTGTGTCTGCTCCAGGGTGCCGGGTCCCCTCTTGTCCCCCGGGATGAAGGGAACAGAGACGCCTCCTCCTCCTCCTCCTCTGGAGAAACAGCATGTCCACCCTCACCACAAGCCCTACTCTCACTATCACCACCATCAGTCTACCAACGACGGTAAGACTGGCCCAAAGACATGTGGCTGAACATAGCTCTGCTTGTTTCGGGAAATCGGTTTTGACTTGAATTTGAAAATGTTCATTGGCGTTTCAATTTAATATCCTGAAATTTTTCCTGTTGCAGGTGATTCAGTAACATGTCGCCTCGGTATTAACTTTTGTAGAACTTCCTTTAAGAGAATTTAGTATCAGATCACTTTAATATATGCCTGTGTCCTTTTTCAAACGCTTGCTTTAACGTCAGACCCACTTGAAAGGGATGAAGTTGTCTCTGAGAGTAGCGTTACTGCCCTGTCGCTCTGTCAGAACATTTTTAGGACATAGAGAGCGAGATTAGATTCGCAGAGACAGAGTGGGGAAAACCACATGCCGGAAGCCTTTTCCCTGCGCTGAATTAGCCAACAAAATGCTGGCTCATGTATTCAGCTGTCTCTCAGCAGGCTCAGCTGTCACTCCCGAGCCTTTTTCCTAATGCCTTAAACACTGTTTTCCCTGTAAAGATCTACACATGTACGTCTCTCTAACCACGCTGTGGTCAGGGAGTTGCGTAAAAGTGCTCCAGGAAAAGGCTTCTTTCCCATTATCGTGACTCCTGCGGTCGATTCTGAATACAAACTGAGACGACGGGGACAAATGTTACACACTATGAGGCTGGCACAGTTAGCACGAGCACAAATATAGCATTGTCATAATTTGAGATCCACATTAAGTTTCAGCTGGATGGACTGACCTTGGAAACAATCACACATAGACTCTGGCGGCAGTCGATAAAGCCTGGCTTAAATTTTTCTCCTTCCTCACTTCCTAGAATACCAAGGCACCTTTCAGAGCTGCTTCCATTTCGGAGACTCCTACAGGATGGACCAGACGACGGTCGGCGGCGTCCACGTCCCTGGAGATTCTCACACCTACACCTCCCATCAGCAAAATGGCTTCCACATGTCGACTAGCAACACTGGCACTGCAGGTGAGGACAATTTACCTCGAGCCTATAATCAGAAAAGATTACCTGATTGATTTCGTCAAAATGTGAAACAAACTGCACTTATATATCTCATCTGTTCCAGGCTTCAGCTTGACCCAGGAGCTGCAGGGCGGCGCAGGGTGTCAGTTCTCTTCCAGCCCAGAGGAGAGCATTTTCTTCCAGGTGGGCAGCTTCGACCGCAGCCTGAGCCACATGTCCTCCGTCTACACAGAGACATAGAGCAACACTGGAGCAAGGCACGCTTCACCACACCTACTCCGTTACTCGGCAGTCCAAATCCATCCACAGCCATCTTGTCACATTTCTCTACTTCCTGTTTCCTGTTTTCATACAAGATGTGGGTCCCATAGCAAAACTACAGTCGTTTTGAACTTATTCTGACCTACTTAGCTGCCAGATGGACGAGAAAACAGCGAGATGAAATGGACATTTAAAAGTTTGAATGTCAGTTGACTATACTACAATGTAATAAACTAATTACCCGACACTATCCGAATGATCATGAGGCAAATCACACTTTTCTAATAGTTCAAGTAGGTAATAACAATGTTTCCCAAACATTTTGGATTGTGATTTCTTAAAACAGTTGTAACCAAAAGGTTTCTCCACCTGAAGATCAGTTTGTCATGATGTGTATGTTGTATAATGCCGGAAGTGAAGAGAGCTTTCTAAAGTCTAAGAACATAACCCCAATGGGGTCATAGTGATGTCTTCAGGGTTATCTCGAATTGGGCTTGAGACTTATGAACAGAAAACCTGAGTTTCAAACTTGAAGTGGAATTTGAAATGTGTGTGAGCATTTACCAGGCAGTAAGGGTCTTAATGAAAAAGACATCGAGTTAAATTGTGAAGTGAAGAAAACTCTTTGGCAATGCCCCTTTAGTTGTCTTGTGACCCTTCAGATTCGTCTCGTCTCTGTGAGGGGGTCCTGAACCCCAGGCTGGGAACCACTGGGTTAGAGAGGCTTTAAATACTCTAAAGGGAAAGATTAAAAAAACAACACTATCTAATCTTGCTCTTCTGATTTTAACTGATTTGACTCATGTCATGAAGAAATGGCATGAGTCAAATAACTTACAAAGGAATCTCCTTTTCTTATTAATAATGTAAAAGAAAGAATTAGGATTTTTGCCCTTCAGTCGTTTAAAGATCCATACGCCCTTCTTGTTCGGGTTCAGAATAACATTTATTGGCCAAGAACTAATCATGCACAGAGAATCCGACTGACACTGGTGCTAAGACACTTACATTACTATCAGATCAAGTTTACACATGCTGGTTTTTTTTCAGTTTTAAATACATGAACTTCAAACTCCTGAATGGAAATGAAAGGCCCTCTCCCTCCCCTTCACTTTTTTTTTCTCTCTGATCTACATCTTTCAATCTATTTAGGCTGAAGTGTAGAAAAGAATATATCATTTTGCTGTGTTTGTTTTTACAGTGGAAACAAAAAAAAAAAGTCTGCATTTCCATATTTTGTTAAGTGTTTTATTTTTGCTTTTGGATTTATCTCTGGGGGAGGGTTTGAACTCATTAAATCTGCATTCATGCAGAGAAACCAACCTCCTTTATTATTATTATTATTATTATTATTATTATATGTATAAAATGTACAGTTTGTTTACAGCAATCATTTGAATGTTTGTCATTTCAGCAATAATAATTGAATGATCACACATTGTCTCTTTTTTGACATGTATTTGACGCTTTATAAAATACAAAAAATGCAGGAAGTACTCCACTTGTTCACATTAGTATCTGTAAATTGAAGTGTGACTGTAGAGTTAAACTGACAATTGATGAGGAACACATTGAAAAAAAACCCCTCCAGACTGTGGGCATCTTGTTCCCTCTAGTGGACGCTGTGAATACTACAGACACAGGAAACTTATTTCTGCTTCTTTTTGTTGAGGTAGCTCTGATAGTAGAAGTTACTGAAGAGGATGATGAGGGTGATGCAGTAACCAATCACCAACATGTTCATGGAATCCGGGAAGTCGCACTCTGTGAACAGGTTGTAGCCCGTGTGCACGAGGAACAGCACAAACTGCACCTGGAGAAGCAAACTTCAGATCAGCTTAAACACGTTGTACGTACATTCACAGCTCTTTTCATGCAGAGCAGGAGGCACTCACCAGCTGCAAACACGTGAGGTATCTCTTCCACCACAGGTACTTCTGCATGTGAGGACCGATGGCAGCCAGGCCGTAGTAAGAATACATCACGATGTGGACAAAGGTGTTCACCATGCCGTTGAAGAAGGCTGCAGGTTGTGGCAAAAACAATCAGATACAAAGTGAAGAGAATGGAGAGGATCATTCAAGTATCGATAGTGAGCGAATTAAGTATCAGAACTGGTACGACAGTGAGAGACAACTGAGTCACAGTAGAATGAAACAGACACCAAGACTTTTTGTTAATATTAAGGGTTAGTCTTTTTACTATTTCAATCAGCATGAGTGCTTTTGAATTATTTTTCAACTTTAACATCATCACACAAACACATGGTAAACACCGCTCTCGCTCAAAACTGAGTGCCTCATATCTTTGGAGCGCGTTTTTAAAAAAAGAGCACCAAATACATACTCAGCAGCCACCTTCAAAAATCCTTATTGTGTTATTCTATAGATTTTTTATGAAAATATGTCCCTCAATAATATCCAACTTTCCTCAACTATCTGTGGCACTTTAAAGTGCAATTTGTAAAATATATCCAGAATAAAGGTAGCTCCAAAAATATAAGGGGCAGCATATCATCCAAGTAACCACCAACTGCTGTCACTATACTGTCTGCTGCAGTTATTTTTGGTTGTATCTATAGGGACTGTTAGCTCAGTTAGCAGTGGAGTTAGCATCTCTATAGTTGACTGAAGTCTGCCTAGATCACGACTTCATATCACAGGGGGAGTCAATGTAGGCAGCATGGCTCTGCTCAACCGGGCTCTGCGGCCTGAACACGGCTGGAAACCAAACTAGGAAAAGACTCAGCCTCAGAGACCGGTGGAGGCCAGTTTGACGACAGGAGATACAGTGCGGAGGTGAGAGAGGTGAAGCAGCAGAACAGTGAGATAGTTGCCCACCAACAGCGGCCAAACACAGCATGTAGAGATGGAATATTTTCACATCTTACTCTGTGAGTTGAGGATTTACTTCGATCAAACCAGAGGTGATTGTGGAAAGACAAACCAGGACGGTTTTCGTGAGTTTTGTTTCGTTTATGTCTTGTTGTAATGAAGCGTGTTTTACGATGAGTTAACAAGGCAATTACGCTTGTCTTATGTTATTCCTTATTGTTTAGTAAGGAAAATATGCGTAAGAATATTTCCTTTCCAGACATTTTGTGAGTTTGTTTTATTTACTTATTAAACTAAATGCTAAGAGAGCTTGTGAGACTTAGCAAACTCGCAGCTCGTATACATCTCCCAGCTGAAACTACGGGACCTATCGGAGTATCGCCTCTAGAGGTACAAAGCGGTATTATAAGACGGTACGGGCCAGGGCTAGCATGCTAACTTCAGTAGATACATGTCTGAGGTCTTTAACATAATGTCAATGCTGCTGTTTCTTCACATTCTGTTGATAATATTAGTTTTTTGAACATTTTAAACTAAAATGATGGCCATGTCTTATGAATTGCACCTTTAATCTAAAACCTATTTTTTCCTACTGAAGATATACAGTATGTTTTTAAAATAGATCACAAATTTCATTTAACAAAAGACGAAGTCATACATTTAAACAGCTGGGCTCTGTAGTTTTCAGAAATTGTTACTCAAACAGAAGTAAAACATGAATTTGTTGGGGACTATTTTCAGCAGTATTTGTTGATCCAGTGAGAATCTACGGCAGCTGCGGTACACGACAGTGTGGGATTGATTTAAAATAAACTACAATGCATCAATGCATATGTACGAACATGTATCCAGTGCAGCAGTTTGGTTCATTTACACTGTCAAAGGCACAGAGGAATAAGATAGAACACAGATAATACTTGTGAGTGGATCAATTCATGGTTGGTTTTGCTCTTTTCATGGGCTACAGTAAATTCCAAAAAATAGCTGACTTACACTGTCCGCCGGCCACATACTTGATTCCTGCCCACCAGTTGAAGATCATGGTGGCGTGGTGGTAAACATGAAGGAAAGTCACCTGATTGTTCTTCTTCCTCAAGACGAAGAAGACCTGCCCATAGGGAGGAGCAGAGACAACCATTACACTTTCAATTTTTTTTAATTCTTGCACCGAAATGTTTTTAACGAATACGTACCGTGTCGCTGAGCTCTATGATCTTGGAGAAGAAAAACCACCAGCAGACTCTGGCCATCTGGAGGAAGCCAACAATGGTGAGTTTTACATATTATTTAATAACTCTATGTTTTATCTTTCAAACGGCACTTTCAGCTGTCTGATGGGATTATTTTACTGAGAATTATGATCCAAATGTAGCTTGGGACCAAGCAAACACATCTTAGTGACTAAATGTATCAAATAAGACTTGCTTACCCTCATTGCCAGCGGGTTGGTGCTGTAATCTACAGGCTGACAGAGGTAGCTATAGTTTGAGAGCCAGGATGTGACCAGGAACTGTTAAACATTCAAATTCACACAATTACTCAATGACACAATACACCACCAATACAACCACTGATATCATGACACAGAAAGAGGACGCAGCAGCAACAAAGACTGAAAATACTCAAACTCATGATTGATTTGGTTCCCCTGTCAAAAATCAGCACAAACACACCTCATAGAACATGTAGGCAGACAGGCCGACCATGGCAAAGTTGTAAACAATGAGAATGGCTCGGAGGTCAACGGGTTGTCTGTGTTTCATCAGACGGGGGCCGACCCAGACCCCACAGAGGTAAACCAGGAAGATGAGTGACACAGGGACGGGGGAGTAGACCAACGGCCACGGGTCCGTCCTCTTGTCTGGAACATAGTAGAGCTCTGTGTCAGGCACTTTTAAGCATCGCTTACAACATTATTAAATATATTACATGACTCATCTCAGGCTAGAAGTATAGGTTTAAGAGCTGCCTTGATTTCCCCAAACTTTCATCTCTGATAAAGGATGGTTTTTGTTGGAGTCTGCACAGGAAATGCCACATTTCTGTCAAGTCTGTCTGCAGTTTTGTGAATGTAAAACAAATTCTCATTCAAAAAGAATACAATATTTAGAAATTTAGTGATTGTCTGATAAGGAAAGAGTCCTCCTTCAGTCTCGGCCCCTGTTCCTCCTACCCCTAAATAGGAGTGGCATGGTGGCGAATCATGTGACAAGCCCAGTAGATGGCCAGGCCACAAAGCAGTCATTGTGTAAGCACGTTGGGAAAAAACATCTGCAGCTCTCAACTCACACACACACACTTGTTTTATACACTGGGGATATCTTCTACAACCACAACTACAACAGATATGAGTTTGCAGCAACACTAAAGCAAATTGTATGTGGGGGAAACAATAATCATCATACCTCCATTGTCCACTCTCCTCTGGTATGCAGAGAGGACACTTTGCCATGCAGAAGCCATCTGGAATCAAAGAAATCAATGACAATAAGAAGAAAAAACAGTCAAATCTGTAGCATTTAAAGAAAAATGACTTTACTCACATACACACCTTACAAACGGCGGATTAGCAGGAGACTTGACGCTGGTGAACCTTTGGACACTATCTGGCATATGATTCTTATCAAAGTTCAACTCCAGGTTCTCGTTGCGAGACAATATATGAATGAGGACAGACCGGAGCGACCAGTCGCACCGGAAACGGCGCCGCTGCAAGACACTCAGTAGCAGCTAGTTAAACTAAGTACAACACGGTAGCCAACAGGTAGGCCTACAACATGGAGCCGACTTCCTACCTCTATCACTTTGAATGACAGAGAAAATACTAAAAAGATTTGGCCTACTTCCAGTTTGACTTCGCTCTGGGTTTGGGTTTCCTTCTTCCTGGATCAGTTGCAGGACGGCAGGGGGCGCCATTTCCCGCCATAATGTGACCGACCATCATTAGAGTTTTACTTCTCATTTGTGGCTTATGTTTTGTATAATTCCATGTATTATATTAAATATTGGTTGTTGTTTTTTAATGAATTAAAGAACACTCTTGACATCAAGGGATACATGTAACTCGATACATAAATACATATTTTTTAATTATTGGGAAAAGTGCTGTTTCTTAACAAATTAGCTTAAGCTATACATGACGCAGTTATAGGCCTACAGTATGTGGCATTTGTATAGTAATAGTTATATTGTGTTAGTCCAGTGCTGAAAATTATTCTGTGTAGAAAATGTCATTCTGTCTCATCCTAAACATTAAACAATGCTGCAGTATATTTTCTTCAGACTTTTAACTGGCTCTTCTTGCCTGCTACAACCTGTGAAAGCTTCTTGTTCTGATGACACACCAGGTAATTAAAAGAAAATCTTCTATGAAATGAAATACGTCTGTAACAAGAAAGAAAGTCATTATAACACAAGGTATATTGTTTATTTGATCTAAAATAGCGATTTTTTTTTTGTTCACTTGCTCCATGGCAAAATTATACATAATAGATCTTGATTGGCAATTCACACGTGTCATGAGCAGGCATGAAACCT
Organism: Hollardia meadi; assembly: GCA_037974645.1. Taxonomy (NCBI): domain Eukaryota; kingdom Metazoa; phylum Chordata; class Actinopteri; order Tetraodontiformes; family Triacanthodidae; genus Hollardia; species Hollardia meadi. Next base: position 6,295,221 of record JBBPCS010000375.1, read on the forward strand.
GGTGTTTTTCCTTGCGCCTGATTAATAAACATGATAATCATCTTACAAATTGCGTTTAACACACGTCTTTGGTCAACATGGTTACTTTTAATCTTGACATGAATTTTTGGATGCCATATTGTATCTTCATAGCAAGACTAGTCATAATATAATGATTAAAAACATTCAAGTTAGACTGCTGATTCACTACAAGTCATGCAACAGTTTCAAAGCTGATCTTGTTAAAATAATTTGATGGCATTTTGTTTCTAATTCCCTTCATGTGGCAGCATAGGGGTGATGCTTTGGCATGTGAAAAGGCACCATGTTGGACACACAATCCCTTCAACATTCCTGTTTCACTGTCTTGAAGAAGGAGCTGAGGGAGAGCTGTCTGCTGCCGCCATTAGCTGCACTCGGTTTGGGTTTTTTAGAGTTCTGTGGTTTCTTGTCATTCTTTGTGCTGGCGGGCTTTTGTCTTTTTCCATCCTAAGTGAGACAAATGACAAAGGTGGAAAGCTGCCATTAGTACAGAATTGTAGAGTAAGGCACGTTTTGTAAAATATATTAATACACAGAATTACTTACTTTAGAGGTTTGCTCTTTTTGACTGGGCGCAGAATCGCAAAGCTTCATGATCTGCAGGAGAGTCAACATGTTGATTCCATTCATGGATTGCTCACACAGACTAACCATGAATAGACACTCACGCCTGCCGTCGCTCATCTTTCCGAAACAAACTCAGCGACAAACTGCAACTGCCCTTCATGTTCTCCGAAACTCAATTTAACAATCACAGCAAGACCAGACGATGCCTTTTTCAAACCGCTACTAAACTGAGCTCCAAATAGCAGTGCGACATCAGGGAAAACTTGAAATCACTGAAATCCTGCAATCTGACACAGGGTAATAAACTGTGTCTATACACCAGACTGCTGCTGCTGCAAAAGCATGTTTTCTGTGTGATAATCAAGTCCATTCCTGGTGCTGCAGGTAGCCGCTAACCTTTGACACACAGCAGGGCTTCACACACATACAAACACACACTCTGTAAACAAAATAAAAACCTTTTTCACTCCTGTGGACACAGCAGCTTCCTGCAGAGCAGATCTGGTGAGCCACTGTGCATTTTCAGTCGGTGTTTGTGTGCGAGCTTCCTTCAAATGCAAACTGTGAACCACGTACGTCTGGTGGATGTGGGAGAAGATGTGAACCACCTGCAAACAGCCAATCGGCGATGCATCAGACAGTGGCTGTGCAGCTACAGGAAGAGTTTATGCGCATGTAAAAGTGTCAAGCTCACCTCTCCCACACACTGGAGAAGGCCGTCAGTCAGATGGGTTCCAAGTATCCTGTTGATCTCGGCACACAGTGCCTTCTTCTCCTTAATGTCAGAGTTCTTCTCCTCCTGCAGGAGACCCGGAAACTCCCACAGGCCTGCCAGCAAACCTGTCAACGCACACACACATGCAAAAAAAAAAAAAATTGTTTATATCTAAATTCATTTTGCACATTGACTCACCTTTCTAAAGTTTGTTTTATGTATTTCCGCATGTAGTTTTTTAAAAAGTATTTTAATTTAGTATTTGCCCAACATGAAAATCTCAGACAAAATCAGTCAACACTGATGGAAATAAAGCTGTAGAGCGACTGAAAACAGAATAGAAATATGAATCATTGCTCACATGTCCAATTTTTCAAACAGGGAAGTAAAAGTTCAGTCAGATTATCAGGCTACAGACAAGTTAATTTTACCACCACAACAAACAGACCCTGCACCACTGTATCACCTTTGTCTGGTCTCCGTGTGAGCAGGTACTCGTCCTCTCCCTCCTCTCCACGTCTGATCACCACACAGGTCAGACTTCGCTCCACTCGGGGCGGCTTCTTCGCCGGCTTTCTGGGGAAGTTTTGAACACCCAGGTCATCATCCCAGGGCTCGGAGGGACACAGCGCACATGTCCTGCTGTTCACTGAGGGAGAGGCAATGTGAAGGCTATGTGAAGAGACCTTGACTATGTGAAGGTCTGAGGCGAGGACTCGGGACACTTACTGCAGTCTTCTATATCAGGCAGTGCTGACGGCTTCCTGTCCAGCTTCCCCAACAGCTTCCTGGAGTTTTTCTCTTGTTTGAAATGAACCTGCACATTCACACACTGTATAAGTACACCATCAGGTACAGTATGATCCAAAGCTTTAATAATCTATGTTAGTACTGGCTTTTTACACAAAAGCAAAGCAAAACACAAACCATAAGCATTACTTATTAGCACTGTTACCTTGTGGTAAGAGTGGCAGTGCGGCTGTACGGGACACTGGCTGCACAGTGGTCCTTTAGGGGTGCAGACCCGTGCTCCCAGCTCCATCATGGCTTGGTTAAAGTCACCGGGTCTCTCAGGGTCCACCAGCGTATTGGCTAGACTCCTGAAATGGAGAAAATGAATCTATCTTGAGACTATGTTGAATAATTTAAAAATATTTCTTTTATCTGTGCTTCAAACACATAAAACGCTGATATTATTCATTTTCAAAGCTCAGAGAGCATATTTAAACTTGGATTGGAAAAGCTGAAAAGTGAAAGTGAGAGTGGACGGCAGCCTTCAGAAGAAAACTCAATGACAGGTGGTGCGAGCTGGGAAAAGAGTCTGTAAACTGTTGCAGCTACAACACCTTTTTAATTCCGGTTCATTGAGGATATTAGTTTGAAGTTAGATCTCACCACAGTGCCTCTGTTACTGCAGGACTTGTGCTGTCAGCTCCGATGGCCCTCAGGCGACACAGCACCCGAATCACATTGCCATCCACCACTCCAGTAACCTAGGCAACAGAGGTCCTCATCATCGGTGATGAATGAGGGAGTGAAGCGATCAAGTGTGGCCTTAGAATATGCTCTGGTGCAAAGACACAGCTGTGGTGCATCTGTGCGTGTCTCCAGGTGTGTGTGTGTGTGTGTGTGAGGACCAACCTGGCCCAGTGCAATAGAGCCTATAGCTGCAGCAGTGTAGCGTCCCACTCCAGGCAGCTGTTTCAGCAGTGTGTCAACTGTGCGAGGCATCTGTCCCTGAAGCTCTGACACCACCTGACACAGACCGGGTATATAATTAACTCTCCGCGCCCCAGTCTTTCACATTCTGTTGCTCACCGGATTATATAATTGGCCTTAGCATAAAACCACGCCAAGCAATTATTACAGTTTTGAGAGAGAGAGAAAGGTTTGACACAGTGACAGACCTTCTGAGCGCCTTCATGCAGCCTTTTTCCTCGGGAATAGTAGCCCAGGCCCGCCCACATTTGGTTCACTTCCTACACGTTAATGAAATCAATACATTTTATTTAAAATCGTCACCATCATCTTCAGCGACTGCTTTTAAGTAGTCACCTCCAGCGTAGCAGCTGCAAGATCCTGCACCGTGGGCCAGCGCTGGAACACAGGGAAGAAGAAAGAGTTGAAATTACACATAATGCATGCAATACATCACAAGGACTCCGATGTAATGAACACCTCAGTGACGCCTACCTTCATCCATCTGTTGTAGTAGTCTATTACTGTGGCAACTTGGGTCTGTTGCAGCATGATTTCTGAAACCCACACTAGGAAAAGGGAGGAAACTGTCTGTAAAAGGTGTCAGCAGCAGTTAAAGTTATGTCATTTCGACAAGAAAAATGTTTTCTTACCGGCATACGTCCTGACGTTGAGGTCTGAGACTGTGACAGCCTACAGAAGAAGTACAAGGAGCCAGTCAGTTATGTAAGTCAGCAGTCACCGTCTGCGTTATTAGCGTGTTATTTTATTAATTAGTAAAAAATAATATGATGCATTGAAGTAATCTGTGCTGACAACCAGAAGAGTACACCATTTATAAGAGGTCACAGCATAACAAGCGAGACTTTAATATGACATCAAATTAGTGTAATTTCAACATTAAAAGTCAAATACTGTAATCATTAACAAATTAAGATATTTGGACATTATTACACAGCCCTGGTATACTTCACTGTGACTTTGCAATCCCTGTTTTTTGTTGTTTTATTTTTTTAGGATTACACATATCTGCACAGTGACAAAACAAGAGATTAAAACACTCATAAAAGCACCCGATTAGGTGTGACAGAATCTCACTGATACTGAGAACTGAAAAAATACGTACATACATAATTGAAGTTTGTCTTTAACAACCAAATATGCATATGAAAAGAGGACTACATCTCTTGTCAAAGCCAGTGAAAGAAGCGCATCTCTTTACCAGAGTCCTCCAGGGCAGCTCTCTCTTCTCCTTGTCGTACCAGCTGAGGAGCTGAGAGCGCAGCAGCACGACATCAGCAGGATCGTGGAAAGTGTGATACGTGGACGGCAAGGAAGCATTCCCGGTTTCCTCTGGAAGACCGAAAACATCAAACTCCTTTAAACTAAACAAAAAGGCAAATTCTGCTAACAATAGGTGACATTAGTAAGAGGTTAATCTCTGTTAAGGTGTGAAATAACATATGAACCCACGGTAAAGAATTTGGTTCTATAGATCAGTGGTTTTTAAAGTTTTAAAGTGGGGGTCCCCCCGCAAAAAGGAAATGACTTTTTCATCACTATAATTCCATCCATAAGTAACCCAATGACAGAATCTGTGGCTATTTTAGTCATACTCTCTGTAAGAAAACATCTAAAAGCAAAACTCTTATCAGATGGGGGATCCTGGGACAAAACCTTATCAAATGGGGGTCCACAGTGCAATTGAAATCAGTTCAGGGGTGTTGAATAAGACTGTTCCACATGCACCTTTAGATAATTTATGAGGCTGTAAAATTCACTACTTAGTTGAATGAAAACCTTTATGAAGCAATTACAACAGAAATGCAGAAATTTAAACATTACAATACAATAGCAGTATTAATTAAGTGGCTGTTGATTGTACAACACACAGTACAAGTGTTAATGAATCTCATATTTCACTAAACAACATCAGCATGGTTCCTAGCTACCTTCTTTCACTGCTGTGTTTGACCTCTTCCGCTTTGCTTTTGCTGTTCCCGCCATCTTCAGTCCGGTTCTCTTGCCTTTGTGCATCGTTGAACGTAACCTGCTCACAAACAAACACCACATGTACCCATTTCATTAATTTCCCTGCGCCCAGCATGAACAGATTTGTTTACTTTACGGATTTATCTGCGATCCCGCCACGTTCAGGAGGGAGTTCGTCCAATCCGCTGCAAGGAAACGTAGGAGACGTAGTAACGACGTCATCTCCGGTGGGCGGGTCAGAATCAACCTTACGTAAAGACGGACTGTGAACATGAATGTATCATTTATACGTCTATGATTGTGGAGTTGTGCAACTATCAGTTCATGTGAATTATTATTGATTATCATTATTAAGTTAATTGCTCCCGATGCTGCGCCATCGGTGCGTGAGTGCATGTGTGTGAATAGTTACATGCACTTGTTGGAAGTCGCTTTGGATAAAAGCGTCAGCTAAATGAAATGTAATGTAATGTAAATTATAAGTATATAAGTATAATCAGGACAATGTACTAAAAGTATTATATCATTAGATTGTTACTTGTGCATTAGTGTAAAAGCAGGATTTTACTGTTGTAAAATAAATACAAATATAAAAATCTTCAATATATCAAAATAGCTTTTAGTGGGCTAGAAGTAGAAAGTGTTGTGAAAAGACAAGGTTCAAGTAAAGTACCTCAAATTTGTAGTCTACTTTAGTACAGTACTTGAGTAAATGAGCTTAGTTAAATTTCACATTTGAAAATCTTTCGGTAAAATGCTGAAATCTCTTTGATCTCTCAAAATCACATAGTTTGTCAAGGAAAAACTAATAACAAATCAGTGTAATAATGTATTAAAACTGGGCATAGATAACAACAAATAACAAATTGATCGCGTTCTTATATAACTCCACAAATGAAAAAAAAAAGGTAGACAGCAAATTGAGAAATAAACTTTTAATGATGTACAGTATTTACAGTAAATTCACTTCATTGGCATCAGTAAATAATTTGTTCCTCTTGTCAGCCTTCAGAGTTTATCCCCGTCCAAAACTGAAATACAAATATTGACCAAAAAAACCAAACAATTATTGTCACATAGTACAGGCAACTGAAGAAAAACGACAAACTTTTGAGCACTGTTAAGATGAACTAAACATTACCTTCGGTTATGTTCACCTTGTTAGTTAGCAGGATTTCTGCTTGTGTTTCATCCATGTTCATGTACAAAGTGTCAGCTTTGTGCTGTAGAAAGAGGATGATAGAGTTTGTTAGTGCTGCAGCTTCCACATTGGCCTTTCGAGCAATGCTGTCCTAATATTAAAACATTATTAAAGCTTACCATAAAGGCTGCAAACAGTGTACTGCCCACCACTCTCTGCACATGTTCCTCAAGAGCTGGGTATGAGCGCACAAAGTGCTAGGCGGAGATGAAAACCATGTTAGTGTGTGTGTGTGTGCGCATGAGTAGAGCTAGTGCCCATCTACATTTTATTATAAGTATTTGTCATTACTAAATTTCAGCCTATTAGCCCCTTTTTAATTGTAGCAAATAGTCCCTACACAAGTTGTGCCGATATCATCATATGACACAGAGGACTGTCATTGGAGAACAAATGTCTGCATGCATGTATGTGTGTAAAAATCGCATGCGTGTATATGAAAGATGTACCTCTAAGGCCAGACTGGCTTGTACTTGGGCATCAGCGTGTTCTCTGTTGCCCATAGCGTAGAGAAGATGTTGGATCACTCCAAGAGAGAGAAGCTCACGTGAAATCTCTTGACTGTCCTTGGCCAGCAAGCTTCAATACATTCAACACCATTAAAGATACAGTATAAACATACTGTAAGACAGCATCTAAAAGTATTAAGTACTAAGTACTAAGATGATTGAAGTGATCAAAGCAATATACTAGTAATATGAATTAAATGTATGTTAGTTTTTGTTTTCAAACATCACTTTATAAAACATCACATTTTCTGACAATGTTGTGTAATAGAACATTAATTACATTATGTCTTGTTATAATGAACTAATATGTGTCCATACCGTATAGTTTTAGCTGCAGCAGCTTGTTGCACAAACACAGGCAGAGATCCACTTGTCTTGATTATCTCAGACTCTGATGGGATTGTATGTATCAACAAAATATGTTACTGTGACAATCAGTCTCAGAAATTGCAGACATATTAGCACAACTTGGATTGTCCTAAAGGAAATTCACTTGCTGTCACTGATCGGCCTTAAAGTGGCTGCTGCTGTACTGTATCAGTCTTTGTAAAAAAAAATTTTAAAAAGTGTTACCTTTCATATTCTGATACTGCTCTACTTCTTCCGTACTAGGCCTCAGCAGAGCCACCAGTCCACTGAGCAGCATTGGCCTCACATCATAACACTTCAGGTCTAAGATCAGATTTATTGCTGCCAGAAACATATACAGGGAGAGGAGAGTGTTAGACAAGTTTCAGCATATAAAACAATTTAAAAAAAACAACTCTTCAGACACCTCAAAAGTTTACTACCATGTGGCTTTTAAACATTTTCTATGCTTACCTTCATCCTGAACCTCCAGGTAGAGGGACCTGAGTATATTCAGCACAGGTTCTACAATGCTGTGATGGGCTGTTTTCATTTTGGACTGTAAGACAGAAGAGAGAGAGAGAGAGAGAGAGAGAGAGAGAGAGAGAGAGAGAGAGAGAGAGAGAGAGAGAGAGAGAGAGAG
>JBBPCS010000375.1:6303014-6344193 GCA_037974645.1 Hollardia meadi
GAGAGAGAGAGAGAGAGAGAGAGAGAGAGAGAGAGAGAGAGAGAGAGAGAGAGAGAGAGAGAGAGAGAGAGGGAGCTCTTGCATTTCCTGTGCTGTGTAAATTCCCTTAAAAATACTGTATGTTCTTCAGTACCCTGGTTTAGGAAATGTAAATATATATATATACAATATATACATACATAAAAAGATAAGGTCCATTGTGTGAAAGAGTACATACCCTGAGAATGATGACAATATAGGCTTGCATTAACATATGGCTTGGTGTACACTCTATTGCTTTACCTGCACAGTGCGTAAGGTGTGCAGGACAAGCTGCTGGGCCTTAGGGGAGGAACAAGTCATGAGGGCGATCAGGCCTTTGTAGATTTGGCTCTGATATTTGGGGTTTCCATGAGACAGGGACTCCAGGAGCATCCAAGCTGTCTCTTGGGTTTCATCTGTGTTTGACTTAGCCAGGCACTCTCCTACCACTTTCACGCCTAAAGAATAAAAAAAAATAAATGGAAAGAGCCAAGCTGATACGGCTACTACAGTGTTACTACGTGCTAAAAAATACAGCTACTGTATGATCTTCAAATTTACCATGGCTTTCACAGATTATCTCTTTGTACTTGCGGCCAGCGTTCGAGACAGTGAGCAGAAGACGGAGGGCCTCCTCCTTTTCCTCCTCTTTGACTTGAGAGTGGCTCAAGATCTCCAGGAGAGTGAGAACACCCCCATCCTCCAGGAACTCATTTAGGTATTGATCACTGAGGAATGTGAGAAATGTGGCTCGCTTACAAAAACTGCATGATGAGGCACAGAAACAGTCTTTTACAGTCGTAGTTCATCTCACTCACTGGCTTGATGCAGAAAGGAAAATTCCAATTGCTTTAAGCTGCAGTCCCAAGGATGTCCCAAACATGTATCTGAATGCTGAGTGAAGGACTGGGCCACAGCTGATTACAATCCAGAACAGTAACCAGTAGGTCTCCCTTTAGGACTCGAAACTTTGAATTTAAATGTATGATTTTATTTCATCAGTAAAAGAGATGGGGAAAAAGTAGAGGAAATAATTGTTGATATTCAGTCTAACATTCAACCAGCACCCCATACTCATTAATTCTTGTCCTGTATAGATCCCTTTCCTCAATCCCCATTTAATGAAATGTTAGTATAGATTCACTGCACATAAGAGCTATCAACATGGGTGCCTGAAACATACAGTATAGTGAACAGAATAATTATACAAAAGACGATAATTAGTTTAGAACTTATTTTTTTATTTGTAAGTAAGATATAGACATTGAAATGTTAAATTAATATGGTAGCCTACATTTAGGCCAACCTGAATATGTTGTAATATATAAGCGTTTCTCCTGTTTTGCAGGAGAAATATAGCATCAGAAATGTTTGAACATTAATGTTTTTTAAATTCAAATGTTATTAAAGTTTAGTGATGTTTGGTATTGACACTGATTGTGTCCAATTCAACAGGCCAGTACAGCACCACAATTCAATGGGATCCAATGACACCAGGCATACAGTATATGAAGAAAGGATACGTGAGCCTCATCCAGGTGGTGAGTCGAGCCAGGAAGAGGCTGGCAACCTGCGCTAACTCCAGCTCCAGCTCATAAAACGTCTTCCCTGTGTTCCGAGTCAGGAAAGAGTTCAGCATGCGGCTGCGGACCGTCCTGTCACCACGGTCCCATTCTCGAAGAAAACCGAGTACTTTCCCGATATTCGCTAGTTCCTCCTGTGTCGACATGGCGCCTGACTTCCTTCTTTTTTTTTTAAAAAATCTCTTTTTTATCTTTTTGTCTCCAACAACCAGAGCCACTGCTAGTAGCTGCTATACAGCTTGTTAGCTAAAAAGCTAAAATTAACGTAGTCACTTAATGTTTGTCTTCACTGTGCTATAGCCGCTAACTAACGGTTGCTGAGCAACGACGTCACAATCTCTCTTACTCGCTCTCTCACCCACTCTCTCTCTCTCTTATATGTATGTTTGTATTGGCACTGAAAAAATAAAAAGTGTGTTTGAATCGTCACTGTTTGACAAATGTCCTGAACACAGGCCTACAGAAACGTAATGCTTATTTCCCCCTATTTTTCTCCAGTGCACTGCAATAAAAATGAAAGAAAATACTTTCTTATTATTCAGCTTTTTTTTTCCTGAGCGTCAGCTTGTTTGCTGGTGAGTAAACTGCTCTTATCCCATCAAGCTGTAGCTCTGTTGTAATTTTTTTTTTAATTTAAAAAAAAAATCAAAGCACAACTTAATTGAACAGTGAACAAAAAAGCAATTTTCCTCTAGAAACTTCCCAACCTTCTTCTCGTCAATGTTTTACACCACAGTGCATGACACAAATAAATATAGTATAAATATAATAAATTTACTGGCTTAAGCAATTTTCATAATTAATGCACCTCAATTACCTCGTGTACTTGTATTTATATGTATATGTTAGTGTGTGCATTAGATGAGTGCCCAGATCAAGCCCCTGTGAGTTTTTTTTTTTTGCATCTCTCCATCACATTTTTTGTTGTTTATGAGTATATTAATTTGTAGGCTATCTTTTGTGTATGTGTAACTTCATAAAAGTAATAAATAAATAAATAAATAAATATTTTGCTACTATTTTATCACACCCATTGCAAATTCTGTAGTGTCCAATTGGCAAAAGTTAATATAGTTTATAAGAATTAGCTCAATCTAACTGTAAAAACAAGACCAAAACTGAGCTTATGGCATGATCTTAAACAGACATAGGCTAGTTTGTAAATACAGACTTCTTTATCATCTTATTCCAGTAGAAAACACTGGGCACAAATGATTAAACTTGGTTAATACGTTACATGTTTCTTTAGGTGATGAGGAAGGTTTTATTAGGCTGTTTGACAGTGGACGTGGCTGTGACGAACATTGCAGTGGTGGTGGACAATCACACCATTGAAACCATCTGTGCTCACAGGGTAATCCTTACTTTGAACTCAAACTTCAAAACGTCACAGCCAGACTTCAGCAGCCTTAGCATTCATGTCACTTCTGACTGCGGTCAACACGCCAACAGATTTGTCAGGTAAAAGCAAACTCCAAGTGTATGCACTGAGGTTGAAATAGCTGAGCCCTGCTAATGAAAATGTTTACTTTTCAGATACTTCTACACAAGAAAGATTCAAGTTACACTATCCTCTGCCATTTGCATTCTCAAGATGCCGTCCGATTGGGGTCTGACAGAATTTCAGAATGAGACTGCAAATATTCTCAGAATATTTCTTCCAGAGGATGCTACTTTTCTGAGTCAGAACTCTATCTATGAGTATGCACTTTTTACAGGTGATGAGGCACTACAGGAAATTTACATTCGCTACCTGGCGTGGAACTGTGATGCGCTGATCCATTCTCCAGCCTGGACAAATCTTTTATTTGGTCTAGTCAAAGCTCTAATGTCTCGCTCAGACCTTGTTGTAAGTAATGAAACAGTCATTCTGAATGGACTGGAGAAAAGGGGCGGCGGCCCAAGGGAACACGACTATTCCTCAGGTCCTTCTGAAGCTTATCCGTTTTCCAATGACACCAGCTGAGGACTTATACACACTTAGTGGCTCACAGTACCATGCCAGCAAGTTGCAGGCGTTTCAGTTTAATGCTCTGCCCTACATGACATTGCTCCTGACAGAAGAATGAAATATGTACACGCCTAGGATTTACACTGGCAGCCCATGGAGCTTTACCTTTAATTACTACGTTGTCGAAGCGTCGAGGGATTTGGGGTCCCCCAGTCTTTGTCGCCAGGTCAACAATACTCTGACATCTGATTTCCAAACACTGGTTCATAACAGTGCCTATTTAACTTTTCACAATGTGCGCTGGAAAACAAGGGTATATATCAGTGATGCCGAGTGCCTCACTGAAAATGTCACTTGTGCTTCTTTGCAAGTTGTTAATTTGAAGATTGAAAAAAGGAATAATGAATTACATAGTGAGATTGAGAAACATATTGGTTACAGCAGTAGGCTTGTTATAGAGTGTGAAGGGAGGTATGTGGTTCATGTTGATGAATTTAATGGTGAGAATTTTGTATATGCTCCAAGCAGCGCAGAACAAGTCTGTCCATGTCACTCAAACCTGTTCTCCTACTGCGTGGTGGTACGTCCTCAGTAGGTAACACATTAGTTTCTGTTTCAGCTGAAAAAAAACTGAATATCAGCAGAGAGAATAACGAAAAGGAAGATTTGTGAACAATATTATATTTTATACAAGTGAAGTAATCATGACCAGCCTTGCCCTGTATGTGAGCTTGGCTACAGTTTCACTAGTGATATGGGATGTGTGGCTTCATTCTATTTTATATGTGTTTAGCCCACTAACTTTGCTATAGGTTTGGAGACAAATAATGCACTGTGCATTGTTTGTCTCCCTTTTTCTCTCAACCACCTTGAGAGCAGTCTCTTCATTCAGCAAAACATTATCTTAGTCAATGTGGATGTAATTGTAATGTCAGGCGTCACTGAAAGGATCCTCGTAGTAACAGTGCTGTCAAGTTTTGTCATTTTTCCTGGTTCGGTCTGCCTGCTCCTCTGCTGCTGGAGAGGGATGGCCTAACGTAGATGACTGGCGCATTCTCGTCATGTCCAAGCAGGAGGTTGAAGCCCACACAGCGCCGGTAATCCAGCATGTCACGCATTTGGGCTTCGCCATCAGCCTCAGCAAGAGCGCCCTGCAGCTGAGCCAGCAGAAGCCCTACCTTGGGCTGTTGAGCATGAACAGGTTAAAATTCTGACGATGCCTAAGATTAACAGTCTCAGTGTCAGCGAGACAAAGCGGACTCACCTGGCCACTTTGGTGAGCGGGTGACCAGGATGGCATGGGAGGCACGTGGCCAAACTCCCCCTGCTACATCAACACAGCAGTACAAGAGGTGCTGCACCGCCTCACCCCACAGCTGAACGGGAAGCACAACATGGTGAGGTCTGACAACACCACAGTGGTAGCCTACCTCAACAGACAGGGTGCCCGGGGCCCAGCCACATTCCATAGTCCTCAATATAGGGGCTGACAGGAAGTCCATAGGTGGCCCACTTGAAGAGTATTGGAGACTCTCCCCAGACATCTGTATGGCTGCCTCCTGGTCTTCCACTTAGACCTTTGTGCAGTCATGACTCAGGGGTATGACTAATGATTCTGTGTCTAATTCGGGGCTTGGTGCACTGTTTGGAGTGACCTTGTCTGGAGCAGACTGAGGTGCTTTTTTGATGAAATCCCGCTTTTGCTGCTATGATGCAATCCAATGTGAGACCCTCAGGCAGGCATTTCTCAGTTGTTAGTACCCTATAGCGTTTATTGTCTGACAGTAACATAATTTGTATTAAAAGACTGAAAAAAATATTTGATTTCTTTTATTGTTATTATCCTGTAACAATTACCTACCTGCAAACTCAACAAATAAAATTAGTCCCTATGCTTATAATATGTATTTGATTTATTGATTCATTGAATCAATGTATTAAGTTGGAGAAAAGTCAGGGAGATAGGAAAGGATTCCTACATACATGCTATGTACTGTAAAAGGCTTGTAATGTGCATGTTTTCCCTCTAGATTTAAAGTTTTTGATGGTTAGTCTCACTTAGTCGCACTTGTTCTATAATTTCGCAACATGAGTGTATTTTGTCAAGGTTCTGTTAGAAAAATATATTCAGATGTAGGCAGTATAATTACTGCCAAAGGATGTAAAATCTTTGTTCAGCAATACCATAATAAATGCTTTTCAGACAATTATTTTTTACAAGGTTGTGTTAGTACAAATAGGTACTGTATGTGTGTCTATGTATTCTGAATTTTACTGCTGCATTGTGGTACAGTCTCATTCATCCTCATCTGTGCTTAAAGTAATTATATAGTATTCGTGACACCAGGGAAGGAAGGCACTATTTTCATAACATTTTGTTATTGATTGAAGGATTGTTGAATATGTTAAGTGGTATAGGAGATATAGAACTAATCTGTATAGTGATAATGATGTACGGATGTTCCACTCATACAGTTACATCACCTCATTACAACACCAGGAGCTAGAATGTATGATAATGAAACACAGTATAGGCCGATCTGAACCTGAACATGCTACATTTACCTGACCTCTGTTTGGGCTCCATCTGTCAGCGTGGCCTTAATGTTTAGTGATGGATTCAGCTCTATCAACATACTCAACATCAACATACATCATACTGTAGATTTATTACGAGGATTTTGAACCCAAAGAGGGTTGTTTTGTGACACACAGCCCTCTATTACCACCACGTGGGGGTAAGAGGAACTGAACCCAGTTAAGACACATTGCTGGAGGTTTGCTGCCCTCCGCAGGCTGCCTGCCGGTAAATGTGCTTCTTTTCGGAGATAAAGAAGGAACATCCCGGTGTCGTGAAGAAAAAAAACGTAGTATATAATAGTAAAGTACAGGACGAAGTCGTATTATTACACCACAGAAATCTCTGTCTTTAGCTACTGCAGTGTTTCTCATATATAAAAAGCCTATAATCACCAGGATGTACTTTTAATCTGCCTTAAAATAGCGGTTAGGCTCGCGCGCACGGGGCGACACTTAATCTTTCCGGAGGAAACAAAGATTTATCGCGACATTTCTTGCATTTTTTTAAAATGACATTTGAGATATTTCCTACAACCCCAATCGATCACTTTATCTTATCATTGATTGTGTGTTATCTTTAGTCACATGGTTGTGTGAATATTGGCAGATAGACCGGCATGGCACGTCAGAGACAAACCCGTTCAGAGGAACAGAGGGAGAGTGACAAGGACGGGGAGAGGGAGAAAGAAAGGGGAGGGGAACTGACATTAAAGCAACACAACAAGGAAACTACACTGACTGCAGAGACACAGACGCCTTCATTTTATGTTTTTGAATAATAGCCGGAGCTAGTGTGGCGAAGTGTAGGCCTGTCTGTGGGATCTGCCCGGAGCTCAACCCCACGCAGCGCCCTGTAAAGGAACAGTTTTTGACCGAGTTGGATTACAGGGCGCTCTCCGACGCTTTCAGAGATATGGGTGAGAATAATGAAAGAGGGGTTTCATTGTAATTCTGAGGGAAATTAACAGAAGGGGAACGGGCCTCTTCTTGCGGAGAGAGCCGTGTCCTAATGGGAGGTGGAAACAAAGGCCAACCGCATAGCTTAGACGTAATTAACGAAATGCCAATTTAGATTATCTCTTAGCTGTTTTGGCCCCTTGAGATTCCTTTCATCGATAGGACTGCTATCATTTTTAGCATGTTGCAATTATGACTGATGCTGGCTGCTATATTAGAGTGGGGCTTTCATTATAAAGTTATTGTAATTCAAATAATGGGACATTTGCATTGGCTTTGTTCCTGACCTAACTGTGATACGTTTAAGTGGTAGCCAGGTGTTTTGCCTAATTGTAAAGCATCTGCATCATAACATTCCAAGATTATGCTTTATCAATATTAACATTACACCCACATATCAGTCCAACAGACCAGAGCACAGTAGGATCCATGACTTGTGTTTGGTTGTGTGTATCCTCAGGCTCAGAGCCACCCAGCTCTCCACAGGTGGTGGACGATGGAGGAGAGGAGGATGAGGAGGAGCTGAGTGGAGGGGAGGAGGCAGACCTGCGGTCCAGCTCCGGCCGGAGCTCCCTGCTGACTCGGCGAGGCATCACCCTGAGAGTGCTGCTCAAGGACGGCCTGGTGGAGCCGGGGGATGGTGTGCTAGCCATCCATTACCTGGTAATATCACACATAACAACTGGGTGCAGTAAGAATGTTGTTATTCATTATTTATGTTGGTGGAGTATCATGTGAGGTTGTACTGGCAATGAAATGCCAGTAAGCAGTGGCTTTAAAGGAGCAAACCCACACACGTCTTGTTTTTTTTTTTTGGTTTAAAATGTCTTTCTTCTCTGCTTCCTCAGGGTAAGAACTTTGTAGGAGACCTGTTGACTGATGGGAAAATCAGATGGGTGGAGACGGGCCAGATCTTCAACTCTCCTAGTGCCTGGGCAACACACTGCAAACGTCTGGTCAACCCAGCAAAGAAGTCTGGCTGTGGCTGGGCATCTGTACGCTACCGGGGACAGAAACTGGTCCAGTATAAAACCACCTGGCTGCACAAGTACCAACCCAGTGCGGACTTGGTGAGAATTAGTCATTTAATGTTTTATTTTTTATACTATAACCAGCATGTACCAAATTTTGACTTAACATTGAAAAGACCAAAAGGTGCTTCTAAACAGCTTATTCTAATATCGTTTAGTGCCAATAAAAACTAGTTCACAAACAGTTGAACACTTAGTTGATGGATCAGTACAGAGACTGGACTTGGTTCTTGACACGCAGAGAGAAGAAGGTAAAAAGCAGAGGAGAAACAAAAGAACTGATGCGAACAGGTTTCCCTGTCACACTGTTCTGAAAGATTTGAAGGGGCTTGAAGAGGTGAAAGTATCCAGTGTTCCCACAAGAAAAATAGCAAAAAGAAATCATTAAGAAAACAACTTTTTCCATCTTTTTGATCACCATTGTTAAAAATCTATATTTAATATGTAATTAATTCCTTTTATTTAAAAAAGTGAGAGAAAAAAATTAAAGGTACAATGACAGTAATAGTAATCAGCTTGTTTCAAGATTTTACCAGAAATTAGTGCCTCTGTTTTGAAACAAGAAAGAAGAGGTTGTTGCTCTAGAATAAATAATCAAGAAAAATGGGACTTGATTTTAGAAAATACTTGAAGCAAATTCCTTACTTTGGAAACTTGACATATTCTGGAAATATTCTCATTTCACTGAGGAGTCAAGCGACAAACAAAAATATGTAAAAGCAGTGATCTGGTGACACCTCAGTTTTATTTATCTTGGCTGGGATCGTTGCTGTAGGGTACCTGTAAAATGTTATTGTTAAACCGTCCATATCACTTTGTCTACATTAACTGATAATTTGTGTTTCTCCCTTGTCATGACAGAGCCTGGTGAGTGAGGAGGATGATGACGAGGATGAAGAGGAAGGGAAGACAGCTGTGCAGGCAGACGACAAGACCAAGAACAACAAACCTGGATTACATGGTACAATTCTCTTCTTCTCCAACTTAAAATACACGTTTCATTATTGAGTAGGTTAAAAAAAAACTGGAAAACAAATGTTATCTCTTACAGATGTAATAGTTTCCCGGAGAACTGACCGAGAGAGAATTCCTGTCAGATATTGCACCTTGGGCACCAGGGATGCTAACAGGTACTGACTTTTATTCAGAAAGATCAATGCAGTTTTATGTGATCAATGGGGGAGAATTCGAGTGTGATGAACACCCACTTGTACCCTCAGAGATCTGCACACACTGGTGGAGCTGTCAGCCTTTTCAGCCATCAACAGATTCCAGCCTTTCAATGTAGCCGTGTCCAGTAATGTACTGCTGCTAATGGTAAGCAACAACCACATCTAAAACAGCGTTACTGAATACTGATGAACAGTTAAAAGACCAAGTTACCTGCTTTTTATCCTCATCAGGACTTCCATTGTCACCTGACCACCAGTGAGGTGGTGGGATACCTCGGAGGACGATGGGACACCAATACACAACGTGAGTGTGACTTTCCCCCAGAGATAAGAAAGTAACTAGGAAATATACACTAGTAAACTGAAGCCTTCCTCAACCGTGGCTCATTCCTCTCTATGGTCGATGCATTTCAGTGCTGACAGTCTTAAGGGCTTTCCCCTGTCGGACCAGGCTGGCAGACAGAGACTCTGCTTCTGCTGTGGAGGAGGAGGTAACTCACAGTGAATCGTTAGTCTGCTCTAATAGCATGTATGCCTTCAGAAAACATAAAGGTGAATGACACCCATTAAAATAAGTTCTCCCTGTGTGTCCGGACAGTTGTACGGCCAGCACTTGTCAACATACTACTGTCTTTTCCAAAAGCCAGAAACATAAAAACCTACTCTTGACTTTCCATCACTCTTGAACACCTATCGCTGCTGTGCGATAAAGTATGTTAACCCCACAAAATTTTGCACTTAAATTAGGTTTAAATACTAGTTGATTTCTGTTCGCAATCCAAGAATAAAAAAGTCAAGTACAGTATTTATTAAGTTGGACTCAAGTGAAACTTTTTCTAATCAGAGTCTTTCACATTGACCCTGCTTCAGATCTGTCAGAACCTGTTCATGCGCGGGCTGTCGTTGGTGGGCTGGTACCACAGTCACCCGCGAGGTCCGGCTCTGCCATCACTGCAGGACATCGACTCCCAGATGGACCATCAGCTGAGGCTACAGGGTTCAAACAATGGCTTCCAGCCCTGTCTGGGCATCATCTGTGGTAAGTGCCCGACTTTATATCCACTGGGGGACTAAATTGATACGATCTTTCCATGTAAATTTGGCTTGAATATGCCTTTTACTGGAAGCTATGTAGCCAGTATACATAACAAAGCAGGCGATAAAGAGGATCTATCTACATTGTGTACTGCAATGTTTTAAATTTTGACCCACTTGTTGAACTACCCAAAAACTTGCATTTCAATAAGAATTGAATAAAATGGGGCTGTAAAAAGTGTCTGCATGTCAGCATCTGTTGTCGTTAACAAGTTATAGTTCCCTGTAGCATAGGAAAATATAATGTTTTGTTATGCAATCTTGTGTTGTATTATGACAATTAAATCAATCTTGGATCTTGAATCTTAATTATGCATTTGGTAACATGGAATACCAATATTGCACTTGAATGATGTTTACTTTCAGGTCCATATTATCACGGCAATCAAGGTGTTGCGTCGACAATAACTCCATTCTGGGTCGTACCTCCGCCTGAGGTGAGGACACGGGTATAACTCATCTTCTTATTATTTCATAACCTTGTTACTTCGTCTTTTCTGATACTGTTAATTTAAACAGACACTTATGCTCATGTTTTGTTCTAAACTTGTGTATCATCTGCCTTTCTGCAGCAACGACCTAATGACTACGGTATCCCAGTGGCTGTCGAGGTCACCTACGTACAGGATAACTTTCTCACCAGTGACGTTCTTAATGAGATGGTACAGCCTCAGTCCTATGAAAATACTGCAGAGAAATATTTTCTATTAATACAGTAAATCATTGTAAAAAAGGTTTGTTTATTTCCTCCACAGATGCTGCTGGTTGACTACTACAGGGCAGCTCCTGACCTCGTCCAGTTCAGCCAGTATTGGTGTCCTGATACGACCATGATGGACAAGATTAAGGTAGGATGATTTATAGAAAACCTGACATTTTTATGAAAATGATCCTGACATTCTCCCTCCAGCAGGTAACCTAACTCCTTTCTGTCTTCTTCCTCAGGGCTCTCTGAGTTGCCATGCTCCCAAAGACCAGGCCTACTCTCAGATCTTAGAGCATGTCTACAGTCAGTTGAGCAACATACACTGAGTGGATCTGGATATGGCTGCTCTCCATCTCAAGTCTTTCCATTTCAAACACCTTTTGTACAGAGCTGACAGGAATTGAGTGATGGGTGTACAATGTAAAAACCTGCTTGGAAAACATGCATAGGAAAAACATACTGTAGATGCCTTGAATTCTCTCATGCTGAATGATGCAGAATTTTGAAACAGCATTATTGTGAGTTGGAAAAAACACTTCATTGACTCTGAAAGTGCTAAATCTGTGACACTAGTAGCCTGTATTTACCAATGATACACAAAATCAGATGGCACTGGACCAGGGGAACATGATGAGCATTAAAAACCAATATCTTACAGACAGACACTAAACAGAAGCATTTCATTGGCCAGAAATCAGCCAACCTGTCCGGGCCTCTTACCTTTTACACATAGTTGGACCTATGTGCCTATCTGTGCCAGTATCCCGTGGTATGATCAGATATTGCCAGATATGTACACTATAAACTTTTAATGTGTTGTAATTGCCTTTATAGATTAAACCAATTGAGCAGTGGCTGCGGGGAAAAGTAAAAGTGAGTAGTGCAAAATACATTAGCAAAGTATATGCAGATGTGTCTTGGTTTGACCTAAACTGTACTCTGCAATAGGTTTTATGAATGTTTGCGTTTAAGTCAAATTGGAACATTGCAATGTGGTGCAAGTAACTTCATTATGCCAAGCAAACTTTTTAATGAACCTGTGTGTGTGTGTGTGTGTGTGTGTGTGTGTGTGTGTGTGTGTGTGTGTGTGTGTGTGCACGCGCTGTGATGTGCCCCTCTACTGTCTTCCTGTTGGGTTATGTGAGACATGAGTCCTGTTGGCTAGGACAAATATTTGCTTCCTCTTTACCTGTACTGTATTTATTTTTAACTGTGGATTGTTTGATGTACACGTATAAAGACAAAGCATTGCCTTAAGCCTGCTGATGATCCACAAAGCATTAAAATACACACACTGGAGCTATTTAAACATGACTGTTAGTTCTTTGTTGACTTTATTTTAAGGGTCTACAGTCACGCGAGCGGCTCTAAGACTATTCACGTACAACAGTGTTTAGGCTAATTGCTAACATCTTCATATTCTAACATATTCAATGACAATGTTGACAGTGATGTTTAGCAGGTATAATGCTACAATCATCTAGCGTGTTAACATGCTAATGAACAGCTGAGGCTTAGTTTTGAAGCTATTTGGCCACAAACCAAACTCCTTGGTAGTGGTTGCCAAAAAATTCACTCAAAACCACAAATGTGAACCTCATGGTGGTGCTAGAGGAAAAGTAAGGAGCTCACCAAAGTCATTAGGATTTATCTGGGGGCCATGAATGGCTGTAGAAAATTTCATGGCAGTGCAGTAAGTCAAGATTTTTCAGTCTGGAACAAAGTGATGGACTGATAACCTGCATCCACAACATCGTAGCACAACATGGTATCATAGCAGCTGATGTAACTATTGGCAGACCAAGACTCAAAGACTAGGCAGACCAACCTGAGCACAGCCTGGATCGATTATAAGAAAGCCTACGACTCAATGCCTCAAAGTCTACTAGAGTGCGCTATACAAGGCTAACGGGGCATTGATAACCTTCATCAAGAACTCATTGTGGTTGTGGAAAACAACACTGGAAGCCAACTCCAAGATCCATCACAGAAGTCACCATCAAGTGCATCCCCGCTGCTGTTCTGTATAGGCCTAAACACCCTCAGCCAGATCATCTCAAAGAGTGGATATGGACAGATCAGCCTCCATACATCAAGCTGTATGCCAGGAGTGAACGAGACATCGACTCACTGATCCACCTCTCCAGGATCTACAGTGAGGACTGATGGGTTGAAGTTATCAGAAGGCAGGATGGCAGACATACAAGACAGCTACAAGTACCAGGGTATTCCACAGGCCAATAGGATGAGGATGCAATGAGGTTGGCCTAAAGGATAGCACAGAGGTTTTGATCATGGCAGCACAAGAACCGGCCCCAAACACCAGATCCACAGAGGCAGGGGTCTACCACAGCAGACAGGACCCAAGGTGCCGACTGTTCAAAGATGCCGTAGAGAGAGTCCACCACATACCGTAGTAGCAGGGTGTAAGATGCAAGCCTGGACAGCATATACTGAGAGGCATAACCAAGTGGCAGGGATAGTGTACAGGAACATCTCTGCCGAGAATGGATTAGAAGTACCCAACTACCGATGGGACACACTGCCGAGAGTGGTTGAGAACAACAGAGGTAAGATCCTGTGGGACTTCAATTTCCAGACTGACAAGCAGCTGCTGGCTAACCAACCAGACGTAGTGGTGGTTGACAAGGAGCCGAAGAGGGCAGTTGTGATAGATGTGGCAATCCCAGCTAACAGCAACATGAGAAAGAAGGATGGGTTGATACTGTGCAGAACGCTCAAACTCCCAGGCCTCTGGTAGACGACCCAAGCTTGAGGAAGACACACACCACCCCAGGTGTATATGTATGTTTATATATCAATCCTTAATCTGATTTTATGTCAGAAGACCCCAATATTAATCAAACACAACACATTTTTCTTTTTATTTATTGTAAGAAGGTGGGTGGGTGGGTGGGGGACAGGAAAGAAGCATGTACAAATACTTATAATGAAAGACAAAATATTGCGGTTAAATTTTGTACTTATACCAAAAGTAAAAAGGCAACTTAAATCTAAGACATACATTTACACTGTGTAATATAAGACTACATGCAAAGTTCATTTTAAATGTTTTAAGGTCTTGTATATAAAAAATACTTGAGAGCCAAAATGATTTAATGCTGTTCAGAGGAGCATTTAAGACTGATTAAACAAATACAAAGCCCTTTAAAAAAAGAAATCAGTGGGACAATTTTTTTCAAACATGGATTAAAATCTACTAAAAAACAGTTTCCATCAGTGGTCTGCTGATAAACCTCACATTAGTCTAAACAACACATGTCCAGGAAACTGCCTGTAGTGTCAGAAATGTGCAGGAATGTGCACACATGCATTTCACCTTTACACAGAAAAATGCCAATGGCTAGAAATAAAACTGAAAGTAGAAAAGAAATTCTTGACCATTCTCTGAAGTAGCTATGTTAGGTTTTGGTTGCTGTATTAGTTTCAGTACTTTCCCTCCATCCTTTTTCAAAGGCACTAAAATAAGGCCATCAATTACTTTTTTTTTGACAACAGTATGATCCAGACAGTAAAGCCCTTACACTTTGCCCTGAACTTGATACAAGCATTGAAACTGTGTGTAGTAGTAAATGTAAACATATTAGACAAGGACCAAACTCAGGAGTTGGGGAAGTGTTCAGCAGAGTGGAGTGATGTACACAAACCCAGATAAGAACAGGGGAAATGCAGCAGCAAGATACTGCAAACATTGAAAAAGCACACAATTTTCATTCACAATTAAAACTTCTCCTCCAAACAATCAAAATCAGCACAATTGTTGTTTGGTTCATGTTCATGTTCATGTTTGGTAACAACAGTTTTCCAAATGAGTCAAAATGGACAATATCTTCCACTAATTTTCCCTTGATGTTTTCCCTTTCACTCCATGTCTTTCTCTTTTACTGTACAGTGTATGTTGGATAAGACTCCACCTACAGGTGTGGATTGTGGCTAAATCCTGGACAAGAAACCAGCCTTGTCTAAATAGATTAACTAAACAGGAACAATGCTTGTCCACATCAGCCCAAATGTACTAACAAATAAATCCAATCAGAGCCCTTGTAACTCATCAGAATCACATGGTCAGAATAGGTTTCAACGCACAGATGAGTTTCACATTCTCAAACACACGAGGGCAGACAGAAATAGTGGGACAGTTAGTGATGAATAAGAAAGATAGAGTCGCTGCCAGCAGCTTCATCAATTCAGGCACTGTATGGGGTTAACAGGCGCCTAAAACGGGTCAACAGACCGAATACAGGAAAAGGCTTAACATGCTAAGACAAACAGGCCCAAGTTAAATGAATATATGGCTGTGTTACAAAATAGTTAGCAGTTTAAACAAGCAAGCAATATGCTTCTATTGCATTTTCTGAAGTTTTTGGCTCCGTCTCCTGTATTCAACAGACTAGCGGACAATCACTTTACAACTAATCATTCTGCATCTATACATAAACACACGCCTGCCTGTGACAAAAAGGTGCAATGTCTGCATTTAACTTTGGGGTCTGTGTGTATTGGTGGAGTAAGTCTGTCACATACACATCAATCTCATTTGAGGACAAAGGTGCATTTACTCACATATTCAGTAAGCAGTTCTACTTATAAAACTACTAGAGTAGGTTGAGACTTAGATAAATCAAATACTGAAACAATTTAAGAAAACCACTGTATTAGGCCCATCGTCCTCTGAAGCCATCATCAGTGCTTACACAAAGATTTTAAAAAGAGCATTACAAATATGCCAAACCTGAAAATGGTCTATATCACAGATCTGAGGCCAATTTTGGCTAAAGTTTCTCATTGAAAATATGAATGCAATAATTTTTTTTATAAGTTTAGGTAAAATTAACTCTTAGTCTTGCCAGCAGGTGGCATCATGACATGAGCTCCAGTCCTTAAGGGGGCACAAACAAGGTTTTCGGTTTTGAAATGAGGATAATATTCAGTCAAGTTACAAATGACATTTACTGAGGTTTGAGTCGGCCGTTTCAGTCTGAAAACGGACCATGATGTTGGTGACCAACCTGAGTTTTGAACAGACTGCTGTCAAACAAAAATGATAATATGAATGTTACCCAGTCATCATAATCACTAGATTTGATACAACCCTGGTTCCAAAAAAGTTGGGACACTGTAAAATGGAAATAAAAATAGCATGCAATCATTTACAAAAATGTCTTTACTGACAACGATTTTATAAAGTGTTCCCGAGCCCATGTAGTAATATCCTTTATACAATCATGCGTTTCACAAAGTGGTGAACCTTACCATATCCGTGCTTGTGAGGGTGCCCCTTTTATAGTCAACCATGATACTATCATCTGTTACCAATTAACCCCTTTACCCGTGAAATGTTCCAATCAGGTGCTCTTAAAGCATTCCACGACTTTCCTGGTCTTTTGTTGCCCCTGTTCCAACTTGTTTGAAATGTGTTGATGGTATCAAATTCAGAATAAGTATATATTTACAAAATTAATGAAGTTGATGAGCTAAAACATTGTCTTTGTACTGTCTATAATTAGTATATGTCAAAAAGGATTAGCAAATTCTAACATTTTGTTTTGTGTTTTACAAAATGTCCCAACCTTTTTTGGAATCGGGGTTGTAAGAGTTGTCTTCTTACTCTATCGGTTATTTGTGGTTGAAGAAAAAAATACTGCTTATAAATGTGTCATTAGTTAGTCCTCAAGAAATGTTTCTGACTGCCAGATAATGAGTAATGACATTGTGTCTCTCTCTTAGATCCTTCTACCTTTGGGTGGAACGGGTTCATATTCTGGGCTGGACATTGAAATGTGACCATCTTCTCCAGAACTCCAGGTGCCAAAAAGTGCTCGTCGGTAATGATGACACTGGAGCTGAAAGTGAAAATTAATATTCTGAGATCATCCCTTGCCTTCACTTTCCTCCCTCTTGACTTATTCTACTCGCCCTCTTCTCCTCCTCGACTCTCTTGCTCTCGTTAATATTAGTGTGGCAACGGAATGAGGACCTCGACATAATTGAGAGGGAAGAATCCTGATTGGCCGTTCAGCATTCCCTCGTACCAATTCTCGTCGATCTGATTGGTCAGAGTGATGATATCGCCCTCGTGGAAGCCCAGCTCTCCTTCGTTTTCTGGCTCAAAGTCGTACAGTGCCTTACAGCTCGGCTGCTCCAGGGCTGATAATACACAAGGAGAGAAAGAATGAGGATGATGGGGTGGGGTAGGAAAGAGAGTAAAATGGGTGAAATTGGTAGGAAAGGAAAAAAAAAAAACACTCTCAGTGAGGGGCCACGGCGGTGCCAGTGTCAGGAAAACGTTGGCACACTGCAAACCTTAAACATGTAATCTACTGCATACTATAGTTCATACGTGTTTATATATGTTAGTGTAACATTAGCATGTGGTACAGATAAACTTCAACCCATTGTGAAGAAGCTTAAGATTGCTGACAAGTTGAATCTTTGACCAAAAACCGCAACATCCCAATGACATCATGTTCCTGTATGTGTGTTCCCCTCTCCCCCTTATCCATCGCTTCCTCCATGTATTCTCATTGTATCAACTTTACCCCACAGACTGCTGGCTAGGCGCGAGATAGGGAAGGCTATGGTCACTCATTCTCTGTGTTTTACTCCATACTGTATTAATATACACGGGCATTAAAAATAGAAACCAACCTAAAGTCACAAGTCTGATGAGCAGTTTCATAAAATGACAAACACTGCTACTTAGCTTGTAAGCGAACCCACTTTTTTTTATCAGTGCCTGTGATGTTGATTCAGTCATTTGTTATTTTGTCTTCCTCCTACCATAACAAGTGATGATAGCAAGGTCAAACCATAGGTAAACACATTTATTCGCAAATATTTATGGTTCTACTCTAAAGTCCTGTACTTTAGACAGGTCTAACCCCTTGGGGGCAATGGGAACAAGCTGTAACCACCTTGTTAGCAGTTGCTTACAACAGTTGAGAAGTAACATTATTTATTTAAAGTAAATTTTCTGGCTTCCTGGTGAATGCAATCCAACATTCACTGTCTTTTTGCACCGTTTTTGGTCCTCACCAACTATGCAATATTGTGGTGTGACACAAAAATACTGTTAAAATATACAGCAATTTGTAATAAAAGTTGGGTAATAAAAACTAATATTAGCCTTTCCAAATTCAGAACTCACCAACCTCAACTCAACAAAAAACTGCACTTGATTCAAACAGCTTACAGGTGACCATATTACTCTTTATAACACAATACCAGTTCTGATACTGACAATACCACCACAGATAATAAGAATCGTAACAATAATAATAATAATAATAATAAAATCCAATTCATAATTCTAGCACTGGGTTTTACTAATAACAGCAGTAATATTTAACAATGTAGCATTTTAAAACAAGAAGGGTAGTCTAAGATTGAAAATGGGATATGCAAATATAGGCTAATTTGTGTAAACAATTAAGTTTAAACATAATTGTTCAGACATAGGTCGAGACATACAGTATGTTTTGTATATTCCTATGGAATTGCTATCTATGATCTTGTTTACACATATTTAGTGTTTACAGTAATGGTAAGTTGACATTCTGTTATCAAGCATTACAGCTAGTGGGCACTGTTCAGGCAGCTGTGAGTGGGGTGGAGTTAAAAAGGGCAAGAAAGAGAGAAGAAGAGGAGAAAGAAGGGGTCACTTTGTAGCTGTTGGAGCTCACTAAGATTATGAGGAAAACCCTGAATGAATTGGACTGATTTACTCCTTCTCACACACCCATGTCGCTTACAGTAGTTTATCACTTAAAATCCTGATGTGTTTAAAAACTGCATGTTTAAATTAATTGTAGCCAGTGGTTGTAGAGATGTAAACAACTTTAATAAGTCAGGCTGCAGTATCTAGAATACAGGATATGGATTATACACAAAACCACATACATGCTGTTGAAGGATTCATGCATTATAGACTATTGTGTGTCAAACCAGTGAGAAGCAACTTACATCCTGCTTTCTACATTTCACACCAGAAACTGTGCAAGCACACTGCATCATCAACACCACAAAAAACTGTGACGACAAAAAATTGCCCACGCTATCTGTGACTCACAGAGTCTGGGTTTTGGAAAGGACAGCCTGGCCAAGTGAAAAGATGGCTCTGATGATGTCACAGGAAAGAGGAACAAGGTCAGCTGGAGAAAGGCCGGCAGATGACAGGGCAGGACACACACACCTCCCCCCACACACATAAACAGACGTCCATTTTCTCACGCTCAACAACTGAGCGCATTCGACAACAATTCAGAGCAAGTCTCCCTTTAAAACGCTTCCATCACAATACAGAAAAAATATACTGAATTTGTTTGCATGTCTTAAGCAATGATGTTGTCAATGAGGAGAGTTTGTGTAATGCAGACATGCTACTTTGCTCCCTGGTATAAGTCATTCCATCATTTTGACATTAATGCCTCATTCAAATTCATTTTACCCAAGTGTTCGTGGAAAAATTACAATATGTCGATCCTCACTAACAAATATTGGAGAAATTCATTTTAGAGCCGTTCAGCTGTTTCTTACCTGAGTTGCGTGAAGGTGGCAGGGCCATTGAACTCGAGTAGCCGCCATTTGAATGGTTGTCGTCTCCAAAGTCAAAGATGGGTTTGGGTTTAGGCGTGTATTCACGTCTTGGTCGAGTCTGAGCATCGGTCATCCTATTTAAAAAAGAGAAATTGATAGAGGTTCTAAATTTCACAAACACAAACATAAAAAGGATGTTTAAAGTTACTCTTAAGCAGAACCAGAAGTGAAAACTCTTGGGGAGAAAGCTGCACATTCAGATATGCAGTATGTTGGTATTTGTCTTATTACTGCACCTGTCTCGGAGCTTGTCAGAAAGCTCCTCCAGCACCTGCACAGCCTGTCTGTGGTACTGCAGCTGGGACTCCACCAACGATGAGAGCTGGCTCACCTGCTCTATCTACACACACGCACACATAACATCACATACATGAGATTATAAATGTCAAATTGCTTAAATAAATTTATTATACTTTTTTTTTTTAAACATATTTTCTTATGTTACTGTTTTTTCATATATAGGTTGTAGTATAATACACATATATTTCTTATTTATATTTTCTATTATTATAATTCTCTATGCCTGTATATTTCTATTCTTGATGGAGCAATTGTAATGAAACCCAATTTCCCCCCTGGAGATCAAAAAAAGTATTTCTGATTCTGAATTATAAATAACAGTTCATTAAAGACCCAGTGACAGCGACTGAAAAGAAAAGAAAACTTAAAAAACAAATTTTTTTCTGGCCTCTGACAAATTTTTTTTACAAGTAAGTCCTCACATCAGTCTCCAGCAGGTTGTACATGCTCGTCTCGGCCACTTCCTTTGACTCATGAAACTTCTCCAGGGCCTGTCGAACCTCCTCATCTGGGATCTTGCCCTGACGCTTTTTCTTGTAATCGTAGTCCAGGCGACGGCCTTCCAGCTTCTTCAGGTGGTGCTGAGGTGTTAAGAGCCATAGTTAATTTAGGAGGGGGCACAGAAGCCATCACTATCTTGTGTTAAAGAAATTTGACAATCTGAACAAACGATGATGAGGAATTTGACTGGTTTTCCTCTAATGTTGCACCATTAAGAGAGATTAACCAATGAACTGACACAGTTAATAATAACAGCATGTGAGTGTACCTGTATCTCTCTGAGGTCCTTGTCACAGAGCCCTTGCAATGGATCAATGAAGTTCTGTTTGACGTCGATATCTAGAGAGTCTTTGACTTCTGCCAATCTCTTCATGGCTTCCCCAACATCAATTAGTGCTCCGCCTGAGCCGCACAGACACAGATTAACAGCTCAGTGACATTGGATTTATAGTTTAGAACCAGGGTTTTATTACCATCAGACCACACCTAAAGAAACAGATGGCATCAAACAAAACCACACACTGACACAAATAGTTTAAACGCTTAAAATAGTTGAACAGCATTTTATACGCACTGTAAACAGTCTGAGTACAATTTATCAGTCAGTGTTTTATACACAAGCACAACCATGCACACCCAATAACCCATAATAACAAACTCACGACATTCGTCTGTCAGAAATGTACAACTTCTGACCACAATACACACAAGTCTCACCAAAGTTGGTGTCCTCTCCAAGTTCCCTTCCATATTTGCCCATGCACTCCCCTAGCAGCCCCTCGGCCTGAGGGTAGCCTGGATTCTTCACCTGACCACGGATCTTGGACATGGTGTTCAACATGGACAGTTTGGCCCGTGATGCTGCGGATGACAGAGACTAATTTCATCAAAGAGTTCAAGCTGTTTAAAGGAACATTTGACAACAGGTTTTCTTCTCACCTGGGTTGGGCTGAAGGTACTCTGATGTCTTGGAGATTACCTCCACTACTGCTTTACTGGTTACATCTACTTTCTACAAAACACAGCAAACACACACACATACATCACAAGTGTACAGCAGGACTAGTGTAATCGCAGAACTAAAATAAAACAGGAACAGGCAAAGGAGGTACACTGGTAACACCTTCTGTAACCATCGCTTGTATATAAGTTCTTACACATAGTTTAAGTATTTCAAAAGTACAGTAAGTTATTTTCATTCCCCATGAAGTTTTCTTTGTATATTGTAACATGCTGGTCTGACTAAGCTCAAGTTATCTCTTTATAGTGAAATTATTCATATTGTTGATAACAAAATCAAAAATGTAAACTAGGGCTAATCAATTAATGTGATGATTAATTTCTGGATTACACAAATAATAACTGATCTTTAACAAGTTAGAAAATAGTTTTAAAAAAAAATACGCCCATCAGGTTTTCCCAGAACCCAATGTGATGTCTACAAATACAAGTCCACAAAAGAATACAATGATTTGTAAATACTTTATCAGTATCAGTTTAAATATTAAATATCTTGTCTTTGTACTGTATTTAACTTAATATAGGTAAAATAAAAAAAAGATTTGCAAATTATTGCATTCTGTCTTTATTTACATTTTACGCAGCACCCCAACTTTTTTCGGAATTGGGGTTGTAGCTGGGTTTGTCTTCCCAAAAGTCCAAAACCATTTTATACAGGCAATGTCCAATACCAAAGATAATCAATTAATTATCATATGAAAATACCAGCCGATATTCACATGTGGGTGGCTGGAAACTGTGACTTTTGCTTCAACAACAATAAACAATTATTAAGGGTTATCAATTGTCGAAATATTGCTGATTCTCTGCCGTTCAACTTAACTAAAGCAACTAAACTGATTTATAGTTTTGGTTATAATGTAAACCTAAGTGCAATGAGTTTAAGTGAGGTCTTCCACACAGCTATAAGTGGTTTGATAAACTTTAACGTCAAAAGATTTTCTAAACCAACAGAGGATGATGTACTGCTTTAAATGCAGCGTAAACATCAACAATGCAAGTCCCACAGACTTTGTTTGTGTACTGTATGTAAAACCAACTAGGCCTACAGCTTTGATGTTTCTCTGAGAGACGGCTCTCTTACCCGTTCCAAGTCTCTGAAGTCATCATCTAGTTTAGTTCCTTCAGCACCTCCAACTTTTTCACTAACCATCTAGAGTGAGACAGAGAGACAAACAGGGAGAGAGAGGAGAAAACGGTGCAAAGGAATTAATGCTGCTCATACGGTTTAGATTTGAGTGCGGAACAGGCCTAAGTTCATCTCTTATTTACACATTCATATGGCTATTCTGTGTAAAAAAGGCAATGATGAACACTTCTTTTAGCAAAATGTATTTGTAAAGCACATCATATTGCATGCAGATAACTGAGGAAACCTTTGTGTGTGTAGAAATCACTCAAAGAACAGCAGCACAAACAGTGTTATGCAATCCTTTTTGGTTGCACTTCGCAGGATGAAAAAAAATGTTGGAACATTACTTCCATCTTAATAAATACAATATGCTACAACTTAAACGTGTTGATTGTAAGCAAATGTATTTCCATGTTTTTTGGCCATAAACAAAAGCCTAAGAAGTGGAAAAATGTGCCGTTCCTGTGCATGTACATTACACATATTTTTGTATGTCCTTCTTGGCTACTTCCTTAAAGAGGGGCAGGGTTTTTGATTTTTTTTAAGACACACGTCAGTCACAGAGAACTGGAACACAACTGGAAAATAAATATGGTTACTCGCTTTGTAAAGACTCTGTACTGATGTGACATCAAGGTACGTAAAACCTGGTGTGTCCATGAGCTACATGGTTCCATATCCGAGTATCTGAGAGCAGGCAGAAAAACAACTCCAGTCACCACCAGTAAGATAATGAAAATGACACGCAAAAACAGTACTTAATTGCACAGTAACTTGTAGACATTTTCTGCAAAGACAAAAGTGAACCTTTGTCACCACTTTGTGTTTTTACTTCCAATTAATATTAACAATATACCAAAAATATTATGATTTATAAAAAGTTGCTTACACCTGCCAGCCTCATGTCCCGTCTTCTACACGCCCACATTCAACCATAAATGGTTAATGCAAATCACCTCAAGAATACCGGGTCATAGAAATTAGCCTACCGATCAATGGTTCTTTAAAGTGAATCATTCCAACTAAAGAGAGGAAGATGAAGTAATTCTTCTATCACAGAAACTGAGGAGCAACTGGATGGAGGTTATTCTAAATTCTTCCATTCACCTTGTCCTCTGCCAGCACAGCGCGGGTGTGTGCATCTATCATGCAGCAGCAAAGTATTTACTGTAGGCCTATGTTTACAGTGATCAGATGATCACGCCAACTAAGGATGCACAGATGCCACTTTTTATCTGACTGAGTACAAGTATTTGCATCTTGGTACTTACTTGCCATAGACCACAGTATTTTTATGTTACAAATCAGTGTTTCTCTAGCCCTTTTTTACACAGAGATTGCACAATATTGTCTTTTGTTTTTTTACACCCTTTTTACACTCCACTGGGTGATTTTAGATGGCAAGCCGGTGATCCAGACGTCCTGTGACTAAATGCTTGATCTGGTGACAAATACAGTGTTAGTTAAAGTGACCAAGATCTAAAAGGTGACGGTGCTTTGCTTGCTTGATTTAATACACTTATTGTAAACTGAATTGTGGTCTATTTGTTGTTGCAGTCCTGGTGTTTGGTGACATATTTCATTGCTACTTGCTTTATTATTTTGTATGGTTTAACGGAGTTATTTTCTACCTATTTTCTGATTATTATTTGTCAGACTGGCAGCCTTCTACATTTAAAAGTGTCAAACCCATTACAAAAAAGCTCTAGAATGATTAATTCTTTTCATATAGAGCTATTAGTCATCCGGTGAAAATTCCTGTATTTTTTCATATCGCAGATAGAAAAACATTGCAATGTCAGCTTTTTTCCATTATTGTGTGGCCCTACTTTGAGTCATTTCCTACAACACTCAAACTATAGTTGGTGACACTTTTGTCATTACTAGAATTACCAGGACTTTTCTGGGTTTAAAAAAACAAAACAACTTTTCAGTTAAATGTTTCTTTAAAGAGTATTATGATGGATGAGAGACAAGTAGAGTTTGGAGTTTAACATTTGAGCTTTATGTATGCATATTAACTAATTAGTTTGTTTATCCATTACCTGTTCAAACAAACAACTCGAGTGTTTTCTAAACAATCTGGGATCTTCCAAGTCATACTGCAGAATCTCTGCTGTATGCGGAAAGCACATGACAAGGGGCCTTGGGGGATTCCGGTCACAAGATAATAAAGTAAAGATAAAGCCTCAACTCTCAGCCTATACTCAGCATTTGACTCCATAACTCAGAGAAAAAATTGTAGTCCAATGTACCACATTTTTGCCATCTTATATTTTCGGCACCCTTACAAGACTTACTTTGGGGGGAATAAAAATCTAAATCAACGTAGTCATGAAACTTGGCTTTACTCTTTTCTGATTTAGGGAAGTAGAAAGGTGAATTTTGGGCGTAATCTGTTAGCTATTAAGTACTGTTTATTTTTTTTCTTCTGCTAATAAAAACATCAAATTCTCATGTCAGTGTAACATTACTATTTACATGCACACAGGCTCAAAGGAATGAAGCCCAAAAACATCCACAAAAGGTTACCACATCGGGATGTTTTGGTATAAACAAGCATAGAGCTACAAAAAGGTATCAGTCTATAACAGGCATCCTTCTCATCATAATGACTGGATATTTTAACTCCTACTGTAGTAGTTAGTTAAATGCCAGGACACACAAAGGCTAGTTCAAGATCATGTCTGAATTCAGATAATGTGAGGATTGCAAGGCCAAAAAGCTGACTGAGGCCGAGATACCAAATGAGTAAAAAGAGAGAGGAAACATAATGTTCCAAGCATAATGTAGATTGTTTCCTAACATAGCATGTAAAAACTCAGCTGGGAAACATCAGTCAGTGTTTTACTTTTCTCACACAAGCTTGTCTATTCGCTGAGGTCAGTGTGGTTGAATATCAAAGCTAGATATAAAGAGAGAGCTCTGTCATCACAGTATCTGAGCAAATCACATTTCAAGAGGAAATCATGTTACCATGATCGGATTTATAAAAAAACAAAGGTGTGATAAAGACTCAGCATCCTTTCATGTAATACATAGGAAGCATTCTTAACATCAATAGAGCTTAGTGCGTTCAATCATGAGGACAATTAGTTCATCTTTTCAGTCTCTTTAATTCACTCCTGGCTATTTCCAGTAAATCAGGAAGTATAAAACTACCATTTCCTCCTTAATACTCACTGGGTCAATCACTGCAGTCTTTCGTGACCACTGAAGTGTCGGTTTTATGGTCTAGATTAAGAGTAATAATTTCCCAGATTTGTACAGGAATTATATTGCAGACTGATGACGACTCTTTTAAGTGGGGCTTAATCCCTACACCAAACTCTAATCTACTTTTAATCAGCAGCCGTAATCTCTCGGTTGAACTGTTTTAACAGCCAATACAATGAAAATGGTAGGCCAGAAACAGCAGGACCGTTTTCAGATCAAATTTCAGCCCTGCTTGAAAAACGTAGCCCGTAATTCTTTTCATTTAATGTCTTGAAAGACAAATATTCTGCCCGTTGCATACTGTCTAAATCTGTCATCTCGACTCAGGACTAACCATCACTCATACTGTCACATCCAGATCTAGTCTACAGAGGGACTTTGTTTTGTGCTCGAAGTGAGTGTGACATTTCAAGTTTTAACATTTAGCGGTGAGAGTAAATCTCTGAAAAACAAATAAAAGGGAAGGCCAGACAGTAAAAGAGAAAAACAAGGACGTGTGAGCCACAGGACACAAATATCATTTCCACAGCCAACTTCCTGCATGACTCCAGTGTAGTTAATCTAAACTATGTCAAGACTTATTGACTCTCATGGAGTTTTGGCAAGAAAAGTAGCTGTATTGCAGTCAAATACTGTAAAAGGAACGCACACTCTTTGTCCCAACTCCTCCTTCTGCATTATTCCTTGGGTCATTACTCCACTAGATCCACCTCAAACATCTTTACTGTTAATTTTCATTACAGTCAGTACCAACATTCATAACAGGGGAGCTTCAAAATCGTGTTATTTTCCTCATAACCAAACCAACGGGGATCTGAGTTCGTTCCTGACAGGAAACTGCTGCAGAAACCAAATGCTTTTCCTGCTTAGATCAGCAGGGGTAAGAGGAAAAAAAAGAGAGACTCAAATGTCTTTTCAACCGTCCCCGCCCATGACTAAGAGCAGGCAAAAATTGAAAACATTCAAACCGAGGTTCAGTAATGCTTTAATATGGCCGTGGCCAGCAGTGGCATTCTAAATGCAATGACGGTTTAGGTTTCCCCCCTCAGTCAGCCCTGATTATTGATCTGGCTAGCTACACAAAAGACTAACAAAAACACAGCTGGAAAATAAGTAATAACTGGGTCATCAGTCCTAAGAAGCACCTCTAAAACTTGATGTTCAGGTGAATTTCATTGCCAAACAGAGAAGGCCTCTCGGTGAATGCCCACAACTGTTAACTTATGTGCGTCAATACTTACTTTGTTTATACTGCACGACTTTTTCATGTAACGTTATTGTTTTTTTGTGCTCTAGAGCTCTGAGTCACTCGGAGAGTCCCTTAGGCAAACAGAGCTAGCTAATGTTTACCACAGGATGTGTACTTGCTGAATCTGAATTAGTGCACTGCCGGGTAAGGCAACTTTAAAGCACTAAGTGTTAAATACTTATAAATCGGCAGCAGCATAAATAACGTTTCTTAGCATTCGCTTAAGTTAATTAACACTAAATCTAACTAACGTTAGTTAACTTAATGCAAAACATATCCGAAAGATGCTCATTAACTTTAACGCTTGTTTGTTGTAAAATAGCACAGGCTAAAATAAACAATCAGTAATATTTTAACCTTACACAATTACACGTGCGTTTATAAACTTAGCCTTCAGCTGTCAACACAAAAGCGTTTTAACAATAGCCAACTCTAAACCGCTAGCTAATCAAGCTAAATGAGGCTAGCTGCTAACGATACATGACAGTCGCTAGCTTAAAGAAAAGTTTTGCAAACCTGGCTGGCTTTATAAAACTGTTTCTTCAAGCCCGCTACAGACATCTTGAACAGCCGTCTTCAACTTCCGACGATGGTGTTAATAGGTGACGATTAAACTAAAGTTAGTGATGTTTGTAAGAAAAGGGGCCAGCGCAAAAATGTTTCGGAGGAATCATAGGAGTGCACAGCCGTCACTCGAAGTCGCGACACGCCAACTGACCACGTCCACGTCGAGGGTAATTATTCCCACTGCCACAGCAGATAACGGAGCGAAATGTGCTGGATCCACCAAAAGCAACAATAATATACCCTGAAGAAATCGCAAACACTCTGGGGCAATCTTGTAGCCTACGCTATACCGAGGACCAAATCTGCACCAGTCACTTTGAAGAAATCAGTTTCCCGAGTTTATACAGCAGGACGCTAATGGATCCTTATGTTAGCGCACACTGCCCCCTGCTGGACATAGCAGGTACACTCCCGCCTGTTTGCTGTACAGTGCAATGTACTGTGCTTATAGCCTTCTTGTGTATGTGTAAACACATACAGAATGAAGCACATCAGCTGTAGTAGTCCTAATTGGTAAAAAATAAATAAATAAATGTAATGAGGTTGTTATATCTATGTGATGCCCCCCTCCCTTTACTCCCACTCTGTATGGTGTGTAAAGTTTCTCTATGCTGCACAAAACTGAAACAGTGGCCTAAAAACCAGATTTTGACACAGGTACCCTCCTCAAGATAGGACTGTAAGATTAGGTAATAAACCAGGAGCAATTTCAAGGCCCTTATTATGTAGTAAGTTTATACTGTATTTTAGTGTTATTATCCTCAAACTAAATATCATTAAATATCAACACAAACCACTTAACAAAACAGTAAGCCTGAGGCTTCTAGGGCTCCTGGAGTTCTGGGGCCTCATGGCATTTGGCCTCGGTTGGTTAATCCATCTTGAAAACATTGTTCCATGTTTTCTTACTACCTTAACAGTATCTTAATATCTAGTTAGCTTTGGATTTTTGTGACAAGGCTCTTGCCACCACCCCAGTACATTGAATAATTTAATTTAATTTGTGCTCAAAACATTTGTAAAATTCATCAGCAATACTTCTTTACCTAAAAAATTAAATTCTGGTTACTCTGGATTCTTCTTCGTTGGCACTACTTCCTGCTAAAGAGTTAGTCCCAGAAATAACTGTTGCCAGCTCAGCAAGGCCAATGAATTGTGCAGTTGCAGCAGATATAGAAGAAGATACTTCAAAAAGCTGAATGCATAATACTTAAACTGCTTACATGACTTGATACCATGGTGGAGTAAAAATGTGTATTTTTGTGATTAGGCAGAAGACACACTGTAACCACAGAGAAGAGAAAATTAAATCTAAGATAAAGCCACAACAAATGTTTCTTTTAATTGCAAAAAGACTTTTATTACATTCTTAAATCCACATATTGTATCACCATTGTGCAATAACACGTTTCTGTGTTAAAACCTCTTGGGCTTTATATCCATAACATATCATAAATTATTTTTATTTTTTTTATTAAAATCTATACTGATTCAATAATTATAATCTTAAAATAGAGTGAACATATAAACAGAAGGATCATGACAAAAGAGAAACTTTTAGGGAGACATCTTTAAAAACGCTCTTTAAAAAAATAGAATTACATCTCTCCAAGACAAAAAGGACACTAAACTGATGAGGAGAAGAAAAAAAAAACCCAGTACATATAAGGATACAAATTAAGAAACAGAAGATCACAACAAAACCAACACAAGATTCAGAGATTATAATCCATCTTTTATATTTATTTTATATTTACTGTTTTAATATCCTATTTCATCTATGACTCAAACTCAACAAAAAAGTCTTGCTATAATGATATT
This sequence comes from Hollardia meadi, assembly GCA_037974645.1. Classification (NCBI taxonomy): domain Eukaryota; kingdom Metazoa; phylum Chordata; class Actinopteri; order Tetraodontiformes; family Triacanthodidae; genus Hollardia; species Hollardia meadi. The sequence goes on from JBBPCS010000375.1 coordinate 6,332,533, forward strand.
AGACAGGGGTAAAGTCTTTGATACTTCTGAAATCAAACATTCACAAGAACATGTACTGTACACAGTGATCAAGGTTTTAAGGTCTTCTATGTTGGTGCAAGGTGTCTTGCTAGCTAGACTAACTGCAGACACTGTAGGACAGAGAGCCCAGCTATCTCCCTGAGTAATTCTAAACAGAAATGTAAGTGCAGATCTTCAGTACTGCCCCCTGGACAGCTTGTAAGCCTGCAGAAACTATAAAGCACACTGACCCTTTTGAAATCAGCATGTCTATCATTCTAGGACTCAAACGCACAAAGTGTTGCACTTTGTTACAATCTGCAAGTGTCATCTGGCCATTGTCAGCTGACCTGTGTAGTGGTTGGCTGCGTATTTGGTACATTATATTCTTAATATCATTATTTGTTGCTCTGTGAGGTTAACTGTGCTGGAGTGCTTATAAAAAAATATTAACTGTAATACATGGCAACAAAGGCCAAACATACTGAAAGTAATGGGAAAGACATTATTGCACAATCCCACCATATGCCACTGTCGTGCGTACCCAGAAAAATGTAATACCCCTTCATACTATGCTAGATAATATATTGTATGTTGAACAGCACTATCCCAGCAGTGCAAAGCAAACCTGGCTGACATTAAATAGAACTCCAACATATGTCATGTGATTGTCTTAAAATCCTTAAGATAAAAGCAGCAAACTTTTCTTCCATTGCAACTATTCTTTTCTAGTAGCTTCTTAAGTTACTGGAATAAAGATACTTTTTCTTTTTTTGAACAGAAATCTAATCTGCCCCCCTACTTTGAAGAAAAGGATTTCATCTGGGTACACCCTCGTGTGTCTCCAGAGGCCTCCCTTCACATAGATCTGTATCTAAGTAGGGCTTCCTGGACCTAAAGGCATGAACTGCTCTCAAATGACAGAAAAGCAGTCGGAGAGGACAGGTAGTATAAGCAGGTCCAGCATTTCAGTTTGTGTTTTGTCTTCGGTCCAGTTTTAAGAGCATAAAAATACATTTTTAGCATAGTTTAGTCAAAACTGGCCTTCAAATTTCACCACTAATTATTATATTTTTCAAGAAGCTCTCTCATATGAATGCAGAAATGCTAACTCAGGGGGGTAGCTGTTGGCTCTGTGAACCCTTTGCTGTGCCATGTAGTGTTTGACGAGGGTGAGGTAGTAAGGAAGTAGGGAAAGAGGAACTGAGGATTTAATTGTCCAACCAGAACACATAGGCTGGCTTCAAAAGCACAGTCTGCTTGACCCCGAAGCAGCGAGATGTCTTTGAATAATGTCTTAGGCATCTCACTGTCTAGGGAGTTAACTAATGTCTAAGGAACTTAAATAACATCACCCCCCACCGGTCCACTCTTTGACCCTCATACAACCGTGCAGGTGGCAATGTGACAACTGTCACATTTCAACATCAAATGCTCAGTTCATTTTTTTTGTCCTTTCTCCAAAAGTCTTTTTGAATCTGCTGGTTGAGACGCTGCTGGATGGTTTGGGGCAATGGCACTCTTCCGCGGAGGGGGGACTGAAGGTGTGACAGTTCCAGGTGCTTCTCCACGAATGCACATAACCCACACAATGGTCGGCTGCCCAGGTCCTTGTTCATACAGTGGAAGGGTTTATCGAGCATTTCTGACCGGTTTAGCATGACTGAGTGCGAACCCATGACATCTTGTCTCAGAAGAGTTCACTTTGGATTCTATCAAAGACTCTTTAAGTGCTAATTATCAACTTTTCTTTTCAATCCAGAACTCCAGGCAGGCAGTATCAGTTTCAGAGACCTGAGCACGAGCAGAATATTAACCTGCACCTCACTCAGGATGAATACACATCTGCTCTTATCTTAAATGATCATAGGTGTTGTTTTATATACTCTCGCTCTCTGTGGCATTTGCAAAGGGAAAAGGTATGAGGATAGAGGTTAATAATTGTATTTTTTTTTTTTTTTTTTGAAGTAGAGGTCACTTACATCAGTGATTGAGAGCCTGCTAATAAAAATACCTACAAAGATCAGGATAAGTGCTATGTTTTGTGAGCTGTGTGCAAGAGATTTTTCAGTACACTCTTGAGTGTTTGCCCTTGAATCACACAGTTTAAAAAAAAACAAAAAAACTTGGTTTGTGAGTTTGATCATGGTCCCTTTAAACAGTTTGTTCATACGTTACAAAACTGCAAAATATGGGCGCTACCAAAAAATATTGAATGAAACTGTTAGCAGACTGACAACTGAAATTGGCTGAGGATTTAAAGTATGTACATTCTGTCTCAAGCCTATAGGGCTGTGCTGAACGGTTAAGGGAAAAGGGTGTACATTCAAAAATAGCTTACAGGAACTGGGAGAACAGTGAAATTCAAATTTATATTAGAAAGGAATTAAACATCATGAGAGGTTTAAGGTCTCATAGAAAAATATTTTTGACAATACAAATTGTATAGGCTACTCTAGTTTCTTTAATTCTGTAGAAAAGAGGTAACATGCACTGAGTACCCAGCAGCAGTTCCTGTAGTTTTTACTTTGAAGCTGAATGGACTAGCTTGCAGGGCGGGAGGTGAGAGGAGTGTTTCCTAAAGTGTAGCGTGCAGGATTGTCATTGAGCTGCTGGTTGGTTTAGCCTCAGCTGGTTGCCACTTTTTTTTTTAAATCTCCCCCTCCCTACACCTCAATGGCTCTATTTGAATCACGCAGTTTAGTTAAAGAGTGCTAGCCCTCTGTGGAGTCTGGGAAGGTGATTTCACTGCCAAAAACCTCCCTATACAGAGGAGGAAAGGTATATGCTGTCTCAGGATGAACCAGGCGGAAAAACTCCAGTTTGTCGATGTGAAGGTTGCAAATGGACTTCATTATTGGAAGCTTAGACACCATCTAGAGGGGAAAACAAAAGAACATAACAAGTTAAAGAAAATGCACTTAAATTACAGAGCAGTTTGTCCAGCAAACTGACACGGTGATGCAGCAGGCTGCGTACCTTAGCTAGTTTCTCTTCTGATGCTCCCTCTTTTTGTAGGCAGCGCTGCAGAGCCACGTAGACCTTCTCCTGCAACTTCTGTACCTTCTGAACATCTGTCAGCCAGGGTCGGTCTGAGGGGAAATACAGAGACATGATGTTGTCATTAGTGTTGTCAGGTTTAGGGATCGGCAGAGAAGTTTTTCTCTTTCAGGTACCAAAATTAGAAATAAAGGAGACCAAAACTGATATCTGGAACCGATGTACTGTACATTTGAAATAAAAATGAAAATCCTAGTGGAACATAACTAAGTACAGACAATGAAGTACTGTACTGAAGTACAATATTGAGGTATTTGTACTTTACTGAGTATTTCCACTTTTTGTTACTTCCATTCCATAACATTTGGGAGGCAAATATTTTACTTTTTACTCAATTATATTTGATAACTTTAGTTATTTGTTATTTTAACGATTCAGATTAAGAAAAATATAAATTAACTATTTTGAAGAATCATTATAAATTATTATAGATTAAGCTGCCCTGCAGCACGCTCTATTCTGCAAGTGCCCATCTGTGGCACAGTAACCTTCAGCGTTGATAGGCTATATCTCATGACAAGTAACCAATCACACAATAATGTGGGCAAGAGATTAAGTGAGACACATAGATTGATTAAGAAGAACCATGAATGTATCATAGAACTGGATACGGTGAGACAGACAGCCTTGCTTCCAATGTCTTCCAGTGGCCACTTGCGGTATTGCAGCTAAAAATTCCCCTGCGGCCCAAAAAGCATTTTCACCCTTAGACCACCATTATAAAAGAGACGGCTGTAAAACTGTTGACAGGACACAATGAATTGCAAAGAAGCAATTCTCATTGGATTGAATAGGTGCCATCTTTGCATTCAGTATCTATTCTTCTTTATAAATCTATGAGAAGAACTAGATCTAGTCCTTACCGTATGCAAAGATGGAGAATTGCTCGCCTGGTGCATACCCCATAAAAGTGCTCTTTTTTCTGGCTTCTGGATTTACGGGGTTTCATTATAGAAAGTGTCACAATTGACTTTGTTTGCAGTTCAACGTGTCCTGTCAACAGTTTTACAGACGTCTCTTTTATAATCGTAGTCGATGGGAAAAATGTTTGGGGCCGCAGGGGAATTTTTAGCTGCAATACCACAAGTACACACTGGGAAAAATTGGAAGCAAGGCTGAGCACTCTCACCGTATCCAGTTCATTAATGCTGAGACCTCAGAGTGGTGTCTACAGACAGAGAGGCAGAGGTATCAGAGGTAGCAGTAGCCACAACACAACTTCACAACACAATAAAAATGAGATTGCAGGAACATTAAACTTGTCTGAGGTAAGTTATACATATTATAGCCTTTTTAAATTTTTTTATTAACATTGCATAACGCAGCTGTCAGCAGTCACCATTTTTATACCGGTTCTCGTTGGAGTTTTATGACTCTTCATCCAATATTTAACAGTAGGCTGCCAAATTGCAGTGACAACTTTCACTGTTTTTTCAACTCTGTGTAAGCTGATTTTTATTCTCTCCTGTAATGAACTGAATTCAACGTCTAGCTGCAAGAAAGGCATGTAAGAATGCATGTTATGCTTTGGAAAGTGAACATCAGAATTTCATTATAACATGCAAAGGCATGGCTATGATCCATTGGGGAGTTTCACCCGGACTAAGCCAATATCCTGTCAGCGCCAGTACTGTTTCCATTAGTGAAGCAATGCTGATGTAGGTGTGTTATGAATTTTCTTCTGACAGTACGATAATTTCAAGTGCTGGACAGGATGCATGAAATGTCTAAAATACTGTACAGTGGTTTATTTGACCAATCTAATATGAGTGGAAATACTACAGTGACCAAGTATGTAGGTTTTTGCGAATTTGATACACAAATGTACATACAAGTCCATTTACTTAAAGAAATGTAATCTCACCTGGCGAGAGCAGTACAGCAGCGCTGAACAGAGCCATTTCTTCCTCGGACATCTGAATGCGGCTCAGGCTTTTAGCTAAGTCAAACACCGCGTTCACAAGGTCATCACAGCCTAGGGCAAAGACAGAGAAAAAGAAAGTTTTCATTAAACCCAAAACTACTGACTGTGGTGATTTAGACACAGATGAAACATATAAACATAAAATCCCCTGCTCCTCCTTTCATCAAATTCATATTGACTCACCAAGAGCTTTGAAAAGCTGAGCAGTGGCAAACTTTCCATCAAAGAGCAATGTATTATTGATGGGGTTATAGGCCCGACTCATGCGGATCAGAAGAACGTCCATGCAACCTGTGGACACACAAAAAAATACATAGAAAAAGTTTAGAAGAACATCTCAATAGTTGCTGGGCAATATGAAAAGAGGAAAAACAGCCTGCACACTTGAAAATTGTTGTTAATCATCTTACTAGGCCGGGTATAGTACATTTGGGAACTGGCTGTGATTTTTTTGTTTTAAAGGGACAGTTCACCCCAAAATCAAAAATACATATTTTTCCTCTTGCCCATAGTGCTATTTATTTATCTAGATTGTTTTGTGTGAGTTGCAGAGTTCTGGAGATATCGGCTATAGAAATGTCTGCCTTCTCTCACTTCTCGCACTTCAATTGTGGTGCTCAAACGCCAAAGTAATATATTTGAAAAACTCAACAGCAGTGTCTCTTTCCAGGAATCATGACAGACCGTTTTTTGAGGAAAATGAAAATGAGCAGTAAAATATAAACTTATATTAACATTCGACCCCCAGTCAAGTTTGTTATTTTTTCTTGAATAATGCAGGCAACTAGGGAAAAAAATACCTGAAAGGAAACATGCTCCTCTAACAATAACAGAGAATGCTTCTTTCAATATACAGCACTTGGAAAATATGTACTGCTGCAGGTTGTAAGAAGAATGCCTCCTATTTTTAGACAAACATTAATAAAATCTGCCCTGTCTCAGTTATATAAAGTAAAACATTATTTAATGAACAGTTAAAGAATGGTCAATTATTGCAATTATACAAAATTGTATAACTAATAATTACATTGTATAATTGTAATTGTGTAAATAATTGTATAATTTATACAAAATTATACAATTTTGTATAATTTACTAAGGAAACTAATAATGATAGAATTGCCACCTGTATAACTAAGGATGTGATTACTGCCATTAAGGCAGACAATGCACTGCATGCAATGCAATGTATTCTCACAGTAAATAGTGCGGTGTTGTGGATTTGATGTCCTGACAGCGATGATGCCTATCGGAATGTGCTTCTGTTTGAAGCGTTGTGTTGTAACTACACTGACAAACCTGTAATCCTCCTCCACCCCTCTGGCATTAGCCAGGTGTAGCAGATCATGTATGGGTGTGGAAACATTTTAAACCTTTCATGATTTCAGTTTGATGCATCTAATTAGCCTAACTAAGTGCCTTGGGAGAAATCCTTTGCGTGCATGCTCTAGTTTATTCCACCTTCATTACATGATGGAAGAAAATAACTTAGCTGCCACTCAAAGCCATTAATCTCTTGTTTTGACTGATTTATTGTCTTGCTCGTTACTAAAAACCACACATCAATTTCAAAAATCTCCAAGACCTCAGTACATGAAGAAATAGATCTCACGTAGGCCTCTGTTTTTTAAGTTGATTTATAAGTTGAGGCACTTTACAGTGCGATTACCAGAGAGGGCAGCGTAGAGCGAGCAGCGTGATTAAAACAAGGCCAGCCATTCTTCTGAACTAGAACAACCATGCACCTTTTCAAGTCATATTGCCTGCATGTGATAGTGGCACTCTCTGAAGTCAGCTACCACTGGAGGGTAATATACAGTTCATATGACAACAGCTCTCTGTGTTACAGCTAAACGTTTGCAAAGTAATAAACATACACACACCAGACTAACTGCCTTGCTGCAGGCTGTTATGTGTCCAAACACAATGTGTAGATTTTTAACTGCGGGGTGTGTTTATGCTCGTGTCATGCACTGACCTGCTTTGAGGAGGATAATCTGGTCGTTCTGACAGAGGTCCATGAAGCCAGAGATGCGCTTGGCGAACTCCACCACATACTGGATTGCGTTGGTGATGTGAATGGCGCATTGTTGCCACATCACCTCAGCAGACTTAAAGAGACAAAACAGGCTTTTATGAGAACTACAATAAACGGAAAGCATCACATGAGTGGTATTGTTGTCTGATGAGGTTTGGTTGTGTGGTTTCTGCTAAAAGACACCCTGACCTACAGTTTGATAATATTTGCTGCATCTCTTGTTCCAAATGTATGATAAAAAAAAAATGATTTGGATTTTCAAACCCCATTGTAAGAATAAACTATGGTGATAAGAAAGGAGCACTTCTCTTTGTTTTTGGGAAACTTCTTTCTAGAATTATTAATGTTGATTTTTGTGCAAGGTTACAAAGGGAAACTTTCCTCTGTGATCCTTGAACAAGAGTACAAAACAGCATGATGAGCCAAACTATAGTGATAAAAAATATTTTATGCATAACTACAGTTATTTTTTCATTGACTTAGACTGTAAATATCAATCATCTAGGTCCATAGTGGACATTTTCGATCCTTTATAAACTCCATTCTTAAATGTGCGTAAATGAGTTATATACTTATGTCATATATACCTTGATCTGGTAAGAGCGGGTCTCTTCTGGGCTATACAAGGTCCACGCCATTCTCTTCAGCTCCTCTGCGCTGTACTGGCTCGTCTCAATATGGGACTTCACCACACTCTGAGTTATACGCTCTAAACAGAGGGAACATTTGCAATAAGATCCATGTTGATTTTAGGATGGACTCAAAGTTCAAACATCACAACAGCATTAGCCAATTTACTGTAGCCAGGCATTATGTGATTGATACTGACCTATGTCGAGCAGGGAGCAGGGTTCAGGCAGTGGGTTGAGGATAGCATGTGAGAAGAGTCCAGAGTCATGCAACAGCTGGTACTCATGCTTGATGCTGTGGTTGCCGTCTACAAAGTCCAAGTTGGTCTGTTCTGGTGAACTTTGAGAGGATGAGCTGCTGCCTGCACTGCCGCCCAGCATTTCCAGGTTACAGTAGTCTCCACCTGCATCTTCCGGAGTCAGCGGCAGGTCAAAAAGCAGGCCATCCGGCAACGTGGTAATGTCGTCCAGATCGCTGAGTGCAGTGCTAGACCCTCTTCTGTAGGTGCGGCCGTGGTTGCCCATGTCACTATTTTCCTCGCGGGCACCGAGCCCCGCACACTCCTGGGACTGCTGGTGTTTCTGAACCTCCGCATAGAGGCTGTCGCGCTGTTTTTTGGACATCCGACCAAACTTGACCGCTGCAACGGGAGGATGTAAAGATAAAAATTAAATATTCAAGAAGGTATGGTCTAGGTCGGACAAGGATTACATGACTCATTAAAAGTGATGAGCAAAAAGTGTGAGGTGGAAACTCTGCATTAATTAAATATAGCTTGAGTAGCTGAACTCACCATCGCGGCTCATACCCAGAGCAAGACACTTCTGCAGCCTGCAGTGCTGACAGCGGTTACGGCTGGTCCGGTCAATAAGACAGTTCCTCTGTCGTGAGCAGGAATACATAGCATTGTTCTGCTGGCTGCGTCGAAAGAAACCCTACAGACAAAGAGACACACACACGTCAGTGGTAAACAATGTGCTACAGTGATAACATCAACTTGACCTAATTTTAGCATGGTAACTAATAACTGATGAGGGAGATGTGCGATAACTCACCTTGCAGCCTTCACAGGTGATGACACCATAGTGGATCCCTGATGATTTGTCCCCACAGATTTTACAAGGAATCACCTCTATTTGAGCTGGAGAGAGAGATCAATGAGAGGGAAAAAATAAATCAGTCAAATAGTAAAAAACACTTAATTAGGTACCTTAAAAAGTAGGATACTTAAGTCATGTAGTTAGTCGCCAAAAAACAAATAAATATATGGATGAATCGAGAAGAATTGTGATGAAATGCTAATTACTGTTATTGCATTTTATAGACAAGAAAATTAATTGATTAATCGAGAAAACCATTCAAACGTGGGCAGCTTATAATAAATGAATATTGAACCAAGACAACCCTGACTTTTTACTCAAACTAAAGACAAACAAGACAACCACCACCTTGCATGTCATATTTCTGAGTGCAGGAAGACTCACTTGCATTTTCTCACTATAAATTCGTGACAGTGAAATCATATCTGTGCATTAAAGGTTTAAAGCTTCAGCTAGTAATGATGACATTGTGACAGCATTACAGGATTGTAAAGAAACAAGAGAAGTGCCAAGAACACAGAGGATCCCGTAATTGACAAAGCCAACTGCGTACATGTTATCCTCCTCACCTTGTGTTCATTGTGGAAGCCTGAGCCTTCTTACCCAGGAACAGTCGGTTCTTTTCATTATGTTGTTTATCTAAGTAGCTGGGCCCAGAATAGCAGGTCAATTGCATTAGCTGAGGCCCGGGGTTATAAAGTTTCACAGCTCGTTCTCTCTGTCGCTACTTCTCCAGGATGAACAAAATGTGAGCAGGTTAACAAAGGCATACTGCTGTGCTGGACCCTCCAAAGCTTACAAATGTAACCCACAAAACAGCTGCTCCTGACTGTTACTGTGTAGACTGTGAGTAATATTTGATTTGGCTCGGGGTGCACCACACAGTCACTAAACCACTTTTGTTGGGTCACACAAGGTATTAGGTAACCTGTAAATTGCAGTTTTAACCAGCCAACGCAGCTCTTCAGAAAGTTGCTGTTTTTTTTATAAACTACTCACAACCAATCGATCACACGAGCCAGTCCGTGTGTGGAAAGACATGCGTCACACTGAGGCAAAGCTAACGATTAGTTGGTGACTGACATTACCCTGAAAATCCTTCAACATTTTCCTTCCACAAAGACTTTCTGTGCAGTGCAGGGGGACATATTTGAGTGTTTCGCTTGGGTAGAATTCCTACTGGCCAATGCAACTGAGGAATATAAATAAATAAAGCGCAATGGAAAAAAATTCCACTGCTTCTCTGCTGCTCCCTTTATCGCTCCCCCTTCAGAGTCTCACCCCGCCCTTTAGCCTGTTATATAACTGCCATCTGGCCGCATTCCACGAACAGACTCATTCAAAGGTGGTTGTCTTGGCAACAGTGTGACGATCCTCCCTCCCCCCCCTCCCATTGGCTGCTGACTGGGCGGCTTTGTCTGTGACTCGCCGCCTCACCTGCCAGTCAGCTGAGCAGCACCGTCAGGCCCAGGGAGAAGGAGCTGCTCCACTGACACAGTTTCCCATTCAGCACAGGGGGGAGGTGCCTGTGGTAGTTGCCTCACAAGGAAGGAACACAACCTGGTTTCTTGCAGGTTTTAAGGTTGAACCAAATCTGACTTACAGTAAGTAAAGGGAGGGTGGAGAACTCCTTTTTGTTTTGGGAGGAACACAATGTCAGGTTGGATGACTTAAAGATGAATCACCAGTTAAAACCAAACTGCCCCACTAGAGATTTTACAACTTGCGTAACATCTGGAAATGCTTTTTAAAAAACCCCATCCAGTACAGTAAGCTGCAGCAGGGGTAACAGATGTAGCTAATAGTAGCTTGCAACTTGTTGCAGCATGTCAAGCATTTGAGTGAAATTTCAGCTGTGTTTGAGCTCAAGTCTATTTTTACGCCGGTGCAGTTGGCTGCCCAGAGATTTTTGCTGTTCTGATCCACTGGCAAATAAATGTTGCACAAATCACAACACAGCACAGAAGTGCACACTGTTTAGTGTAAGTAACAGTGTGTGGAGCAATGATTAGAGTGGTCTCACAGTTAAAACTGCTCCACGAACGTTAATTTTCTGGTATGTTGCTTTTCCGCATGGACCTGAACAACAGTTCATTTATTCTCATCCCTACGCTAACAAGAAAAACACAAAATCTGTGTGTTGAAACATGAATCTGTTGAAAGCTAGTTGAGTAATTTGAATTAGATGAACTTAACTTGGCTAGATGATAGTTTTGAAGCGGAAATCGAGTACAGAGCTGCCACGATAAGTCGACAAATCGATTAGTCGTACTAAAGAAAAATGAGTAGCCAACTATTTTGAAAATTGACTTATCATTTCAGTGATTTTTCACTGGTTCCAGCTTCTTAAATGTAAGGCTTTGCTAAATTTTCATTGTCATTTACGATAGTAAATGAAGGGTCTTTGGGTTTTGGACTGTTGTTTAGACAAAAGAAGCAATGTAAAGATTTCACTTTGGGCTCTAGGCAATTGTGATGAGAATTTTTTCACATATTTTTTAAACATTTTATAGACTAAACAATTACTTGATTGTTAAAATAATCAGCAGATTAATCCATTATGAAAACAATAGTTGATGGCAGCCCTAATAGAGTATACATGTATATTTAGTGATGAAAATTTCACCCAATCATAATCTAAATTGCATTGCATTTTTTCTACAACCTCATTGCAGACGAGCAAGCTTATTACATGGGAGCAGGGGTGCAACGATTAGTTGACAGTCGACAAAAATCAATGACAAAATTAGTTGCCAAGGAATTTAATTGTCGATAATTAGTTGGTTACGTCATGGCGCGTGTTTTTCATGCTGTGGAGCGGAAATAACATTCTTTTTCCAGAGCTGAGTAGCTGAGGGGTGAGCCATCTCGCTTCCTTACTATCTCTGCTGAGAGTTGCACATGCGCAA
>JBBPCS010000375.1:6344293-6361206 GCA_037974645.1 Hollardia meadi
AAACACTTACTCCTTTTCTCTCCTCCTCATTTCCTGTCCGCTCTCTTTCTTCCTCCCCTCAGAAACACACCCTAGCTGATAGCTAAATAAGAGCCATTGAGTAATTGTGCGATTAATCGTTTCGATAATCGATGACTAGTCGACTATCAAAATACTCGTTAGTTGCAGCCCTACATGGTAGGCAGCAACACTAAAGGCCTTTAAACGCAAACCTATGTGAAGATTTAAAGTAATTTCTGTGTCAGTCAGTCGGTGCGTCAAGGTGTCATTTGCCATTGTTCAGCACTTTTCGTTATCAGAGCAGTAAAACCGTCTACATGGGAGACTTTGCCCTCTCATCCCAGCTAATCAAACAGAGTCCAAGGTCCTATTTACTTTTTGCACTTTACGCTTACCTGACATACTGTATATTTAACCTACATTCTAGGGAGCTTCAAGGGGCCTCGGAGGGAAGAATGGCATATACAATGTATTGCGCAACATACTGTAAAGTCAGGTTACCAACAGAAAAGCTTTGCAGAGTCAAATTTGGCAAATATTTTAAAGAATAATGTCCTCTGTCTCTCATTCTCTCTTACTACATACAGTGTATCCCAATTCAGGGCCTCAACTACCACTTGTTTTCTATACAGTAACAACTGCTTTTCCTCTACTTCTCCACTGAATGACCTACTAAAGGGTGCAGATATTACAATATGGCCTGATACTAATCCAAAATCTCTTTACAAATGCGCTTCATGTTTAGGTAAATAGTGTAGACCTGTAACTATTGCTGAAGTGTTCTTAGAGCAGTAGAGAATAGGAATTGTGTTTTACAAAATGTTTCAGCCAAAAACAGAGAGAAGAGATCTGCTGTAAGCTAGTCAGGAACTAAAGAGAAGCAATATCAAGGTGTATACATTGCGAACAAAGTGGCAAATAAGAGACACACGTCACTACACAAAACAAGCAGAGACAGTTGGACTAATTTTTTCCTCATGACTGTACATATTTCCTTTCATCCTTCTGTTCTACAGTCGGTATAATATAATAAGAATAATATAATAATATTAATAGTCTTTATCTTTTTTGTTGCATACCTTCAGTTTTATTCTATGGATTATCCCACTAACAATAAAAACATGTAAATTAGATGTCTTGACAGAGAACTACACCTTGCAAACAATGTGCATTCACTTGACCGTGCTGTTTATGCTGCTCCAAGCCCAAAACCCAAGTGGGCCTCTGCAACACAAGCAAAACCAGACTGAGGAATTCAGTTCACAGCATGTAATTTTGCGTGCTGCTCAGGACCACAGGAACAAATTTAGGACTATGCTACAGTCTACAATTAAAATCTCTTTACATCTGTTCAGATCACCCTGCCTCTTATGCACACTTGGAAGATAGATATGGATTATCAAAATGACTTTGCCTTAAGATACTACGAAGCCTAAATAAAAATATTATTTTTTATGTAATCACAATATTGTGCTGCATAATAAATTGTATTGCTGGGAGTCAGAATAGATGAAAATGCACAGATCCATGCTATCCTTTTGCCAGCATAACCTATTAAAATGCAGGCTGTGTGAAGAGTTAAAGCTTTAGATGAGGGGAATGGAATCTTTAGCATGCAGTTGTCAGAGAGAAAGGGCACCTTGACACATACTGTAGCTCACTGTGAACTTGCCCAAGGCTGCACTCTCTACAGATAGTGACTTTTGGGCTGAGCTCAGCACAGCAGTGGCCTTGGAGAGCAGACAGCGGCCTTTCCTCATAACTGCTACTGTACCTTTGATCCTGGACTAACTGAGTTCCAACCCAGTCTTAGATTAAGGCTTCAGCTCTGCACACCATTAGTGAGGCACGTAACCTTCGGGCTTAGAGTGAAGTTTGTTTGATCGTGTTGCATCTTACCTGCCGAACCTGTTTGTGCAACAGTTTAAAGTATGACAGTAACTCCAGGACAATCAAGTTTTTTTTTTCCTCATGTAGTAAATTCAATTCAAGACTGAGCATGACATTGTAAATAATGTGTTGGGTTTTTTCTTTACAAAATCAGATTGACAAGCCGTGTTGGACCAGATTGGCAGACGCTCTAGTTGATGTAAGTAACCTTAGCTGACAGAGGAAATTGAGCTTAACTGAACCCTGCTGTGCTTCATGGTTACGTGTGGGCTTGCTGTGCCCATATCCTGCTTGTCACAGCGGTGCACGGCTCTGACCTCGCAACACCACAAGACTAATCAGTTGTAGCTGCTAAATCTTACCGTAAGTTACAACATACATTGAGAAGTATATTTTTTTAATACTGTGTGAATAAAATCTTTGATTTTCTCAGAAAAAGTAGGCTGATTGAAGGCAGCGTGCATCTTGCAAGGTGCATTTGAATCGTGACCTTTTTCAGTCAGTAAGTGCAGCTCATATCTACAGCATTTGAAGCAGAAACATTCTGCACTGATAACTGATTTAAATGATGAACGTTGTCTCACCATCACTGACGACAGCAGGCGCGCGCGCGCGCGCGCACACACACACACACACACACACTGTAATCCTCAATGACAGAACTAGGTCAATGGAGAACCTCCTCTCTCTCTGTGTGTCTTTCTCTTTGCCACCCCCTTACACTGGCCGCCATACTGCTGACACTGAAAACAAACACACGCTGGCCAACAAACCAACTGTGGTAAACCGTAAAAACAAAAACACAACATCAGTGCTTCGAGGCATATTGAAACATTATGGAATAACTCAAAAAATGCCAACAGTAAAATTGCAGAACTAAATGTTGGATCACATAAAGGTGATAGGCAAGGAAAGTGTAATAAAATACAGCAAATAGAAAAGGGGAGAGAAGCCTAACAAAGGGGGACTAGTTTTTATTCATCATGAACAACCCAGCAGCAGATTTTCGTGCGGCTTGACAGGGCTCAGTGAATCACTCCGCTCACTCCCTCCCTCCGTTTCCTTTTTCTTACATAACTGGAGCCGCTCACTGGTGAAATAGAGTGCCCACAGCTATAACATTGGAAAAAGTAAAAAGATGCACACAACCCTTACAGTTTATACAAATAGACTAAACACACACACATATGCTCAGACAGTTGCGTATAAAATTGCCTGTATATAAAATAGCCTAATCCACTTTCCAACATTCTAACATGTGGCTATTTATCTTTAAACAACATACAAGGTCCTTGAAATTACATATTGATTGTTTTATATTCAACTTCAAAAATATGTTTTTATTTCCCTTCGTTGTGCAATCTGGTGTTTGGTTGGTGTCACACATGCAGCCTACGCACTTCGGACTCTGTCTCAACGCAGCGCCTTCATCGCGCGAAATGCAACTCTGAAGTTCTTTGCAAAACACCAGGCTGTCAAAGATCAAAGTCTAACAAATGTAACAACCACATTGACAAACTCACCTCTCATGTCGGCGGTGAAGTGAAGCCAACTTTTCAAGTCATACAACTCCAGCTGGAAATGAAGCCGAGAAACACTGAAGGCGACGCGCACGTATTGGCTCCAACACGGAGCAGATGAAAACTGTCAAAACACCAAATCCTCATATGGATTTTCTATTTTCTTCAGACGCACCGACCTTAAAAATAAATATAAGCAACGGTATGTTTCAGTTATTTACTTTCTGTCCGGTCCGCGCAGTCTCAGATGAGCTGTTGTGATAAAACGTCTAGAAAATAATAACGCAGCACCTCCTCGTCTCTCCGCTCTGTCCTGCTCTGCTGCTGCTCGCTGTAACCTGGTTTCGGCGCGTGGACTACACATGATCCTTACCCCGCGGTCCGCCCGCCTCGTGCCCCGTGAGCACGCGCGCGCGCGCGCCACCCACGGCGCGCTTTAAGGAAGCTTTATCGTGCGTGGGAAAGTGTGGCAGTGTGTCAGTTCAGACCCACTGTGTGAACCGTCGTGGGAACTGTTTAATAACAAGCGCACAGTTTTATTTCCTGCAGTCAGCAGCCGTGTTTTATTTTTATTCCACAGTATTCCCAAATGAAACGCAGTTTTATGTAATGACTGTTACAAGGAAGAGGTCCTTATGAAATGACTGAACATTTATAAACAGTATTAAAGGGCCATGCAAATGTTTTCATACACTAAACAGCAGAGACCAACTCACACCTTAAATCAAGCTTTCTTTTTATTTCCCTTATTTATGCTATACTATAGGCTAAATGACCTCGGTTATGATAATGCAAGTGAAAGTAGCTACACAAGTAGTCTAATTTTGAGGGGGAAAAAATACAATTTTTGTTGTAATATTCCAGATTGCATAAAATTCCAGTATCTGAAAAGTCTTTTTTACATATTGAAACGAAGGTCACATAGAAGGTAGAAAACATGCATTTGATAATCTAAAAAGCTATGATAGCCAATAATTTTATAAAATGGAAAGTATATAATGGGCCAAGACTTCCTCCTGAATGATCCTTTGCAGTGCTTTTCACATCAAGGAAGTCTAAACTGACACAAATTGGACTACGGACTCCAAGCTGATAAGAATTTTGCTTTTAGATGTTTTATTAGGCTACAGAAAGTGTATGAAACCAATGACCAAAATGGTCATATATTCTGTCATTGTATTACTTATGGAAGGAACTATAGTAAAAAAAAAACATTACCCGTTTTGCTGGGGACCACTTGGAAACCCCCCCAAAGGACTCATGGGGGTCCCCAAATGCCACTTCAAATTGTATTCTAACATTATTTGCATGAACACAATATATATATATACACACAGGCAATGAATATGCATTTTTAGTTCTCTCTTTTTATACTTTTTCTATATTTTGCTCTAAAAAGCACATTAAAAACACAGCATTAGACAAACGAGAGAAACATAGTTAAATCCAATTACACAACAAAGAAAAAAAAATAGGGATTCAACATGAAATAACACAAGCTAATTTTGCTGTGGCACTTATTTTTTGTTAATTAAATAGCCACATCTATTCAAAGAAAAGCTAAATGTGCCCTCAGTTTCCCTTTGGCTGGGTGCAACATTGCAGGAGCTCTGCATTATATCACTGGATTAACAAACACTAATCTTGGTAAAGGAATTAAGTGTGAGCCCAGGTCGTGCTGTGTTTTGTTTACTTTTTCTAAAATGTTAAAATCCAGGTTAAATTTGAAACTTTAATACAGTGAGAGGAAAGCAATATAATGCTTCATTAAGCACAATGTTCAGCATATTTAAAAACAAATCATATCAGATGTTTAATGCTTGTTATGCAAAATCCATCTATCTCTCTCTCTTTACTTTACCAGCTCTACAGTTTACCCGGTACATTTTCATTCCTTTCGTTTCATTTTGAAATGTGTGTGTAAGACAAAGAGAGCAGGCACACCCCCTGATTCTCCCACAAAATTAAAAAAAAAAGCCTATGACACAATCCGCAACCATAACAATGCTTATGAAAATAATTGGTTTGCAAGCGCAAGATGACGAATGTATCATGTAACTCAGGCACAGTTATGAAATGAGGAGAAAAGAGAGATTATGGAAAGTAGGTTAGTGGAGCAACACTGAGCGTTCACACCCCTCCCCCACTCATCTTTATGGTGTGCATGCTTGGTGAGTCTCCCTCTGTCTTTTTGTCTTTTTATGCTGTAAACACTTTTGTCGTGAATCATCTAAATCAAAGCTCATTCTTTTTCATATGCTTTCTCAGCACCATTTACACTATACATTCTTTATGTTCTTGTCTCTGTCCATTGGTCCTGTGTACATATTTCATTCATATTTCTCCATAGGTCCTGCCTCTCCCACTTGTAAAAAACAAAACAAAACAAGAAAATACAGGAAAACGCAAATGCAAAGCAGTTATGTATTTCCTGAATACACCGTTTAAAAATAACAATGCTGGGAAAAGTGCAGCAAGAATGATTTGCTTTATTATATTCTAGCTGTAAACTTCCTTTTCCTCCCATTTAGCTGGTTTTGTCAGTCTGATGGTTTCCTTCCCGATCCTCATCTGATGTCTTTCTCGGGTTATATTATGTCCTGTTGCATGTCCCTCTGTCGCCACGAAGCAGCCACACATCCATCCGGTGTTCGCCTGCAACATCACTGACCTCCTAACCCTCAATCTTACATAACCATGGCAATACCCAAATTAGAACATGAAGCATGGAAAGAAGGAGGTGCTTAGAGCCTCACATACAAGCACGTAACTCCCAACCAGCTTTCCAGATTAAGGCAGATGAAATGACCGCGCCTGTCGCTGTGTGTGTGTGTGAATGTGAATGTGAATGTGAATGTGAATGTAAAGAACACACCAAACACCTCCTACTCTAAAACAAAGGTGGTGGTGGTGGTGGTGACATGTTTTCTGCTCGGTGAAACTGCAGCACATGAATGCAGTGACAATTTAATATTTCAAACTGGCCCCTGCCCCTCAGTGCATAAAGCCCAGTATACTGAGAGGATTATTTTGGGATTCAGGCTCTGGCTTCCATAATCCTTCATCCTCTCCTCTCCCTCATCCTGCTAAATCCTCTACCTTCTCCTCTTTCAAATGCCCACTAATCTCTCTCACTCCGACTCCCTGTATGGCTGTAATCTGGTTTGTACCTATCCTTCACCTGCACCAGGTTCACATCAATAGGTTAATGTGCCAACAGGGTACTTCTTTATCCCCCCACCAAACACACACACACACACACGCACAACCTGAAGGAGGTCTGAGCTGGTGCTGGAAGCCCATCCTGGTGCCAATATTCCTAGAGTGAAGTCAAAAATATTTTTAAGATCGAAAGTTTATTCTCTCACCTTGGAAACGACGTTTGACAAAAATAATCTCGACACAAGGTCAATTTAGTTGTTCTTTTCAAGCTTTTAATTGTATCACACGATCTTCCTAAGCCGATGCATTTGCTCAATTGTCATGGCGTTGCTCCTTTTAGAGCAAGACTCTTAAATGGATACAGATCATGGATTTTTTTTTTTTTTTTTTTTGACAAGCTGTGATGGTCAAGAACCTCTCACACGATTGTTCTGAAGCTTTCAACTGTATCACATGGTCCTCATCGGCAGATGGAATTTGTTCAGTCACCAAAAAATAAAGAAAACAAAACGAGTTTGAACATGGAGCTAAATGAGAACTGACAACTCATTATGCTGATGAGGACCATGTGGTGCAGCTAAAAAAAAGTAAGTGGACTTCGAGTTGAGATTTTTGTGTTGTTGGCTGCTGTTGTCGCAAGGTCAAGAAAGAAGTGTCTTCATGTCTTTGTATTTAAAATATGTAGATGATCCCATTGCTATGTCTTCATTCATCCATTGACAGCTGGTGACAACAAAAGATCAAAGAGTTCATCATCTTAGTTTAGCATATAACACTTGCTAATTAGCAGTAAACTCAAAGTATACCTGGCTAATGGGAATTAGTTTTCAAGATATTTGATCATAAACCAGTGTGGGACTAATTAGAATTTTGCCCTGATGATGGTGCGTGATGAAAAGTCAGAGGATCACAAAAGTTATTACAAATTTAATGGAGACATTTCATTAAAAAGTGCAAATGTCAACCTCATGGTGGCGCCTGAGGAAAAGTCAGGGAATCAGCAAAATCAGTAGAATTCATCCCCTGCGGAGCACAAATGTACAAAATCTAATGGCAATCCATCCCATAGTTGTTGAAATAATTCAGTCTGGGCCGAAGTGTCAAACCATCATGGAGCATGTTGGCGTTGCTCAAACCTGCAGAGGTAGAGAAGGCCTTTGCTCGTCCTTAAGTGGTTTTGTAGACAAATATTCTCACTCAAAATAACCTTTAAACTACAATGGCACCAATGCTGCTGCTTCAATATTCTGCTGCTTACCTTAAACCTCATCAACTATGGTGTTGTGCTTACGGCAAGGTGAGATGTGACATGGGTAGCAGGAGCAA
The DNA here is from genome assembly GCA_037974645.1 of Hollardia meadi. NCBI lineage: Eukaryota > Metazoa > Chordata > Actinopteri > Tetraodontiformes > Triacanthodidae > Hollardia > Hollardia meadi. Next base: position 6,352,192 of record JBBPCS010000375.1, read on the forward strand.
ATGAGCTACACAAACAAATAAGAAGCAATCTGAAGTGCCCTTCAGTTCACTTTTGACTTGGTATTTGTCCTTCAGCAGCTGTTGATATCAGACATAACTGAATTTATTACCGTCAGGTTCACATTTGCTTCACATCCTGTCATCGGGGAGTCACGCTGTTGATTTGGTCTTGACGGGCAATATTTCAATGATAGGCATCCAATTAAAGCTGACATTTACCACGGTGTGTCTGTCCATGCTGCTTCCTCACACAGAGTTTGTCCTGCTGTCTGTCGATAGCGCTCTGCCTCCATCTAGATAACAGCGCATCTGACAGTCATGACAGGAAGAAGCGACCACAGGCATTTGCAGAGTTGTGACAGGGGTTCGATAAAAAGATAGAGGAATAAACAACAATTTAGACAGCCCAATAGATAATACTGGGACCCAAAAGAGATTATGGCAGAGATTATGTCTGTCAGATAAAAATTGAGTCTTAGAGTAGTTTTAATTAAGAATGGATGTGGAGGGGTAGTAGCCGACTGGGACATATATTACTAATCCAGGCTCAGATCAGACTGTGTATTTAGTGCGATACACAGACAAAACTACTGCTAAATCAGTGTTTCCACCTTTAAACACTCGGCACAATCATGGGCCTTTAAATTTTCCTTCAACCACAGTGTGATTCTAAACTTGATTGTGAGTAAATCCCTTTATTTGAACAGTCATCTTTGAATAACTGCAAGGACCCAAAATGAATTATTGTGGCTTCGACTGTATATGTAAGGTCTGTAAGTTCATTACGTCATATCTCATTCCTCCCGTCTGCTGTTATTTTTCCCACCCTTACCTTCATTGCTAATTAAGCTGTCCTCATTTCTATGGTTACAATGCATGTCGTTAGAGTGATGTCATCTTTCATTCTTGCACCCAACAAATGATGAAATATGTTGACTGAAGAGAAAAACTGTGCCTTGTTGACATAATTTATGTCTGTACATGTCTGCACATGCTTTTGCGTATGTCCAGTCAGAGGCTGATAGGAAGTTGGCTTTTTAGTGGCAGAATTTCTGTATGGATTGACTGTTTTTGTTTATTGTAAGAAAGTCATTATATAACCGCTAAAGAGATGCTACATATCTATTGCAAAGAGATGGAGGAGGAGACCTACTGTATATGCAGGTTACATAAATCACACCCACGTTTTTGACATATTATCCGTACAAATATTTTAACATGAAAAGACTCAAAGTTGGTCCATAATATCCATCGAACCTAATCAAACACAATCAGGCACACAGGTGTCTCTGTTGTCATGCACATTTCTTTCAGATTCCCTTTACAAACCAGTTTATTGCGGCCAGCCTGGGTTCCAACATCAAAGAGAGAAGCCGATCGATAGAGGGGAGAAATATGGATGGCACACACACACACACACACACAGCTGGGTCACAGGGTCTATGTAGTGTGTTCATGCTACAGTATGGAAATTAATTGCAGATTCTCTGAGAGAAAAGACGATATGTGCATGTGAGCATGAGCATGACCTGCTGTATGTCAACTGGGGAGTCCTTTCACAAGTCATGTTGCTTCAGTGCTGGAACATAGAAACATTTTCTATCCATATATTTTAAAAACTAACAAAAACAAGAAATTCTCTGAGAGGGTTAAAAAAGCGTGATGAGACGGAGAGACACCCAGTAGAAACAGAGAGAGAAGGAAAGTCAAGTCGATGTCCCAACATCTGAAGATGATACTGAAAGGAGATCTGCTGTTTCCAACACTTGCTTCCATGACAACAGCCGCTGACAGGGCCCCCGACCCCGTGGCTCGACTGTAATGAATCATCTGTCCTGAAGGTGAGATAACACTCACAGTTGCACACATATGTACATGTAAAGACACACACAGAGGCGCGTGGCACCCTAACATGCACACACACACACACACACACACACACACACACACACACACACACACACACACACACACACACACACAGCTGTGTTCTCCTCTCATGCCAGATTGGTTTTCAGAGAACGCCTGTTTACCTCTGACAGAAGTGGAGTCAGGAAAAAACACACACACTTGTTTACATCAAGAGGATTGTTTTTCTACTGCGGCTTGTTGCGCGAAGAGAGAGGTGGACTGTACGTTCAACAGTAAGAGCAGTTCACACACACCACCGCTGATTAATGACCAACTCTGACTTGTTTCGAGCCACACCTGGAATCTGTCAGCTTATGTGTGCATGTACATGTTGGTGTGCCCTTGCATGTATGCGTGTGTTTGTGTGTCAAGCTATAATCTTGTGACACACACACACACACACACTTAATGTATTTGTCTTTCCCTGCAGCAGTGCAGCACAAATTTCCACTGATGAGACATTGTGTTTATTTAGTGCAACATGCTTGTGTGTGTGTGTGTGTGTGTGTGTCTGTGAATGAAATGTTTGAGGCATTTGCTCTCAGATGGATGGCTGCTCTGGAGAAAGAAAGCTTGCGGGACGACCACCAATTTCAAGCAGCTGAAGAAGCGTTTGCAGCTCCTTGCTGGTGTTTCATTTGGAAAACGCTGAGCTTTGAATGACATGTGTTTTGGTCGGAGCCATCAAATGGAGGAAAGCTTCAGATTTCACACATGCTTGGAAGATCTTAAATTATACCCACGGCAGAGGCTGCTCTGCGTTCTGGGCCTGCGGCAATCAGAGTGTTTGACTAACCATCTATCACTCAAGTGCTGTTAAGGGCACCTGGTGCTCCATTTTTCTCCATTCCTCTTGCTCACCCTCTATCTACCTCTGTGCAAAGAGAGATTGAGAGATAGAGCCCTGCCCACCAAGCCATTTTCTTCTTTTCTGCTATATGAATACAATCATACAGGTATTTTTTAAATGTTGTGAATTGTAAAGATTTCAGTTCTGGTTGATTTGGTAACAGCGGGTGTGGTTTGATACCACAGCAAACACTACTCGAGCAGCTGCTTTGTCAGAAGTGCAACAGAAGAGGAACTATGTGTTTACAGTGCAGCAAAACAAACCTCTGTTGTTCAAGTAGAGACGTCATTCAAAATAACTGCTGATCTGATTTCATGATGCATACAGTGCACATAGCTTATTTTTCGAAGACTGTCGCTGACAAATATACAAATACAAACTGACAAATACATTGCGTTTCTTCTAACTGGTTCACAGTTAGAGGTGGGGTTCAGAAGCAACCCGAAAGCTTTGTTACTGCAAACATAAACTTCCTGTGTCCGGTCGAATTAAAAGCCCTCTAGCGTAGCGTTTCATTGGACGGGGGTTAGGGTTAACGTTACATTTGCTGGATCGTGTTGCAGAAAATTCATTGCGACCGATTTGTGTGTTCCGCTATCTACTGGCGCTATGTACGCTATTTTATCGAGTTGCCTGTTAACGGCTCTGTGTCGCTGGCCAGTAGTTACGAGGCGTCCGTGTTTAAGGCTTTTATTGTGAAGCCTAAGAACAGAAGGAGTTAATGTGTGATGCGATGTTTTGGCAAGTTGAAAGTCGGTACGTGTTACGTGTTCCTTACATACTGTTTGAGCATTGTTGAAGGGAGCCTAATATACAAGATTTTCATTGACAATGACTGCTTCAACATAACTATAGTGCATATGACAACAAAGAACTTGAACATATTGAAAAGAATTACACCTAATTTCATGTTCTACGTGATCTTCACGCTTTCCTAAAACCCAACTACATCTTTCTTAAACCCTGTCATTAACCTACATCATCATTAATCATCCTACTACGTATATTGTTACACACCAATAATATGTATTCTTTTAACACACGTGCTCCAATGAAAAAAGCAGGAAATGCTTTCAACTTCACATGCTCATATCTTCCACCTTGTATTAACTGTATAATATACGGACTAATAAATAAACTACCATATAATGAGTGTCATTTGCTTCAGTATAACATCTTTCAAATCAAACATCTTAAGATATGAGTAAGAAGTTTTGGTCTTGTAAGTGCATTTGTAACATTTGACTCAAATGTAGCGAAACCATGTCATGTGATCTGCAATTAAGCACATTGACCGCACACGGTCCAGCCATAGGTTTCACCTAGTCTTGTTTTTTTTTTTACCGTCTTGTTATGCAGTGTCCATGTTGTTTTTCTCTGGCCTTGTGTCCTACTTTTTGCTAACCCCATCATCTCCATCAATCAGTCCCTCATTTCTCCTCCATCCTCGGGCCTCCGGGCGTTCTGGGGTTATGTCAGATAAACTGAGGTCATCCACTCATCCTCATGTGTCCAACCTGTCTGTTTTAGAAATCACTCTCTATGATTACACTGAGGTTACTTCTTTTAATTTCTCTCTACTGGCCTGTGTGCAAGACCTCCATGCATATTTCATATATAACAAAGAAATTATCCTTCAAAGTTATGTATGAACTAAAATGACCTAGTTTTTCTGTAACTTATATAATATAAAAGTGTGTTTGCATGTGTGTCTATGTTTCATTATTGTTTTTTTTGTTTTTTTTTGTTTTTACAATAGACTCCATTGTTTAGTCCACAATACACTCTCTCTTGTGCCTTTCTTCTCTCCTCCACAATAAAAACAAATATAGTGTTTCTCCAGGCTTGTCAGGTGCTTTTGATGATTGGATTATTTTGTTTGGTTATGCTGGCCAGTTTAAAACAGTCTTTCCTCTCAGCAGGAAATACATATCTTTATTTATATATGTCCCCACTCTCCCTCTCTGGTTTTATTAGAGTCATGTGGCTAGGATTGTTTTGAATAAAAACAATCGCAGCAAAACAACGACCCCTGGTGATAAGAAGTGTGAAGGCACTTTGGACTCCTTACATAACATACATAGACACACATACACAGCCTTTTTGGCACAGCCACTTCCTGCACCAGATGTAAATAAGAGCTCATAGAGCTCGATGATTGTAATGAGAACATTATAATTCTGTTCATGAGTGTTTGTGAACTCGGGCATTAATATTCTCTTTAAGCCAGATTAATCAGTTGAACACACACAGAATTAAAGTAGCTCCTATTACGCAACTGCTCTGGTGGAGAGGGCTGAGTGCAGGGCTTTACAGGTTGTTTTTGTGCCCTGAGGCATCTTTGTCATGGAGTCTTGACACTTTTCCCGACTAATTTTCAGTAGGATAACTAAAACAGGTCTTAGTAAATCTTCAGTCTGTAAAACCAGCTAATCAGCAAATGAAGTAGCTCCCTGCTGTGTACTGTCTGTCACACTATGAACGAAATGAGGTAGAAAAGGGGGTCTCAGACAAACCTCAAAGGTACAATCAGTATATTAAATCATTTAAAAATCATTACATGGGTTGCCATGTTCTTGTACCAGCCTGTTTATCTATGCATGCAATGTATGATGCCTGGAACATGTATTTTAGTTGTTTTTGTAAGGGAAAAAAAATAAATAAATAAAATAAATAAAAGTTTCCTGAGGAGCTAAGAGTCACTAAAAGTGCTCATATCTTTGAACTTTAACTTAAACATAGCCTTACTAGTAATTAAAATGTCCATTATCTCATTGATTTCTTATTTTAAACACTTTTATTTCGTTTTCTCCGTTTAATTTTTAATAGATTTTTTTTCCTATTTTATGTCTCGTGTGCATTAGTCTCCAATTGTTTTACTTTTAGGGTTCGAATTGTGGTTGCAGAGACAGCGTTAGCAACATGGCTACCGCTAGCAGCCTGTCTACTGTCCAAATCAAAAGCAAAAATTCCAGTTGGACCAAGACACTCTTTTCTCAGTGCTATGATAAAGGCAGAGTAAACACCTGGTTGTATTAATAAGTAGTATTATATTAATTAGGTAGTAAGTAGTATTGTATTAATTTGGAACCCCAATTCCAAAAAAGGTATGTAAGATGTCAACAACAACAACAACAGAATGCAACAATTTGCAACCCCCTTTTAACCTAAATGTAATTAAATACAGTAAAAGGCAAGATGTTTAATGTTCAACTTGATAAACTTTTTTGTTTTTTATAAATATGCGCTCAGTCTGAATTTGATGCCTGCAACACGTGTCAAAAACTGGGGACAGGAGCATGTTTACTATTGTGTTACATCACCTTTTCTTTTAAAAACACTCAGTAAGCATTTGGGAAGAGAGGACACTAATTGTTGAAGTCCTGAAATCAGAATTCTGTCCCATTCTTGCTTGATATATAACTTCAGTTGCTCAACAGCCCGAGGTCTCCGGTGTCGTATTTTGCGCTTCATAATGTGCCACACATTGGGGGACAGGTCTGGACTGCTGGCAGGCCAGTCTAGTGCCCACACTCTTTTAATCCAAAGCCACGCTGTTGAAAGGTGCGCAGAATGTGGCTTGGCATTGTCCAAGTTATCCATGCCATGGGCATTTTCCAAAGTGTTCCTGAGTCCATGTAGTAATATCCTTCATAGAATCATGTTGGTTTTTAATACAGTGTCGTCTAAGGGATCGAAGGTCACGAGCATTCAGTGTTAGTTTTTTTGTTCTTAAACTGTTGGACTATTTGCCCACACAGTTTTTCACTAAGTAGTGAACCCCTCCCCATCCTCGCTTGTGAAGGACTGAGCCTTTTGAGGATGCCCCTTTCATACTCAATCATGAGACTATCACCTGTTACCAAGTAACCTCTTTACCTGTGGAATGTTCCAATCAGGTGTTTTTGAGCATTCCACAACTTTCCCAGTCTTTTGTTGCCCCTTCAAATTGATAAGATACAACATTAAATATATTGTCTTTGTACATGTTTTCATTTGAATCGAATGTCAAAAAGGATTAGGAAATGATCACATTCTGTTTTATTAATGTCTTACAGAGCGTCCCAAACTTTTTTTTGGAATTGGGGTTGTATTAACTGATCTAGAAAGAATATCAGTTCAGTCAGGACTGTCAAAGAAACTTAGATTCCCATTTGTATCAAGTTATATTTGGCGGTATGGCTAAGGAAGCAGGACGAGTAGGCAGGTCAAAGCAGCTGAAATAGCGTCCTGTATGAGAATTGCCAATTGATTGAAGAGAATCGGTTGAGCCATCAGCTGATGTGCTGGCTTTTAGATCAGCTGCCTGAACTAAAGCAATGCTCAGTTTTGAACCCTCTTAAATCAGAACAGATTTTGACACAACACCAGAGCTCTTTCATCAAATGAATACGCGTCCATTTGCTCTAGCTTTACCTCGGTTTCTATCACTCTTCTTCTTTGCCTTTTTCCATCAGTGGCGTTATTTTGCACAGTTATTCCATTTGTACCACTGTTACCTGGGGATCGTGACCGAGGAGAAAAATGCCTCCTCCTGTTTATGTTCCGCAATGGCTGATATGCTACTTTGTTGCTGTAAATTTAACATTCATTTTTCTGCAAAAGAATCCTGCTTGTTGGCAGCATAAATAGTAAAAAGCGAGGCCTACAGGAAACCAATCTAAACGTGGATGGTGTCATTTTTCATTAGCCATCACACTGCAACATACTGTATATTTACTTCATAATAAGTTAAGGCAAAAAAAGTTTCCTATTGCCTGTTTAAAATGCAAATGTTTGCCTTATCTTATAGGTGAATGTAATTTATAGGCTAAAAATACGTGTATTGTCTTTCATATGGCGATATCATATTAGCATGAACACATAATACACACATTATATTTGATCACTAACAGGTAACACATGAAATGTGGGAGAAAAGGGAGGACAAAGGAGACAGGAAGTGAAAGGTGAAGAACAGGGGAAGAGAAGTGGGAAGGGGAGGGGGTGTAAGAAGAGAGGGAGAACACAGAGGGAGGAGGACCTACTTACTGCTCAGGGCTGGGAGGAAAATTACTGCACAACTCCACCACCCACCCTCACCCCCCTGTACAGCTACATTAGGTATTTATGCACATTGTACACCAGTGAAAAATTGAACGTGCAAGTTATCACTGCGCAAATTGTCTGCCGTAACAATATATTTTGTGTAAGTGGCAGTTGTGGAGCACTTCATTAGTTTTAAACGGATGATTCAAGGCATGCGTGGAGCTTGCTGAAATGAGACAAATCTGTGGTTAATACCACCGTTCTTTTAATACAGCTGTGAGTAGATCAATGAAAACATTCGTGGCTGTATCATTGTGTAAAAAACAAAAAGAAAAAAAAAGAAGATATATAGCAGCAGGATTTTACAGTACAGTTGATTGTCAATCGCATAAATTGGATTGCTGGAAGAATTTAGCCATGGGTTTTTTTATTTCCTGCTCATAAAGCCCTCAGTCATATTCAGAGACATCCTGAGGAGCTTTAATATAATCTCTAGCCAGATTCAATACAGACAGAGATATTATGAGTTCAGAGCGATGCTTTATTGTTTTTCTCATGAGAGTTTTTAGGTTACCTAAGGAAAAGGAAAAGGTCCTTTAACGCCACTGCCTGCACAAAACTACTGTGTAAAGTTTTCAGATGATGTAAAACACTTGCCACTGGATTCTTAGTCTATGGTACCAAAAAAAACCCCAGCAGCTCACAGTAGTGTGAAATAGAAAGCAGCGTTTAATGATTAAATTACACATTTAAATACTTGATAATGCCATCACATCACTGTCTTTACTGCAATTTAACAAACAGAATTGCTTTAAATAGCTGCCCACTATAATTAAATTATACTGCACTACTTTATATCTACATTTAGTAATTGCAGTTTCTATTAGTTCGTACACATGATAATGTAAGTATTACTTACTTCACTTTGTGTGTAGGATTTCTCATTACATAACAAAGTATCAGTAAACAATCCCTTCTCAGTCTGACCTAATGCTCATTGTGCCAGAAGTTGTGAATAATAGATCTAACATTGTCCCAGTTCACCCGGCCCAGGTCAGGATTTTCTTAATTTATTAATTTAACATGACTTTTTCTCTTCAGTTTTTAAAGAAGGCCTATACGCACCTGACAAACCTGGGACATTTAATTAAACTGTCTGTGTGTGTGTGTGTGTGTGTGTGTGTGTGTGTGTGTGTGTGTGTGTGTGTGTGTGTGTGTGTGTGTGT
>JBBPCS010000375.1:6362687-6374054 GCA_037974645.1 Hollardia meadi
AGAGAGAGAGAGAGAGAGAGAGAGAGAGAGAGAGAGAGAGAGAGAGAGAGAGAGAGTGTGTGTGTGTGTGTGTGTGTCTGCTGCGGATGTGAAGGACTGGGAGGAAGAAGGAGATAGATGGATAGCGGAGGAGAGACAGAAGGGTTGAGGGATGGAGAGATGAGCGAGGGGCTGCGTGTTGTCACATACGTTCCCCTCATACTTTTTCACAGAGCTGACGGGACACGGGCTGGGTGTAAACAAGCTGTAAATTATCCCAAAGCTGGCACATACATTCACCTTAAATCTGCAGAGGATGGGATTGCACACAGGGTGGGACGCAGCCACTGTGTACCTTCCTCCTCCTCCTCCTCCTCCTCCTCCTCCATTCCTATCACTAGAGTACTGCAGCACTGAAGGGTTTCAATCCCATAAAACATCAACGAATGAGAGCCCCTGACAGGTCCTAGCAGTCCTCCACCACTCAACAGATGTGAAATGGCCTGATAGGCTCCCCAGAGAGTTGAAGAGCTGGATGGGAACAAGGGGGAGAGGAAGAGGAGAGGAGTACAGTTAGGAGGGGATGAGGGAGGTGTAAAGGATGAAGGGTGATGTAAATGTCTGTCTACACTGGGCAATATGAACTGACAAGAAAATGTCAACCCCCCCTTGCTGATTTACACATGTTATGATTGTTTTGCTAAATATGCAGTCAGATTTTTGGCATCTATTGCAACAATCAGAATGTGTCTTATGGGGCAATAGCTTCCTCTAATGGTGAGTGATGGTACTGCAATACTACCTGGTCAATGTGCAGATGCAGCTCAGAACACACTGTATATCGTAAATGAACACTATGTATCTGAATCTCATTGTCAACATTTTATAAAACATGAAAATCATCTTTGCTTTTAGATTCATGGGTTTTAAATGGTTGTTTTAACATAAAACTTATCAGAATTTTCCTAACACATGAATGAGTATTTTGAGCTTCAGTTTGTTTAATAACATAAATAACCAAATATGACTATCGGCAATATGGTTTTCATTGAGCAGCCACTAAACTATTACTATTTTTCATTTGTTTTAGTTAGTAGTAGTTTTAGCTGCTATATTGTTTGAAATATCATATATTTAACCTTTAAAGAATTATAGAATATATGAATATACAAAGTTGAACTGCTGGACATAGGATGTCTCCTCCAGTCTCAGTGTTTGTGCACTGGAGGCTTCAGGTTTCCACATCACTCTTGTGTATAATGAGTATTGGACCAGGAATATTGGCTTTCAAACTATTTGTGATTTCACAAATTATGCTTGTAAGCCCGCCTCTTAAAATCAGTTTTTTAACGAGCACAGGGAAAATTTACACTTTCTGCAATGAATGTGAAAACAGCCGTATAGTGTACGACTCTGCACACACATCATTGTACACAGTGAAGCTCATTCAACTGGAGGAACAAGAAGAAAAACACATTTTTGATGGGAGGGGGACTTCAAGTAAACAGTCGGAATTCTTCCACTGGTCAATGGCATAATAGGGAACACCAGAGTCTTATGTGAAAAGAACTAATTTCATGTTTTATTGATCAGGATTCTGCATTTTTGTTTAAGTTACTGAGGTTATAAATAAATGATATAAATCAATTGAGGAAGTAAAACACACTGCAGTCAATAATGACACCTTAGAGGTCAATGTCTGAGCGGTTTATTAGAATAAGAAAGTTGACACAGAGCAAAGTCTCCATGCGGAGTATCAGGCAGAGCTCAGGACAATGTGGAGAATGGTGAACAACTGCAGGAGTGTGTCGGTCTGTGTGTTGTGTGTATGTGTGTGTGGAGTATGTGTGTGCTGTGCAGTTGTCAGAGGGTGCATGCACGTGTTGCTCTTTGCGTGACGACGGACAGAATTCTTTGCGGACACAAGCACACACACACACACTTGCATGTACTGTACAAATTCACACGTCGCTACGTCTGTACACACACAGAGGCTGTGTCGTCATGCAGCTACTGCACTTAAGTTACATGTAAGCATCAAGGTTATGTACATGTAGCAGGGACATGTGTTGTCATCTGATGACAGCCTGCCCTGAGGTCCCTGTGGTGACACAGGAGCCACAGGGCAGCGGGGTCCTTCACAGTAGCAGGAGGCTCCACTCCGCAGGAGAAAAGTAGAATCTGTTTGTGAACCTCCACCCGTTGAGTTCATTCAGTCTTCCTTGTCTGCCTCCTCCTCTTCTTCTTCTTTTACCATTTCAGATTCAGCTTCCATAAAGGACACAACACCTCAGTGCTGCTCACAGTACTGCTTCATTGTCAGTGTTAATATAATAATAAACATGATAGTCATCAGGTTTGTCCTCATTGTCATTGAGAATTGAGATTGAAATCATATACAATAATATTCCATATAGTTTCCAAACCAAATATCTACCACAGAAACAAACTATAGAAATAACAAACATGACAAAAATGATCAGTGCTGACTAAATACTTCTACAACTTTACAAAAATGCATGTTGATTTTGTTTTCGCCTTGTTTTTGTGCTCTTTTTTTTCCTCTCAGACGTTGGCTTGGAAGGGAGCAGTTTCATGCCACTATTTCCAAGTGCGATGGCGGATTCAATACAAGGTAGCCCCTGTTTCTGAACTCTTTCTAGGGCTTTTAGAAACATACAGGGCAAGAGCACTGTAGGGCAAGATGGCAGTTATTGGCTGTGTGGGGGGGGCATCGCAACACTGGGGCCACATGGCACAAACAACCCCAACACACAAGCACACAAACACAACCTGATAAATAAGAAAAGAAACAGACTGGGTCACCAGGGCTGGGTGGGAATTTCATGTGGGAGAGCAAAGACGTGTGTGTGTGTAGGACTGGAGGCAATATGTGCTATATTTAACAAAAAAAAACTCCTAACACAATCATTTCTAAGCAAAGGAAAGCAATTTCCCGCATGAGAAGCTTTGAAAATGTCTTAAAAGAAATTGCAACACATTAAGGATTTGATGTAAAATTAAGCAGGATTTGGGGGAATTACTTTGATTTCCATTTCTGTCGCCGACTCATTAAATTAAGCGGCTAACCTTCGATAGTGACAAACGGGACGAGAGCACAGGCGTACGTTAGGTAGAGATGTTACGTGTGTGTGTGTGCAGAGAGATAGTGCGAGTCTGTTAACTATAAAAAAAAAGGGGGGGGGGGGGGGCTTGAAAGAGGAAGAAGACAAAGTGCAGCTGTTGAAAGAGGAGAAATGGGAATGACATGAAGTATGTAAAGAAAAGGGAGGATGATGGCTGTGATAAACAGACCGACTTCCATGAGGTTACACCTGAATTCTTTGGCTGCTCTGTAATGTTGAAGGTAATCAAATTATGCAGTCAGTAAGATAACATCATGTAGAGTATCTTTCCTAGAATCAGTCACTGTCTGCCCATTTCGAGCCTGAGCTCTAGTTCTGATGTTGATTCAATTGCCTCCCGAATTTGGTTTAAGGGCCGACAGTATTTGCGTGTGTGTGTGAGTGTGGCTGGTGGTTAGTGGAGGGGTAAAGAGCTAGTTGAACGTGCACCTCCCTCGCAGGGATGATGTGTCTGTAATAATCTTCTCACGGGCTCATCAGGCCATTAGAGGGCCGGGAATATACTTTGCCTAATCAAGCATGTTTAGTGAAACACCGGAGGAGATGCCGGGTGAGGACACGGCTGGCTGGGCAAGCCAGCCGAGACAGAGAGACCTCATTCATACACATACACATGCAGACAAGCAGCACTCAGGTCACAGCAGAGATGGAGACGGAGAGATGGTGGAGGGCTCCGTAACCTCAATGCTAATGACCTGTTTCAGGGTGGAATGTGTAAAGAATACACTGTACTAATGCGGTGAGGCAGTAATGCAGTAACATCATGTTCGCCTGCCTGACCTCCTCCTCTGTCCTTGCTTTCATAAATCTCTTTCACAGTCTTGTCTCATGCAGCACCTCCAGCTCTGGCTGTGTATTTTTTTTAGGGCTGGACATTGAACCTGAAAAGAAGTATTCGCAAAAAGTTGCCTAATCACACGTCCATCCTGATATGGAGCAACATTATCAGCAATTGGAGTCATGTTTCGAGATATAAGTCAAATTTTCACACTCTTTTTCTCTCTTCTGTCTGTTTTCAGCTCCACCAGCTCCTGTGGAAACTATCTGGCTCTTTAGCTGCCAAATGCTCCGCGATCTTCACCAGCTAGTCTCTTGTCTGCCCGCCTTTCAATGTTGGGCAGGTGGCGAACAGTTGATTTTGAGCATTATTGCTGAAAACAGCCCCCTGCTGAGGCCGAAAACAACACTGATGAGAGCTGTGAGAGTGAACCAAACCGTTTCAGTCGCTGGCCCGAAAAAAAAAAGCCAAATAAAGAGCTGCAATGTGCTAATGTGTGTGATAAAGCTTCATATTGTTGCTTTAAATGGAAAATTGGATTTTGTGGAAAAATGTAATATTTAAAGCATATTTTAAGATTACGGTCTTAAAAACTGAGATGTCATGTCTAAGTTTTGGTACACTGCGATATTTTCTTGTGTGTGTGTGTTCAGAGCCCAGCTTCTCCATTTTAGCTGCACTTCTTTGAGCAAAATATAAATGGTTTAAATACTGTATATTGTATAGCATACACTGCTCCCGCGCAGGGCTCCGACACTGTCAGCATTTGTGAATTTCAAGCAAAGGGCTGTTCCACAATATTAGTAGCTCAATAGCAAAAAGAACAGGGATGAAAAAAGAAGAAGGGTGAGAATAAAATTGATCAAAGCCGTTTTTTGCACTCAATATGAGTAATGCATTTATGGACACAAACCCAAAGAGACTCAGATACAGAAGCCGACAGACTGCTACACAAAAACACAACCACACCATGACCCAGATGAAAAGAAAAGCTATCTCTGCATCTTCATTTGAATCAGGAACGAACGAGAACAGACAAAAACAGAAAACATCAAAAGATCAGACAAGGGAGTGAAAGAGTAACTCCACACCCAAGTATACCCATGCCCATCTGTTTTCTTTATCCTGCTTTTGTAGCGAAACACACTGAAAGACAGAAAGGGATAAAGCCACAAGGGATGGCCATTGTGACAGTTAGCAGTGCCCCAACTGTGGCCTCAGCGCCAGCATCAGCCCTGAGCTCTTCCCTGCTCTGGCAAACTAGTGAATAACCAGAGCGGGCAAAGCATAGGAGATGCCCGGTCCGGGGTGGTACATCTCACATGAGGGATGGACCTGCTGTCCTCCTCATTGATATTCTGCTAAGATGGGGTGCTGGGCTAGGTCCCTGACTCTTAACGGCTATTTGTTGCCGCAGTCTCCTCCTGCTTCTGGGGCACAAAGAGGCTCAGTGTCAGGCAGAAGAGGCTGAATGGAGCTCCCAAGCGGCCGGGCCTCACAGACCCAGTCAGACAGCCACAGCTCACATTCCCACCTTCAAATGGACTGTGGAGCCCAGGAGGGCCTCAGGTCAGGTCAGACAGACCCGGGCATACTGAGAGGCAGCCAGGGAGGGAAGAATGGAGGGCAGATATTGTTCCTTTCACCAGTGCCCTGCTCCTTCTCACAACTCTAAACTTCACTTTGCTTTGCTGTGAAAACAGTTAATATTATAAAATATCAAATCAAAGTGGCTTTATCTTCATATTTATGTGTTTCTTGCTTATTATTGCTTTCTTTCACTTCACAATGGCTCTGTCCAGTGCTGCCTCTAAGGTACTGGGAATCAGAAAAATGACAATGGTAATGTCAGTGCTTCACTAGCCAGTGGCCAACCATCCAAACCTCTGATTGCTTGGCAGAGTTTGGAGGAGACACATGTTAAAACTAATTTGTCTCTCTGCGATTGTTTATAAAAAAGGAAGAATAATGTTAACCACAGCCTCCTCCTTATGGAAACTTCATTTTATAGCTATACTTCACAGTTAAAGACAGGACACCAGTTGGGGTTGTTGTGGCCACTGACATTCACACCATCACATACACACTGCATGATTCATTGAGAGTCAATGCCCTCTGGCACGGCTACAACAGTTTGAGTCTCATCTGAAATCCATAGTAAAGCACATTGTTGTCTGCTGGATGCCACTGGCACAAAAAAACTAAACAAAAGCAGAAACAAAATTTCACACTCAAACAAGATCCATGGTGTCAAAAAGGGTGAACAAAATGGCGAAGGGAGACCTCTCACATTTGGTGCTGCAAGCGAAATCGTCTTCTTTTTTTTTTTTTTAAATGCATCCCCACATGTTCCTTTGAAAGTTTCCCTTTTCTTTGCACCCCTCTCTTTACCTTACTGTTTGTAAAGCCAAAGTCAAGCTCTGTGGGTCCTACCACTCGCAGAGCAGAGGGGTGCACCTTAGATTACGAGCAGAGGAACGGAGACGTGAGGTGAGGAGAGTTTTCCCCTCTTTTACAACTCTCTACTAACTCTCTCTTTGTTTCATTTCTCTCTGTCTCTCTCTTCAGTCAGCTGAATGACATCAGAACATTGAATGACAGTGAGAGAGGACAGACAGGGTAAGGTTGGACTGGGACAGTGAGTCAGAGGGGTTGATTTATTCCAGTCTGCTGTTGGAGGGAGTGGGTGTTCAGAGAGAGCTTAGTACCAGGGCTCACGTACTTTGCCTCACTGGCCACTGGGGGTGCGCTCTCCCATGTTCTTTACTAGAAGATGGCTGAAGTCAGCTAGTTCTCCCAGCCCTCGAGGCCCATGCATATCTGGCCTGATGAGGCCCTGACGCTGGGGGTGATAGGGTGCTCCATTGTTGCTGTTGTAGTTGAGCGCCTCGTGACTCCAGCGAGGCTCCCCATAGTCCATGTTGGGAGTGGGAGCGGAAACCACCCTCCGTCGGTCGGGGGAGTCCTGAGGTGTGGCGGGGTAGATGTATTCTCCCGCTGAGTTCCTCAAGGTGCCGCTGGGACGACTGCCACCGTGCTCCCCTCTCTGGGTGGCTAGGATCAGGTAACGCTGGCGTTCTGTGTGCGGGGGGAGCATGACCTCCCCTGGGTCCTCTATCCTGACCATCCCTCCACCCCCTCCACCTCCATGCAGGAACTTGGAGCTCAGGTAGATGACAGAGTTGTTGGGGCAGGGTGTCCCCACAGCAGTGAGGAAGGTCTGGCTCTGGTCCCAGTCGGTGTCTGGGAGACGCATGGCCCGTTTCTGCTGCAGCGGGGTCTGCTCTGGAGTAGGCAGCAAACCTGGGTCCATCTCCCCTTTAGGCCAGCCGTTGGGCATAACAAAAGGGTTGTCTGCCTGCGAACGACGCCTCTCACCGCCACTGGTTCTTGTTACGCTCATTACCGACCCGCTGCGGCCCTGCCCCAGCATGCTCTGCTCTTTGTCACCTTTGCGGCGGGCGCCGTTGGCTCCAGAGCCTCGAGAGTGGCGGTGGCGGTGACTCATGATCCAGCAAACAGTAAGGCCAGAGAGGACGGCTCCTGTTGTGAAGGCTGAAACAGCAGATACCACCAGCAGGTTTACAGACACCAGGCCATCAGGTTCCTCGATGAAACTCTCTTGGAGTAGCATTCCTACAAAGAGATACAATCAGACACAAAAAGAAAGCCATTAGTCAACTGGTGGAACCATGTTAATAGCATCAGTATTTCCTGTATTAAACAAGCGGGAGTTAACAAATGGCGAGACAAAATGGCCTATTTTCTCTCTCCCATCTGTGGGTGGGAATGGTTGTATGCTTTGCAGCCAAGGTAGCTCTGGCTAATTGCCTTCATTACGTAAAGTGGATGGTGATTTTAATAGCGGTAATAACTGTCTTCCTGATTGAGAATGACTCTCAGGCTTAACATGTTTCACAACATTAGCTCTATGGGAGAGATGCCAAGTCTGGCATTAATGGTGAGAAATAAGTTGAAAGTTTTCATAGTGTAGACCATGTGAATTTGGTATATCTAGATGTTTGTGCTGAATACACTACTTGTGACTTATATAAGTATTTTGATTAAAACCAGCACATATAATCAGTTAATTCTGTGGATACTTAGAAACTGGATACTTGTCCGTTCTGCTTCTTTGTCTAATGTACAAACACAGTTAAGACCCAAAACACCTGAAGTTGTATGCGATGTGACTTTATAAATAAAAAGTGCTTGTAATCCTTTTTTCTTAAACAAATATGCTATTTCCCCCTTGTTGCAACTATATGCCAAAGTCTTTGCAAGGATGAACATAAAGAATTGCATTGTTTATAGATAAAGGGTACTTTATCAGCAGACAAGAACATGAATTTCTGCATTTATTATTATTATTTTTTTAAGAACATGGGATGAACTCGCTCCAAGAGTACTGTTTATGAATTATTGAAGATATGAATACAGCTAGACCACAGCGCGGCTGCCATGGATCAATTAGGAAAATGCTGGAAGAAAAGTTGTTCTCAGATGCGCGAGCTCCTGGGACCAACACCAACGAATACAATGAAACTGTGCCAAGGGAAGCAGATTTGAGAAAAGCAAAGGAGAGAAAGACAAGGGTGTTACAGAGAGAGACAAAGAGAAAAAGAGGAATAGAGTGAGAGAAGTTGCCTAAAGCAAACTTGAACATTTGGGGCCTTAGACAAACATAGTAATAGTTGTTAAATTACAGCACCAATAGCAGCAGAGGGAGGCCTTGTCTCCACAAGGGCAATGGAATAAATTCTTTCTCACAGAAAATAAATGGATGTCATTAATAGACATTGGGAGCAAGTTACTCATTACACACAGCACAGAAAAGGAGCAGGACGAAGAACAAGAGAAACAATGAACATTCAGAGAACAGCAGCAGTTTTTTTTTTCAAACAAACTTTTATTGAGTGACAAATTCATTTTTATTGGGAAAAATGGAGCTGGTTGTGGTGCAAATACTTGTATAGCTTGGTGGCTAATTAATGTGGTCTGTGGCTTGGCATAATAACCGGTTACTCTACACACTGACATTAAGCTGAGGAATGGCGGTTAAACCATGGAGAGACAGCTGAACTTCTGTGCTGTGTCGGAAGTGCTCATGTTCACATTAAAAGGGTCAGTTGACTAAAAAACACAGTAAAAACTGCTTCTACTCGTACCCACAGTGCAATCTATCCAGTTTCACGAAAATTTTGGAGATTTGGGTATATCTGTCTTAACAGGAGAGGGCCAATTGCGGTTGTATGCCTCCATGTATCACTGAAGTTGCAGTTTCATGACTTTTATTATATACTGTATGTAGTGACTGATAGAGAGCTTGGTCACATCGTACAACGTCAATCACCTGAAGCTCAATATCAACAAGAGCTTGTGGTGGACTACAATGCTTCAAATATGGATGTTGCTGCAAAGAAGCTCTAAATACTGAAACATGAATTCTTCATACACATGTTCAACCCGGCAGCACAGATTCTATACGATCAGTTTGTATGCATTGTTTTTTATAATTAGTGTATGAATTGTTGAGTTATGACTAAAAATTAGTTTAATAGTTCACAGTGACCTTGACCTTTGATCTCTGACCACCAAAATCTAATCAGTTCATCCATGGGTCCAAGTGAATGTTTGTGCCAAATTTGAAAAATCTGGGTGTTCTGGAGATATCGCGTTCAACATAATGGGACGTACGGATGGACGGACCACGGCTATTGCCGCCGCGGAGGCATAACAACATGTAGATGATGTGGCAACAAAGTATAACAGACTCACTTTCTCTATGAGGCTGCGATGCTATAAATGCCAACATCAGCATACTAGCAAGTTCACAATTAGCAATGAGGTAAGGTAGAGTAATATTTAGCAGGTTTGCTATTTTAGTCAGCCTGTTAGCATGCTAATAGCTAATTAGCATCATACATTAAGTAAGTTCATTGCCAGGCTGTTGCTTCATAGCAGTGGCCTTCAAGCAATACTGCTACTCTAAAAAGCCCAGGTAACAAATGACCAGAATTATATAACCATTTAGTGACCCCTTGTCACTTACAATTTCATTTTATAGCCTGAATAATAGATCCTCGACAATACCGAGACAAGTCCATACTTTCAACCAGTTTGCAGTTTTCATTGACTAAACCCTGGCGTTAATCAACTGGGCTTGTTGGTCAATCAATGACCTTTTCAGTACTAATTAGTCCTTTATCACCAATCCAATAAGCTCAGTGATGCACATGGACACAGGCCTTAGTTACAGCCTGTTGATTATGTGACAAGCACAGTTCAGTTCAGTTCACCATGGCACAAATCCTCCTGAATAACCCAAGATCACATTTAATCAGCAGGATTGTGTTGGGTCTTAATGCGTATTTGTTTTTAATGTTTTTTTTGTTTGCTTGATTTCTTCTCTCATTTCCTTTAACTTATTTGTTTCTTTCTTTGCTCTTTCATTAGTGCATTAATCTTAATAATAATACATTTCAATTTAAAATTTCAATCTAAAATGGGATCGTTCAGAAGAATTTGATTTAATATGTTCCTGAAATAAGTCATCACATGTGGCTTAAATGATGTTTATTTAACTGAGGTTTAAGGTTTATCTTGGAGGTTAGTGTTTTGCAGTAAAAACTCAATTGCTCAATATCTCAAAAGTGGTCGGAACTCAGATGGCGGCTTATAATTCGGTTCTCACGACATATCTTTCATCACTCCATTCCTTCATGCTGTCACATCATCGATAGGTTAACATGCACAGATTTTAGTCTTTGTGTATTCATTTTAAAAACCATGTTCTTCCATGTTTGTATTATGCATTTTTGGCATTTTTTCAGGGGGAGTTCTCCTTTAACATATTGTTGGCATTTTAGTTGCAACAGCCTACACATAACTCTTATTTTTTATTTTATTTTATTAACAAGTTTCAGGACAATATTAAAATTGGAAAGACTGCCGGTTTAAATCACATTATCATTCCCCTCCTCAGGAAAAAAAAAAAAAAAAGTTCTTGAGGGCAGCAGAGTTTATCAGCGTGTTCATCTCCAGTTTCCACACACACACGCACGTGATGCAGGAGTTTGAAAAGTCAGGTAATGAATTGATTAATTTTTAAAAAAAAGAAACCGCAGCCCTGATGACTTTGTAAACAAAAATGAAGCATGAAGGCAGCGATATAATGGGGTAAAGCTGCAAATCACCTCTCTCTCTCTCTCTCTCCTTGACACACACATCTGGAATTGTTCTTGCTGCACTCCTGCAGCTGCAGAAGTTGTAGATATTTCTCAAACATTTACCTCAACTGTGGCCCAAGGTGGCTGTGTGGCACTTTAGATTAAATTCTGCACAGTGCAATAATGTGGCTGCCATCTTCATGCAGGAGGAAATGGCCTTGACAAGTGTGTGTGTGTGTGTGTGTGTGTGTGTGTGTGTGTGTGTGTGTGTGTGTGTGTGTGTGTGTGTGTGTGT
>JBBPCS010000375.1:6400879-6428685 GCA_037974645.1 Hollardia meadi
TGCCCCCCCCCCCCCCCCCCTCCCACCTCTGTCTCCCTCTCTCCCCCCAGTGAAGGTCTGCCCTTCAATCATCAGGCCCTCCTTTTCACCTCCTCTTTCTCCCAGCTCCATATGCTAAGTGGGAACATTGTTACGGTCAATTTGTCCCATTCAGGGTCCCAGTGGGCAGTGTCCCTGCCTTGACAGCCTGCAGACAGAGACCACACTGCCTGAGAGGCCTTGACATCAAGGTCCAGAGGAGACGAAGAGGGGGAGGAGGGAAGAAAGTGGAGGAGAGGAGGCGGGCGAAACAGGAGAAGAGAGGTAATGAGGGGAAGCAGCGCTATGGAGGCAGAATGTGCAAAGGAAAACAAGCATGGAGGAATGCTGAAGAGAGCGAATGACAGACAAGAAGTTTAGGAGGCTGTGGTGCCAGGTTTAACACCAGCCCCCAGATTTGGCAGCTCAATAGTGTTTCCGACAAGTCTTGTCAGTCTCAGACCAGACTGATGTAGATGGTGACAGCTCTGCTCCCACAGAGGACATTTCTAATACTTCTGCCTCAGTTTGGCCTACACCCAGAGACCTACAAGACAGACTGGACAAGCTCGGGAGAGGATAGGAAATACGAAAACACAGGTGTTCATGTACATAAATTTGGTGCAATATTGAAATGTACTTAACAGCAAATGTGTACCCTCAACATCAGCCAAAGGAACCTTAAGAGGTCTGTTCATGCATTGCAAGAAATCATACTTTCAAATCAAATCAAACTGTGCACACTCATTTTAAGAGAACGTTACAAGTTAAGTTTGAAAAGTTGTTCTTTTTATGGCTATGGGTACCACAAAAGAAATCCCATTCATCTCCAATGTATTAAGGTGGAGAGACAAATCACTGAGACTTTTAAAACCACATCTGCATGGCGTGAGAAAATGTATATTTGAACTGACCCTTTAGGTCTTACATAAATCAGTGCACTGCAATGGGCTACTCCTGCAGTTTGATGTCACACTTTCATAAAGTTACAGGCCTCCCAAGAGATTAAGGTAAATTTGAGACAAGCAGAGGCCAAGATATCCTGAATTTTAATCCCTAGTATGAGTCATTCTCCAAAAATACTGGATCCTACAGTACGTTTCCCATAATACAACTCAGTAGCATCTTTCATTAGATACCCCTTGCCTCTCTACACCTTCAGTTTCTAATGCAGGCTTTCTGCCACAGAAGACATTATACAACCGTTTTCACAGGCTGAGTAGTGCTGCTTATGACAAATAAAATGACTTTTATGTGTTTAATTTTAATCCCTTTAGGTACAGGATAGCGAAGAGGCAAAAGAAAATTGGATCATAGGGGGGTCTGAAGAGGATTTTTCTAATAAGAGAACTCCAGTTGCCAACCCCAGTGACGTTCTCACCCACTCTCCCCGACTTCACCTTTGAATCCAAGTTCCTACATGTGTTCTACAATCAAATGCTGTGACTGAATAGCACATTGAGGAGTTTAAACTGTATATTCTTACCTTGACCTGAATTTGTCTGGCAATGCAGCTTTGTCTGACTAATCTATGTTTCTTCCATTTCTACGTTGGAGCTGCCCCTGGCCCACAGGTGACGCAAACCTCCAGCAGGGTGCAGCGGGGAGGAGGGAAGAGGGATTAAGTCACTGTGTAAAGACACCTGTTATTTTAGCACATAGGGCGCAACACTTGCTCCGAGGCAAGGGGTGCAGAGACGGCTGTTGGCGTCAGGAACAAGTCACAAACAGGGAACCCATTCAAACGATGCTGGACGGTGCTGAATCACACTTGTTTGGTGCACAGACGGACTGACTCACACACATGCACACACACACAAAGTCCATACAAGACAGGAAGGCAAACAGACGCAATGTGATGAACAATGTCCCTTATGTTTCTCTCTGATAGACATGGGCAAACTCTCACTCCCGTCTTTCTCTCTTTCCCGAATGACACACAAACAATTCTTCAGACTAATTGGCAATGTAGACTCCACAGTAAAGACAGCGGGGATCTGTCAAGGGCATGTGTTTACAGTGGGATGTTGCAGATCTCCCCAAATTAAGTAACTTTATAATAAATCACTGGGCACTGCAAGCCGAGGATTAGCCATGCTCCAGTGAGCAGTTTGTTAAGCTGCGAGGAGATGCACCAGGGACGGAGAGAACGTCGCCAAAAACTGACATCAGCACTGGAACCTTGGAAGAGTACAAACCCCCTGCCTGGTTTCCTGGCCACAAATTTAGTCTTGTTATCCGAGCTCTCCATTTACACAAAATCCTGCTCCTATATTATTTTTACTTGAAACTGTTGCTTCTTTTTTTGTTTCTCTTGGAGTTCCTCCACTAATCACTTTTACTTCCAAGATTCCAGCTCTAACATCAGGTGCACTGCTCCTTCAGTTGCTTTCCCTTATGTTCACCTTACTTGTCTGTGCAATCTTGCCCCCTACTGAGCCATTTGTTTGCCAGGAGTAATGCTTCCTACAATACAGACTGGTTATTTATATACTGACTGAGAAAACATTTATCCCGTCTCCGCTGCCTGCAGAATGAAATTAAACTCTTTTGAGGAAGCGTATTATAAAATCATTCAATGGCATCAAAACAAAAGAAACTTTTAGAGAGTTAAATCTTCTCAAAGTGCTGTGGTTACAATAAAAATCTCTCTCTTGATCATTTTGTTTCCATGATCTAGTTTACTACTCTGTGCTGCACTTGGTGAAAGGAATACATGTATATAATTCGGTTGATTTTCCCTCACAGCATTCTATAGCTGACTTGAATCACCAGAAAAAAAAAAAGAAAAAAAAAGCTGCTATTCTGTTTTGTCCTCGGCTTCCGAGCAAATGAAAACTATTTCCGGGACAATGAGAAGATCAGAGATGCATCAGACAGGTACTTCCTCTGTTGTCTATTAATTCATTCCCTCTGATAGCACTTCTCTTGTAATTACTGGTGGCGCGATGGGCCCACAAGACGATGTCAGCACATGAGAGAAAAAGGGGGCACCACTCCTCCTCTGTCAAGACAAAGAAGCTGCAACACTCAGATGATTAGACAATATCTAATTTATGATCATCATCTCCTTTCATGTTTCATCTCAACTTATTCCCTTTACTGTATCTCCCTTGTTTGCACTGCTGTTACTGTAAAAAAAAAAAAAAAAAGAAAGAAAGAAAACTGAGTCTGGTGCAGCTCCATCACCACATTTGAGCAGCAGGGAGGAAGGATTTATGTGTAACCTGCGGCAGTACCCCTGAGCCCCTGGCTGTCAGAGTGGGTGAGTGCCTAGAGGAAGAGGAATTAAAGAGGCCCTTGTCCTCCGAGGCTGACTGACACAGGCAGAGCAACAGAAAGGTTAGTGAAGGTGCTGGTATTCCCTTGGCTGCTGTCTACCCAGCACTGGACGAGGAGCACTGTCTCATTTTCTTTAGATGCGTCTTTCCCTCTCTCTTCTCTCCACACACACACTAGGGCTCATTGTAGGAATGCTTTGACCCTTAGGGACTTCACTTACTTCTCGGTCTCTCTTTCCAGTCCACAAACCTCAGTGTTGGACAAAAGGCAGCTGAAGGGCAATTTGAATTTGAAAAAAAAGGGGCCACAACAAAAATACATGCAGCTACCCAAACGCCGAAACTTTAGGAGACTTGGAGCCAGCTATTGAGAGTTAGCCGTCCTTGCACAAAGAGCCAAAAAATGTGATTCTGACACTATCCAGCCAACTAGCTCAATGTACTGTAAAGATAGCAGCTACTGCAGAGGGAGAGGGAGAGGGATGGCAGAGCCTCAGGGAGGGAGTAGTGGACACCAGGGGCCCAGCGGGTAGGACTGTAAAACATGCACAACTGCCAGGAGGACACGAAACAAGTACACACAGTAAGGAAGACACAGCAAGAAGGGCAAATATAGATCAATCTTCATGGTGAAGACATGCAGTCGTGCTTTCACAGTCCTGCAGTTCACTGGATTTGAAAATGAGGTTTCTCTAGTTTTGCTTCAAATCAATTATTATGTCAAAACGGATGGGGAAATTCCTCTTGAAAGAGCGATCAAAAGTCCCAGATTTCTCAAATTGAACAGTTCCAAGAAGGAAAACTGTTTAATGAAGATAAGGGGAATGACAGTAAGGCACTTTGACAGTACCGTGGCCGGACAATAACAAATTATCTTGGTCAATAGGCTACATAATTGTCAGCCATTTTCAATCACACGATCTGAGTCGTGTCAATATCCAATCAATTGTAACTCTTAAGGCTCCAGGCAGCTGAAAGCTGCTTGTTTTGTGCGTGGCTGCAAGCTACGCAGTATGAAATTGAGAATTACTGTAAAGCCAAGATGCGAAAGATCACACATGAGCTACTGATCTAGTTTATTTTAACCAACACCCACGATTAAAATTCAATCGCCTTATCAGAAGCAATACAATTTATTTAGAACCTATGTGCACCTGGAGCTCACCGTCAACCACAGCCAACGCAGACCTCCACACCGGACAGATCGGGTCACTTACCTCTGTTTATAGGGAGGAAATCGCCGCCGTACGATAGTGAACTGCGAGTCCCGCTGGATTAAAAAAAATCCGAGTGATCAGAGGAGAGAGGAGGCTCGTTAGTGCGTTCCCAGATCCTGTGTAGTGCTTTGTAAACTACTCCTCCCTGTCGCACCTGTCTCTGGCAAAAACTGATCCCGTACGCCGGCCTGACATCCCCAAGACAACTGTCTCAGGGGTTGTGTGTCCGTGCCCCCTGCTAGTTTCAGTACGCACACACACACAACACCCAAACACACAAGGCACCACCTGTCCCCGGTGCAAAACACCCCACAAAGAGCTCCTATGTCGCGCAACGACACATGGCATTCCCGTCTCTGCAGCAATACTCCTTCACAGACGGACAGCCGTCCGAGATCCCCCAAGTAAACTGGAAACGCTGGAAGCAGTGAATGGTGAAAAGGAGAACGCAATAATAACCCATCTAGCACACCACTGGCAACAAAACCAGCTGCAGCGTTTGGAAATTACATCTGCCGCTCTCGTTGCTCGCCCAGTTGTGTTATCAATCTTCCGTCCCCACAATAGTTGCTCTATTTTGCCGCTGCGCACGACTGCTGCTCTGACATTGCTGCGTCTTTTCCCCACACCGGGTTTCACTGAAAGAAAAGACTGTCCTCCTGACTGCTTATGCGCCCCGCTTCCACGCAGAGCAAGGCTCAGGATCCAGCGCAGGGCAAAGTCCCATTCATCCGTTTACGAAAAAAAAAATAGTTCCTATCCCCTGAGCTGCACCCAGGAGCTCTGGTAAGGTGGGAGGACCACGGCGTTTGTCTTCTATAGCGGTTGTGTGAGCCACAGCATCTCCAGCACTGCTCCCCACTGTCATCCACAAGACTCCTATATGTTAGTGCCAAAACCTGAAGTAGAATAGTGCAGCGACTGGAATGGAATTGATTAATGACTAATTGGGTTCAATTTTGAGTCATCACATTCCTTAAAAAAAACCCTCACAGGTCTAAATCTCAAAGCTCATTGCGCAAAAACTTTACTGTCTTGAAAATCAGTACTGAAATTAGTCACCATGTTGGACACACTGCCCCCCTCAATCGGGGCGCGGAAGGAGAGAGCATCGTGCTTGGGTTAACTTTATTCCAATGAGCCTTTACACTTAAAAGACAAATAACGGACGGTTTAGAAAAGGTCTGAAAGGTTCCACTGGCTGCGCTGAAGTTCAGATAAAATCACAAGGCTGATTCAAAGTCTCAATTCAAGTGAGTATATTGGAAATGTGGAAAGTGGCACTACATGAAAGAGACTTGCTGAACCAGGAGGTCAGAGAGTGGATCCAAATCAGGTGATGATAAATTATGATCAGTTTCTTGTGTAAGATGGTCCTATTAGTTTCTTTCCGTTGTCACTTGCTCAATGGGCCATTTGCAGTAGACTCACTTTACTTTACTGCAGCTTCAAAGTGGGAAATAGCCTACCGCAATATTAATGGGAAAATTCCACCACCAGTCACTCAGCAGGGTGGGAGATTTGTCCATTTGTCATACGATTTCGCGTATATTTTATTATTGTTAACAATTTCTTTTGATTACAGCTCCTGAAGGTCCATTTTTATTCGGTAAACTTGAAAACGGTTTCCATCCCTGAGTTTAAGGCCTTTCTGCATCATCATTGAGCCTAAATTAACACAACAGAGGAATAATTTAGTCTAATTAAATCTCAATAGGCCCCCAGGCAAATGTTACTATATAGCTCTATTTCACTTTGGGGAAATCGTACTCATACTGACCCCATGCAGTGTCAAAATTGGGGGGAAAAAAGTGGGGAAAGTATTTACAGCACCATTAATGGATAATAATAATAATAATGGATGGGTGTGTTACACGTGTTGAAGTGAGTTAAGACGTACTGGACCTCTCC
This sequence comes from Hollardia meadi, assembly GCA_037974645.1. Taxonomy (NCBI): domain Eukaryota; kingdom Metazoa; phylum Chordata; class Actinopteri; order Tetraodontiformes; family Triacanthodidae; genus Hollardia; species Hollardia meadi. Next base: position 6,407,307 of record JBBPCS010000375.1, read on the forward strand.
ATGAAATTGCGAGGAGCTCATGCCACTTTCAAGCTTTGATTCATGCATAGTTAATTTCCCCCAAAATAATGATTTACATAAGCTGGAAGGCTCATGTGAGTATAGCTCACTTTTTTCTTTTTTTTTCTCCATCTTAATAATAGTCCAGCCATCTGACAGCCCTTTAAAAAAAAAATAAAAAATACAATCTGCTACTCTGTGCTGCAAAATCAGATGACTCAACTTCTGATTTGGAAGAAATATGCAAAAACAAAGCTGCTGTTTCTGAATATAAGCCTTTGATGATTTTATTCAATATTAATTGAAAAACATATTTTGGGATAAAATATGTTATGTCATGAACATTACGTAAGTGAAAGTCTTGAAATAATCACTTTCTCTGGGTGTTGGAAGCTACAGTATGTTGAAAGAAATGCAGAAGGCTCAATGCAAGCTTTTTTTTTTTTTTTTTTTTAATCCACTGCCATTCTGTGAAGCTTATAATATGGCATGCTCTTTGTCTGACATTGATATTGTTGCAGGACATTGTTTTGGTTTGCTTGTTGTTTGTTGCTTTTGTTTTTACTCTTATCTTCCTTTACACAGCAAAAAATTGTCTGCGCCAGCACTGTGGTAGACTTGTTAACATTATTCATCCTGCTTACCTTATCATCGCATGCTGCCTGTGACTTTGTAGACTCCACAATTAAAATTTAAAAAAAAAAGTTTCCTTTGTACTGAGGAGACAAGCTGAAAGTCTTTGTACAGGCTCATTGTGGTTTCAACAGACACTGTTCTGACAGTACATTATTCAGGACGAAATAGTTAAACCAACAGTGGAATACTAATGAGTTTGTCCCTGCACATCTGATTCGTGTCCATATTGCTCTCACACAGAAACCGACATGCCCGTGTGTCGAAGAATCCAAAGCTATAGGTATTGTCATCGCAGTCAAGGGCAAGCAATACATACTGTGAATACACACTGTAAAATGTGTGAGAAGAGTTTTCAGGTCAGTGAAATTACATAATAACATCAACTAATGCAGAGATATCTAACATTTATTACGAATGTTGTGATGTGTTGTGTTGCTTGTGAATTCAACATTTATTTTAAACATGTCCATGTTATGTAACTTTATCCTTCTACTCCACTATTTTTAAAAAGGATATATTTTACTTTTTGCTCACTGCATTTATTTCAAAGGTAGAGCTACTACTTACTTTGCAGATTCATGTTTTACATAGCCTATAAAACATGTGTTCAGCTTATAAAATACAATTTTTTTAGGTAGTCGAATTGCCACCTCAACCTGCTAAGCTGCAACATAAAAAAAAAAATGCTGACATCAGTATCAATAATTATGTGAAAGTGGTCGCTTATTATCCTCAGCGTTTTAGTGCCTTTCAGCTTTTCAGACAATTGTTTTTGGTATTCCACCCCACAACTTAACAGTTTTGGTTTTGTTCGCGTTCGCTGTAACAGGCAAATGTTATCAGTGAAAAAAGCTCTGCACGCTATCCGCCTATAGCATCAAATGGCAGACAAAGTTAGCAACTATAGCTGATGAACATAGTGGAGCATTTAGCAGCTAAAGAGCCAGATATCTCCTTGATGAGCTGGTGGACACCACGAACAGAGCTAAAAGGAGAGCGAGTATCGATTTACATTTATCAGGTGGCCAGGAACACGGCTCCAATCGAAAGGTAGCTCGTTCCTTTTCTGCCTGATGTGTTAATCGGCAACTGTTTGCTGGGAAGCTGGTAATATTAACCTAAATGATGGTGATGAAATATAAACATCTATGTTTCGGCTGCCCCCAAGTGGCCAAAAAAGTATGTTATTCATGATTTTGATGACTTACATATGATTTTAAATACAGGACTTGAAAGAGAGTACTTTTTTTTAACATCTATTGCCGTCACCCTGAGTCTTCCAGGCACTGCCTATAATAGCAGCTATTTGGGGAAACCAGTGCAGTGTAGATGCAGGAAGGGAGGGCTTCCACAATAATTCATACCGTCGCACTACTGCTCTCCAAGTTGTTGTTTTTAATCGCCTGATTAGTTTTATTATTCTGTTTCCAGCTACTTTGCATCGAAATGACTCACAACACAGAAACTTTGAGCCATTTTCAACAAAAGAACTTGTGCCATGTCATCTCCTGTCAAAGTTTCTCTTCTGACAAAATTATTATTTGTTTTGTTCATCGGGTTCCTTTCATCCCACTTGGTCTGTCAGAGCAGGCAGGCCACGACTGAGCAAGAATAAAAAGAGAAGAGCTGCCATGAGACAGCATAGCTTAGCAAGAAAACTTCAATCTTTGCTGGAGGATGCACTTTTAATCTTTCCACAGCATGGGGAAAAGGGGAGGGCAACGCACACACACACACACACACACACACACACACACACACACACACACACACACACACACACACACACACACACACACTGGCTTTTGTCTTCTAACTTCCAGTTCAGCAGAAATATGAAGGCAACATAAAGATGCCCCAGTCTCCAGTGTGACCATTTTCTATCCCACCAAAGTAATCACATGGTTCACCAAGCTGCGAACAAAGACTCAGAGGCGGCGTGCAGGGTTCATGTGATTAGACCCAACTTCTCAGGCTCAGCGGTCTATCTGATGACTCAATTTAGCAAATGGAGGTCAGCCATTTAATAAGTGGTTTCACATCTCTAGCTTTAAGATGATGATGAATTCATTAATATTAACAAAAACCATAAAACATTGAAAGCGCTCTTGAGCTCAAGCTCAAGATTTTCATTTGTAGTGAAACTGAGCAGCGTAATTTGTAACTGACAGTTTCGAACAACGCAAAATGCTAAAACAGTGCGTTGCAAACTTGTATAGCCTAATTTCGCTTCATTTTAATCAGAAAAATGGAGGTTTACCTTTTGAATTAAGAACTAATTTCAATTTTGATTTAAATAGTATTGTGGATAAGAAAAATTGCAATAGTTGTAAGTGTATGTGCTTTCTTCTCTCCATTTAACTTAGAAAATGTTGATTATAGTTAAAGTTGTACATTAGATAAGATGAAGAGTTAGCAGTGTGTGATTGAGTTATCAATAAATTCAAGAAACACCATCAAGGTTGTTAGAGGGTCACAGTGAGAATTTGGATCAAATTAAAACACAGATATTGACCTATAGTGAGATATAATACAGATATTGATCTATATATATACTGTATATAGTAGTTCAGTATTCATACAAAAAATCAATGCAGTGATGTTAATTTTGAATCGTTGCTCTTCTCAGCACATCATGTAAACAGTAAAGTAAAAAAGGTTGAATAACAAATCTTTGCTTGGGTTTTGAATGAAAGAAACAAGTCTGCTTTCATAAATGATGTATGGTTGTTCATCTTCTGTACGTGAAGCTAACTCAATTTTATATCAACGTATGTTTATGTAACTTATTCAATTTTTCACTGTTTGTGCAAAGGTCTGTTATTTGGTAAGCAGAACTCCCCATGCACAGCCAGCATAATTGATCAGATGTTGGTCGGAGTTAATCAGAGCGAACAACACGTTTCGCCCATGGCTTCTTCAGGCTCCCTCAGTACAATCACATAAGCACTCACAGGTGCGTTAAATACATACGATAGTTCATTTTTTCAAAAAAAAATTTCAAAGATGATCCTTTATCAAAAAAACATGAACTCCAAAATCACGATCTACAAAAACATAGCTATAATATACATAGAATTACAACAATAACACAGCAACACAATTTTAACCCATTGAAAACTAGCACATCTGTAATAAACTGAATAGACAAGATACAGAAAAGATACATTATCGGTCCTACAAATGTTCCTTTATCACTAGATAGGAAGGGCGAGTGTCAGGGAATCTAGTGGCTCATCTCTCCCTAAAGGCCCACATTACCTATGGAGAGAGATAAAAACATAAATTTTTTATGTCACAAAAAAGAACTCAAATCCTGTGTTTCATAAAGTCTGTAAGGATCAATCCCTCCCTTCTCAAGAGCTGCTTAATCAAATTACCCCCTCTTGGATTAGGTCTCACTTTTTCAATGCCAATAAGTTTGAGGGAAGTGGCTGACCCGTGATTTTTCTCCTTGTAATGTCTAGCAATGGCATAATCCATGTTATCATTTCTAATGGCAGCCTTACGGCAATCCTCTATTAAAGTCAAAGTAAAGATACTTCCATGTGCGGCGGTTGGTTTTCATCTTCGGTCTGTTATTTTGATTTGGTGATGCAGTGGTTAGCACTGTCGCCTCACAGCAAGAAGGTCCTGGGTTCTACTCCCAGCTGGGGCCTTTCTGTGTGGAGTTTGCATGTTCATGTCTGGTTGTTTGTCTCTATATATGTCAGCCCTGTGATGAACTGGCAACCTGTCCAGTGTCAGCTGGGATAGGCTCCAACCACTCTTGAGCCTGCGAAGGATTAGCAGTGATACAACTGTAGATAATGGATGGATAGTTTGTCCTACTGCACTGAGTATAAAGATGCAATTGTAATTTATACTCTGAGGTAAATTAGGTTCTGATTACTTCGATTTTAAATGTCAAATCATCGACAGTCAGTGTGCAAACAGGCTTGTTGTAAATTAGTTGGGACCAATGCTAGTGGCTTTATTATTACATTAATAGAGGTGCTGCAGAGGCAGCCATCAATCTGTCATTATGAATGTGGTGCAGAGATGACACGGCGAAGGAAATGAGATTTGATACTGAGTGGGAAGAGAAGGCACAGAGAGGAGAGAGGGCAAACACACTTTGCCATGAAGGGATTTGAAGAAAATAATACGCGAGGAAATAGTGGAAAAGCCAAAAAATAAAAACACCATACTGAAACGGATGAGGATCAATAAAATCGATCTTTTATACACGGAGAGGAATTTGGAGTTTGGAGACTCGATGTATGGTGAAAAAGCATGCACTCTGTCTCACCTCTGCAAGTCACAACAGACAGCAACACATCAGGCCTTTTGTTTGGGGAAGGGTCACAGTGACGTGCCACCGCTGTGAAAACTCATACAATCACAACACTAAAGAACCATAAATATTTCAGTGCCAGTCCAGCTCTGCTATGACCGCTGACCTGTTGTCAGGGCTCTGGGGTGAAAGAAGCTCTCCAAAATGAACAGGGGAGACCCAAAGAAATAGAACGGCACACGCTTGTATTCAAAAAGCAATGGAAAGTCATAAATTGTGCATTCTCTGTGGAAGAAAAGTGAGGCTACCTGTTGACAAGACACAGCTCTGTTATTTGTTGCTTTTCATTTTGTATGTTGCATGCAGTGACCTGGCATTTCCCATGTTCTCCGACTGTGGCGACAAATCTTTCAGATTATGTGATTTTAAGGTCTGCGGAGGTCCCCCACAAATCACTTTTCTAATATTCTTTAAGCCGAAGGTAGAACAGTCATAAAACGTCTGTAGCTGATTAAGATTTCCTTGCAGGGCAATTTCACTCAAAAGGTTAAAGACCGTTGTAAAAATTTTAACACATAAATGGCTTTTATGAGCTTTCATTTTCAGCTTCCACTTAATAAACTATATAACCTTCTTGCAATGTTCAATTCTCATACACTCTGATAATTAGTGGAGTTTATGAATTTTGCTTTTGAGTATAGACAGATAAGACCGAAAATTCAATGTAGTGTCCAATGTTAGAAGACTCAATTAATAGCTCAATGGATAATTATAAATTGAAAAACAATATTCTAAAACATGTCGTTGATGCAGGCATACAGCATGTTGTTATGCAATTTATCCATATCATTGACTAGAAACCAATTGCATATAGCGTTCATATTAGTTTTGTATTAGTATTTGCTTTCTTGTAGAAAGTTGGAACAGAAAATTGACACTACATTAATGTCTGCACAGTAAATATGTAGCTGGAGCCAGCAGCCAGTTAGCTTAACATAGCACAAAGACAGGGGAAAAGAGCTAGCCTGGATCCATCCAAAGATAACAAAATCCAACTATCACCACCTCTGAAGGTCACTGATTAACATATTATATCTTGACAATTTGTTTTCCAAGGTGTGGACCACTGAGTGGGACAACTTACATACCTTCATCCCACTGTACAAATAGTACAAATGAGTTGCAGGATTGAGTTTCCGGCCATACACCCAGCAGAGCTCAGCTTTCAATCATGACGTTTCACCCCTTTTTATAATTTTAATAATTAAATCTAAACTTATCAGAAAAATGAACACTTGAACATACATCAGCGCGGACTGATGAACTACCTACCTTCTTATGACGACAGAAACCATCTGTCCATCTGTTCACATGATGGGACGAGGATTATGACCTACACTGATGACAGCCAACAGGGGCTGATCGAGATGTTTTGGCTTCAGCTCTCATGCCGCCCATCTTTATTTTACAGTTTTTTTTCAATTTCACAGCTGGTTGACTGGCAACTGTTCCAGGCCAAGAAATAGTCACATTGCTTGGTGCTCGGCGGCCCAGCCGATAAATCACTTTATTCAAATTGACAAATTTGTTTGAGGATTTTCTACACCATAAAATATGACGACACACATTGTATGCTTCATTTGAAAACCTCAATGAAAGCTTCGATGTAAAAAAAAAACAAAAACATTTGGTAAAGCTCAAGTATCAGGGGTCAGAATGACTGCTCTGGCCATGTTAGTAGTTACGGAATTCCGGTAGTTTAAGTGTTAAACTAGCCTCAATGCAATTTCAGATCATGATGATCAATAGTCTACATGTTGATAATAAATACTGTGACTCAAGGTCAACCTCCTGTCTCTTTATTATTTCAACATGATGGAGTAGTTCTCCAACACAGCTGGTGCATTACTTTAGCCTTGGTTATGCCTTATTAATATGTTATTGGGCAGAATAGTGTCAGGGCAAAGGTCTATATCAAGTTTCAACCTGCAGATGTTTTATAGCTGTGTTGTATGTCACTGATACCTCTTGTTGCAAGCCTCCGGAAATTTGTTACAGGATGTTGGAAATAAGATTCTCATCAATGGTGTAGTGCAGATGAAACCAAGAAGATCCGGTCAGCTATTAATGGACGGAGGCTAATTTCTCGGGGCTGCTGACAACGAAGAGCAGAAGGTGAAACAGGAGGGAAAATGGGTGCTGCATGAGCCAAACAGGTTTTTGTGATGTGATCTGTTTCAGTACACCTGAGAGCTGTGGAGTATTTGTAAACATGAAACAGAGCAAATGGATTTCATTACACTATAATTGTACTACTCCCTTTATGGCCTAGCAAAGGCCATGTCCTTGCAAAAGTGCTCTTTGATAATGATGGATATCTTTGAAACAATTAATCTTCCACGCGAAAGGCTTCAAAGACTCAAAGTGCACCTGGGATTTGAATTTATGGTGACCCCTTTAGCATTTCTGTTCAATTTCTTGTGGGGGTTTTTTGTTTTAATTTAACAATAATAATTTCAATAGTTCCTCAAATGAACACAAATCTGTGAGCTTCTATAGTGCATGTTGTTCAATCATTTGCGTTTACTCTTTTTCATTTGTTGGTGTCATAAGGCAGCTTGTGTCTCTCTTTTCTATTATGACCGAATGATCTGAAAGTAAAACAAACAAAACATCTTAAAGATAAATCTGTATGAAAAAGATTTTTGGATTCTGCTCTGAAACCCATGAAAATCTGTCCAAATTGCCAATTTAGTATCTTGATATTATCTTGAAAGGTCTTCAGGCAGGGAAACGAGGGGAGGGGGAGTGGAGAGATCATTTCCTTCTAAGGGATGAGTGATTTCCCTGTTATCTATTTACTATCTACTAATCTTCACTTACTCAATATCCAGAACAATTTGACCTCAATCAAGTGATCCAGTGAAGCAGAGTTAAGAGTTAAGCAGGAACAGATGAGAGCCTTCGTGGCACATGTTGCGAACTCTTTTGAAGGAGAGAGTGGTGGCACTGGTGTGCATGGATTTGTATGTTTTAGGTGCAAAATGCAGCTGTTTAAATGGAATTGTTTCCTATAGCTCATCCTATTTTCTCTCACTCATTTAAACTCAGTCTGCTGTTTTGACATAAACTACTGCCAGTGCAGCTTGGATTTTAAACAGGGCCGAAACAAATCCACAACAGGCCCTATTTAACGAATTTCTGATAGCAACATTAGAGGTAATCTGTTTCCTTTCTCTGGAGCCTGGTGCAGGCATTTGGAAAACTAAGGGGCACATAATGAAAACTGTGATGGCGTGAATGAGGAAAATCCTATCTAAATGAAAAGGGAGAGTTAATAGATGTCTAGAGGTGAAATAAAATATGTGAGTGCCACACAAAGAATAAAGCTTATGTGAAAATGTCCTCCTTTACCATCAATGCCTTATTTTTCTTTGAGATTTAGAAAGTATATACATATTCTCCAATATTTAATATAAAAAAGACTCTGCTCTGTAGTTGTGGTGCATCTGCAGTTAAAAGATCTCAAGGATATAAATGTGAATGAGCTCAGTGTGGGTGAGGTTAAGTTGACTTAATGGGTAAAGACTGCCCTCTCAGGGTTACCACGTCAATTGCAGGTAACATGGTTACCCAACTTTCAGGACAGCTCAGCCAGCTGGCTGCACACAGAGTGGGGAAAAGCCCACAATGACATTCAGCATCACATGTGATTCACTAGGAATAAGAAGCTGTTATTGTTTTCTATGCACACTTATATATAAACGGTTTATATCACACTATAATGTAGTTGTAAGCAGATATAAGGACTAAATGTATTTGTCAAAAAAAACAAAAACTTCTCATCTATATCAGCATCTATAACTGCTGTAAATTTGCCCAAAAAAAAAATCAATAACACAATATAAAATAGCGGTAAACATAATACTGTATGATCCCATGGCAACATGAACAAATCCAGAAAGTTAGAAAAACATTTTTTTAACTTTTATGTATAAATCATTCACCGATGGGATTAAAACTACTTGTTTTCCAGCATCTCATTACATCTTCTAGCCATCATCTGCAATGTATTACGCACATTATCATGGAGAGTGAAGAATAATAATTTATGACTACATAAATACTTAATTAATAAACAAGATCAATGAATTTAAAAACTATACATATGATTCATAAATATAAATAAATACTACATGACTACATGTATTATTTTCACATAAAACATGGAGGCATATTTCATATGATTACAACTGTGTTATATTGTCAATCATCTATTAATTGTTTAGAGGTTACAGTAGACAAATATATTAACACTTTAAATGTCTTTATACTGTGTTATAGTGTGATATAAACCATTTATCAGGTGTCTACTGTTATACATACATATATATGCTAAAATACAGTTAAGATTATAGTGTTGTTACTCATATTTTGCAAAACAAAAGTCAAAGTTTAGCTTTAAGAAAAAAATATTTGCCTAAGATCCAAATACACCTAATTTCCAATAAGTGGACCTTTGTCAAAAAGTCAATGTAGTTCTGTGAGCATATTTAAAAAAAAAAAAACCTTAATCAATTACCTGTCTACCAGGAGTATTATTTAGTGATAAGTAGTCATATGAGTTAACAGGGTTATTATCAGCAACGTTTTCTTACAGTTTCAAAAGTAAATGTAAGTGCTACACATTATGCTATTGCTGCTGTTATTGAATCATAAATTGATGCATTAACATAGAAGCAGTACTGCATGTTTTACACTGGTCGAGATGGAGCTAATTGTGGGCTACCTGCTTTCTATGCTGCTGGATTGTGTAATCCACATGCATCGTATTTTATAAAGCGATGATGTTTTGTATGGAAAATCTTACTCTGAAAAATAACAAGTAACAAAAACTGTTGAAGAAATGTAGTGGAAGTACAATACCTGCGTCTAGAATTTGATGTATTCTAGTCGGCTGAAGTAAGTGCTACACAAAGTATTTGTGTACTGCCCAGACACAATAGGCCTAATCCATTTAGGCCCTATCTTTATGTTTACATAGTTTACCATCTATCTTTTTTTCTGAAAATGTCAGGGTTGTAGTTGTGTATGAATTTAGACATTTTTACGTGGATTTATTTACATTCATATGTACCAGATGTGACAGCTGTGGCTGTCAATTCCGTGCTGTGATTTAATTGGTTAAAAGTTTAAAAGACAATCCCACATTCCGCCTTTCTCCGCCTTTCACACTGAACGTTGGGCTGTCCGTCAGAAAGAGGACCTTGTTGTGGGCTGAACCGGTTCACTGACCAACATTATACCGCAGGTCACAGCAGGAGAGAGGAGCAACAGGCTACCAGGGAGGCCAGTGAGGTTTGACCGCTCTGTTTTCTCTTTAAATCACTCATCAACTACTTTAAGGCGCGTTGCTAATCTAGCTAATGTTACTTGTGCGATAACTAGCTAACTTAACCTTACTTTTAGTGTTAGCCTAGTTAGCTCGCTTTCCTTGAAGCCTGAGGAAACAGCTATACTCGCTTGGCTTGTTAACGTCGAGGAATGACCAGAGGTGAGAGACAGCCACAAATCGAGCTTGGCCCTGCTGCCAGAGGTTGTAATAAACAATGGGGAATCGATTAAAATGTGGTTGTTGTTTCCTGAAGTCAGTCATAGCTCCCGAACTGGGTTAAAGTTCATCATCTGGAAGCAATGACAGCTGTATAGCGTTCCCTATTAAGAGTTGTGTTAAAAAAAGCAACTGAAAGCAGGTTTCTGTGGGCTGAGCACTGATGGAAGTTAACTTGTCAGCTGGACTGACACAGTTTACCTTTGTCCTGCAAGAAGGCTGCTTGTTATTTCTATGTATGCCAACACAGAGCATTGTGTATAAGGGTCTTTGCTTAATGTAATATTGTAAGACTCTTGGTGTTTGAAAATGAGCTGTCAGTAGTTCAAGTTGTTTCGTTACATGGATTTTTAGTGGCCTGAAGAAATTAAATAATCAATTTTTTTCAGAAGAAAAAAAAGAAAAGAGAAATAACTTTGTACGACAGTTTTAATGTTATTTCTTATTCCTTTTTCATGACTCCTCAGATTAATGTCAGGACTCCTGACCCACAGGTTGGGCCTGACTAAATGCTTTTCAGCCCCTACAAATGAATCTCACTGATCGGGGTCTACACTATTTTAGATTAAATTGAAATATATAAGACGGTTCCACATTTAAGAACCAGGCTCTTTACTGTTTAAACTCTTTGCCTCTTTAACCCACTGACTAGCAGTGATCTCTCTTTTGTCCCCTGTATGGCAAGTGTCTCATTAGTTGAGATATACTAGCTCGTCTCTTAATATCAAAGGTCGCATTGTGTGTCAGCTCAAAAGGGAGCATTCCCTTTTCTGAAAGGAAATGATTTGTCTCAGCATTGTGAGGATGTGACAAAAGTCATATAACGCAATAGGAAGAGTCAAGATAGCTTCGATAGGTAGATGACTATAAGTATAGTTTGTGTTGCATAACAGCCTTCTTCATGATACGTATTGTGCCTCTGATAATTATCTCGGGTTGATCTCACACTTGATAGCAAGGAGTATAGTGACATCTCATTGACTTACTAAAAAAAACACCATCTTGCTCAACCAAGCTGTTGCAACAAAATGCACATTTTCAATCACACAGAGCCCAGAGACACTGTCTGGAACACCACAGGTCATGGAAATGTCAGAGAGAGAGTATTTTATTCAACCTGACATCTAAAAAGAATTTGCAAAATGGAAATTCTGTATAGAGGTCATACATAATTTGAACTTACCTGGCTTCAGTATAGTTTGGATATATAGCTGGATATAAGGCTCATCTCTCTGTCAGCATTTCCTTCTGTCAGGTGGATGTCTAGCCTAATCTACCTGAGCGTTAACTGCATGCTGGCAACAAGTAACAGCTGGTTGGCTGCACTCTGGACTCTAATGCTGTATGTTTCCCCAGCAGTATGATCACAGAGGCCATGTCCTTCGTTGACTCATCTGCCCTATACTTCAGGTCAACCATGGTGAACGCTTGTTAACAGTGTTCCAGTAAATTCAGGTGGACTCCCGTTATGTCTTCCTATGCCATCTGGAATAGAAACAGATGCTGTCCACATGTTGGGAGCACCAGAAAGAAAAAGGAAAGATGTTTTGCTGCGTAGGGTTCTCTCCCATCAGCTTTGTGTTTTTGATTGTTTTCATAATCGATTAATTTGCCAGTTATTTTCGTGATTAATCATTTGGTCTGTTAGAGGGTTGTCACAATACCAGAATTTTGAACTTCGATACGATATTAATATTAAAAAAAACAATTCTCATCACCTTTTGATAACATGGCAAAAAGACAAAAAATATCCTGAGCACAGAAAATAGGATATAATCTTTTCTGTTTTTCTAAATTATCAACCTGCATACAATGCTGCTACAGAAAACTCACTGAACACATATCAATACATTTGTAATAATGTTAAAATCTGTGCAGCCTTGTGTTGAATTCTGATTGTAAATCTGTTTTGTTTTTTTATAGCTTCGGTACTTTTGATACTGAATTTTCACTTTCCATTTTTTTCTGCATGCCTTTATGTGATCATAATCAATCAATCTTCAGCATTGGTGGTCTGCTTGTCCATAGCTCTTTCATTATTCTTACCATTATTCATGTCTTTTCTCTTGACTCAAATCTATAATTTCAAATCAGACTGACTTCTGGGTTCTCACAATACTTGCCCATAATTTATCATGTGTGTATTTCTTTTATGTTGTGGCAATCGTCATTTTGAAGCAGGCGACAGCTTGAGAAAGCAGCATCGTTGCAGGAAGCTAAATCAAAGGAATGAGCCAGGGCTTGTTTCTGTTTTGACTTCTCACATGTTGATTGAACGGTTATCAGTCTCTTTTGATGAACTTAGGGGAAGAAATAAGTCTTCTAAATCATCCACATGACCTTTGAGACTGACTTTCAAACGTACTTCCACCACCTTGATGTGCTATTAAAATGTCAGGCTACTATTCTGACCTTCTCTAATATGATTTCAACTTGAAGTTTTCCTTGACACACAGATACTCATGAAACTTAAGTCATGGTTTACTCCTCGTTGCCAATTTCAATAGATCAGTTGTATAATTATGTGTTTAAATGTATAACTCACATATGTTTCTCCTACACATTGATCTACCAAACACTGGCCTTATTAATCACTCTTTTAATGAGCAAATTTTGCTCAGGCTCTGATGTTAAGACTTAATATTACAGTTTTGCATATAAAAATGCAAAAAAAATATAGCTGTGGGAAGCAAACGAGAGAGAAAGGAAAGAATTTCCAAATGTATCATCCAATTTTTAACATGCAACTTTGTCATAGCGTAGACACTTAAACTGTTTGCTTGGCTGCACCATTTTGTTTTTTAAGTGCAGTTTCATCCACATTGCATCATAGTGTTGACAAATGAATTTAACATGGTTGACGTGCCTCGCTGCCTGTGTCATTAAACCATATGACAGGCCACGGATTTCATTTCTAAATTCCCAAGACACGCTACCTTTCTTCAAGATAAAGTGTATCAGCCACTTCGACAAAGAATATCAGAGAGGGAGATTTATTTCATCATGCATACCGAGCACTGTGAGCTGAATCTCTGTTTCTGACTCTCTATATTCCTTGTCAGAGATTGAATCCAGCAGTCACAATGGCAGACAGCAAGGAAACTAATGAGACTGGAGCTGCAGCAGCAGAACCACCCAATGGAGACCAGCAGGTGAGGAGCAACGTGACCCAGAATGACACCTATTACAAGACAAAGGCATATTATGAACTCGAAGCTTAGAATTTCATGTTGATAAGCTGCTGTGGGGAATCAATCATGGTCCCCAACAGACTCCTGAAAATAGATATTCTTTTACACAGTCGGGATTGTATTTCACCTTTTTTTTTTTTTACATCTCTTAATGTTGTCATGTTTGTTTTTACCCAGAATGTTGTTTCCCGAGTGAGCAATTTAACACTGGTCAGTTCAGCTTGCGAGGTGGTTTCCAGCGCCTACACTAGCACCAAAGAGAGCATGCCCATGCTGAAGGGAGTGATGGATGCAGCAGAGAGTGGAGTCCGAACCCTGGGAGCTGCTGCCACCACGGGGTCCAAGCCTCTCTTGGACATTATGGAACCACAGCGTAGGTTCTTCCCTTTGTGCAAAAGATGATATATACGTATGTGCGACGACGACACACAAATTTACAAAATGGAAATGTACTATAAAAGAATATCGTTTAATGTTGAAACTGATGCCAGGTCCACTTTGTACCAAATTCTGACATATGAATTGATACTAGAAATGAGAATAATTCAAGTTTATTCTTGTAAGAGGAGATTTTTTCAGTTTATTGGAGGTGTCACTGTAATCTTTAGAACCCTTTCAATTCTTACTGTATTGTAAACATGAATCAATTAGTGTTTTGGCACTTGGTATTAATTCCCACTGATAGGGTTAGCAGTGATTAAATTATTTAAATGTCAACCTCATCAGTGTGTACTGTTGTGTACCTGTTTCAGTTGCGACAGTTAATGAGTACGCCTTGAAAGGACTGGATAAGATGGAAGAGAAGGTGCCTATTCTTCACCAACCAGCAGACAAGGTCAGACAGGAAATGATACTACTGTATTCAGACACTCTTTAACTTAGTTTGTGTTTGATTATCTGTTTCAACTTTTTATTGGCATTTGGATTGATAACTTAAAATGTTAACCTTTGTCACGCTAGGTCTTTCTACAGAGTAACAGCCGTGATTATGAGATGTCTGATAACTGTGATAGCATTCATGTTATAAATGTATGAAAACACCACTCTCCAGTCTCCACTTACTCTATTAACTGCTCCCTGTAGGCTAAATCATCTCAAATGTAATATATATAGAAAACGCATAATAACACCACCAATACTCTCCGAGCACGGCACATAATTGACTCTTTCTTCCTTAGGTGGTGTCGGACACAGTGGGTATGGTGTACCAGTCGGTGGCGGGGGCCAAAGATGCTGTGGTGGGGGCTGTGATGGGCGGTGTGGAGATGACCTGGGCAGCAGTCAGCGGAGGTATCCTCAGCGCCATGGGCACCAGGATGAGCCAGATGGTCAGCGGTGGGATGGGCCTGGCCCTGAGCCGATCCGAGAAATGGGTTGACCAGAACCTACCACTCACTGAGAGGGAGCTGGGTCAGTAGCTATCCTAAATGTGGAAAGCTTAATCAGTCCATACAAACCAGGGGAGGTGATAAACCCATATGTCTACTGCTGAGGTATAGGCAGGTGTGTTTTGACAGTTGGATCAAATGAAGCTGAAACAAGCTGCAATTTGAATTAATTAATTCTGGACTACAAGTGGCCAGTTTTTATCACAGATGATCGTAAATAAGTAGAGTTGCTTTTCTCCCACTCTTACTCTAAAACTGATGAAATAACAAAAAAAACTTTGGGCTTCAAGACCCAGTCACTAATGTTTTTGACCCTTTGAATTTGAGATATATTCACATGCTTTATTGCAGATATGATAGTAAGAAGAATACCCTGTTTTTCTCTCCTAATTATAATTAAAAACGTAGAGCTGTTTCACTCCAGTCCATCACAAATAATGATGTAAACAAAACTATTAGTAACAAGGCACTTTATAATTACATTTAGTTGTTGTCTATTGTTAGTCCCTGAATTTACAGATTTGTCAATCAAAGTGCGAATGATTCCAGCCCTTTGTTTAGCAGTTTGTGGTGAGGCTTTTGGATCACAGAATGTACCTTTTAATATGTTTCATAAAAACGAAAGCAGCCTCTTTATTCTTTAAATTGTCATTCAAGATCTGCTCCTACTTAAACTGATGTTTGGCCCTTTTTTTTATTTTTTATTTTTTTCTACATTTCTGTACTAAATTTGCACTTGCAATCAAAAGATACAACGAAATAAACTTACTTAGTTTCACATTGGCAGTGGTATTCCAGCTACTTTCAGTAAAGCATTAGTAATGCAGGTTTGCAAGAGGAAAATGATTTCAATTATTTCAACATTATTTCAAGCTTAATTTCATACTAGCTGGCATTACTGACATTTACTGAAACTTAATTTACTCCATGATTAATATGCATGAATGATTTGGCATTTATTATGAGTCAGTAGTTGACACTGTGTCCTTGTTTTACTGATTTACAGATCAAACAAAAAATTTGTTGAGACTCTCCAAATAAATTACCATTATGAAGTGAGATTGGGTGGTCATGATAAAAGTGTTAAATTCTACCACAGTGACTGGATCTGAACACATGAATGGTTTGTGCTATTCATAGAAAGTGAGGTGGGACATTACAATGAACTTCCCTTCTGTGAACTTGGCCCATAAAGCACCTACAATTTCCAACACTCACAGCTTTGACACCTGCTCCTGTGATGTCATGTAATCATGACAACCTGCCATACTACAGTATAGCAGTAATACTCCTCTCCAGGCCATCCTATTCTCTGATTATGGATGTGAAAAGGATGCAACTGTATTCAGCAGCAGCAGAAAAGTGCTCATAATGGCAAATCCATTTTGGATTTGTTCGTTGGCTACTGTGGCAAAGGTCTACCAGACGCACCATAGTGGTTTTTAACAAAGGTACAGGGAGACGGTGTTACTTTCCCTTAGCCTCCACAGACTGCTGACTGGGGCGACTCCCATGTCGAATGTACACATACTGAATTTCTCCAGTGTACTTCTTTACATAACAGTTAGGCTCCTACCTAAGACATGTTCAAAATTGTAGATGGACTTCTACATAAAAAAATCTTTTTGAAAATAAATGAGATTAACGCTGTCCTCCTTCAGCTGCTGTGGCTGAACCTGTCTCCGGTGAGATGGCTACCCCACCAGCTAGCCCCAGCTACTTTGTCCGCTTGGGGAAACTCTCAGCTAAAGTGCAGGAGCGAGCCCTACAGCAGTCCCTGGCCCGTGCACAGCAAGCCAGGGATACCACCTATACAGCAGTGGCTCAGATTACCAGCACTTTGGACCTGCTAGAGAGTGCCCGTACCAGTCTGGGCACCGCCAGTAACCAGATTGGAGGAGCCTCAGAGCAGCTGCTGCAGCGCTGGACAGAGTGGAAGCAGAAGCAGGCTGGAGCTGGACAGACTGATTCAGACCCAAATGGGACCAAAGATGAGGCTGAGGTCAGGGCTGAAGCTTTTGGGAATTGACTTAATGGTTTCTAACCAGATCATTTTTACATTTCACAGCATTTGCAGAGTGTATATAGTGTACATATGCACCATTTAGGAGTGACATTACACTGTGTCATCAGGATTGGGAGGGGATGGGGAAACCATCGAGGCCTCACTGAGGGAAGGGAATTGTGAAGAACAGACATGTTATAGCTATATCATCATCTGTCATTGAATATGCTAATGTTTATCATTTATATGTATTCTTATTTCCACTTTCTGTTCACAGCAGCTGGAATGGCGGACCCTCTCCATGGTGCATGGTCTGAGTGACCAGCTGAGATCAGCGTGCTCCAATGTGGTGTCAAGTGCTCAGGGTTTACCAGGTGCAGTCCAGGACCAGCTAACCAGCGCAAGGCAATCAGCTGAAGAGCTGTACTCTTCTCTGGGCAGTACCAGCACCATCACACCCCTTCTTCTGGAGCGGAGCCGTCACCACCTGACACAAGTACTAATTGCACCGTGATATCTTTAAAATAAGATAAGATAAGATAAACTTTATTGATCCCACACCGGGGAAATTCACATGTTACATCGCTCGAGGAGTACAGGTAGAAAAACAAGTGGATGATGAATAGATTAAAAAATCAAATAAAAATACAATGGAAATATAAAAAATCTAAAAATATCTAGATTAGAAAGAACTTATACACACAGACTATTTACACTATATACACCTTTCACTAGTACAGATATGTGGAATATATGGTGATGTGGACAGGCATATGGGGATATATGGATAATTGTGCCGAATAATTACACACGTTATAAATACACAGTGTTTTGTTTTGCTGCATCAGCTTAACTAAATATAGGTTAGTGTTGATTTTTTATTATTATCACTTAACACAGTTAATCTTTCCATTACATTTTTATTGGTGCTTAAATAATACCCGCAGAGTATTATAGAACAGGAATTAAGCAGGAAAATCTGCATACTTTGCATGAACAAACATCTATTCTCAGGAGAGGCTGCTTATCCATTTATGAAACGAGCACAGTCAAGCTTACGTTGTATTTACT
The DNA here is from genome assembly GCA_037974645.1 of Hollardia meadi. Classification (NCBI taxonomy): domain Eukaryota; kingdom Metazoa; phylum Chordata; class Actinopteri; order Tetraodontiformes; family Triacanthodidae; genus Hollardia; species Hollardia meadi. The sequence continues at coordinate 6,425,485 of JBBPCS010000375.1, forward strand.
TGTAGTAATGTACAGATATAAACAAAATTTTTCTTTTTTTTCTTACCTACAATAAAACTTTTGTGGTAAGTTTTTTTTGGGGAGGTTATGTTTAGGAAATTTAGTGAAAGTAATAGAAGAATGTGCTTGTTCCCAGGTTCAACAGTCTATGGATGGTGTCATGGAGTATCTGCTAAACAACACACCACTCAACTGGCTGGTGGGACCTTTTGCTCCTCAGATTGCTGAGAAGGCAGAGAGAGATGTGGCGATGGAGCAGATTGGACCACACAACTAGACTTTGTTTTTTCGCCATGAGTTAATCAATGTGCAAACAGAAAACTAGTGATTACTGTAGATGGACCATTTTTAAAAAAAATATATCTGCTTGCTTTGATGAAAACCTTTACATTTTGGTTTTCTTCTTTGAGCACTTAATTTGAACTTAGTATTTAGTATGGTTGGTGAAACTACATATGTGATGTAAAGTTAATGAACCTAATTATGACTGAAAGCGCTGACCTGTGGCCTTACAGAATTTATACATTTCTGCACTTCATTATTTATCCTGGAAAAGATAAAAGTATTTTTACATTTGTTCAAGATTATGTGCATGTGTGTTTGACATAGTTTTCATAGAAAGTGTTCCTAGAAGTGAGCCAAATATATGTTGCCTGTCAACACCAAGACCGTATTAAAGCGCTAAACTCCCTTTGTGAGAATAGCACAGACGTAATGATGCAACTTTCATGAGATTTAGAGTTAATAATGCATTCATTTGTTTTTAGATTTGCCCTTTTAATTTCAGTGTTGTGTGTCTGAACCTTGGTGGGTTTGTGGAAGCAGCAATGAGCTGTAAATGAGCTGACATGTCAATAAAAGTTTGACACAGCACTGTGTCTGTGTCACCCATGAATACATTCATAAAGTGTTATTTCTGAGTTTTTTTGTTGTCATGTTGTTTCTGGTTGGGGGTGTTGGACTTTGCTGTGTTGGCCCGTCTGACTGAAGGCTGAATCGATGTTGGGAATGACGTCATGGTCGTTGTTTCGAATGTCGGGAGTTAGCGGTGGGTAGGAGGCCGCGCGCTCTGCTGGGGACACAAGTTGTACAAATCTGAAGCCCAAGGTCGTCGACAGCCCCCGGTACATTGAATTTAAGGTACTGTCTTCATCTTAGACCGCCATGAGAGACCCCCGCTGTGTGTAGCCGATTTTAAACCAGCTAGGACACTGTCGGACATCGCACTGTTTTCGGACTGGCTGATTATGCTAGCGGTTCAGCTAACGTTAGCCTGCTAGCACTAGCGTTCATTCGATTTAAAACACATTTGTTTTCAGTTTGTCGCCAAGGACGCTGAATTGTATTTATTTTCCCGATTTTCATCATAATGGAAGGCCACTTATCGAGTTTTGTCTTTCTTTTGCATAGGTATTCAGTGTCAAACAGACAAAACATTTAGTGAGGCTGTTTGCTAATGTTACAGTGTTTGCTTTGAGCCATGTAAGCATAGGACGCCAATTGTTTTCTGATGCGGACAAACTCAAACTGGGGACAGTCAGCTGTAAGTTGTTTAGCTAACTAGATTTTAAGCAATGTAACGTTAGTGTTTACCAGGCATTTGGTTAATTTGAAGGTTTCGTTAAGTTTTCGGAGTCGTTTTGTTCAGACATGTCTTTAGCGTTTGTTTATTTTTTTGGTCAACTTTGTGCTGACAAAAACATCTTGCTGTGCGGCTGAAGAAAGCATAAACTAGCTGAGTTAGCTTGCTTTTACAGTGGAACTGTGCTCTTCTCTTTGTGTCTTTGTTTTCTTGCTTGTCCTGTTTTCATTGCTGCTAAAAGCTCTCCACCTAGTTTTGTGACGATTCCGTCTTTTAACACTCTTGGCGCAGTGCCCTTATTTTACAGGAGGAACATTTCATTATTATGTGATCATTTTTGTTTTGCAGTCACATTTGTCCATCATTGTCAGAGGTTGATTTTGTCTTTTACATTCATTTAGAAACATCATGTGGACTAAACTCTCAGTTAATTGTGATTAAGTCCAGGTATAATTTAGTGGCAGAACTGGGCTTTGCCACACTGTTGGTGGTGTTGGATTTAATTTGGGGTAATGAAGGTATTAACCTGTTTCTCAAACCACCATTACAGTTACAATTAGTAGGCTGTCTCTCAAAGTAACTCACATTTTCTCTAACTCTACTCTCATGTTCCAATGCCAGTCTCCAAGCTCTTTTAGCTAAAAACTGAATAACCATGTAATTGAATAGGGACTACTAATCATTTTGACTAACTTCTGCAACCCCATTTTCAGGAATATCCTCTCCCATCCCCCTAACCCCTCTGTCAGAGCATGGCTCAGGAGACCAATCAGACGCAGGTGCCAATGCTTTGCACTATGGGATGTGGTTTCTATGGTAACCCCCGCACCAACGGCATGTGCTCGGTCTGCTACAAGGAAAACCTGCAGAGACAACAGGGAGGGGGGCGATCCAGCCCCCCAGGAGAGAAAGGTAGGAAGATGGGAGAGACATGACCTAAAAAAAAAAAGCAGTAAGGGGTGCTGAATATGGGTCTGTTAGGTGGGGAAGACAGGAACTTGGCATGGGCGGCACTTGAATTTGCTAAAAGGGGTTGGAGAACAGAGGTAGCAGTAGCTGCCTACACTGTGGCATCAGAAAGCAAGAGAGTGACATCTCCATCTGTTGCAATTAATTGCTTATAATACTTTATAATAAGATACATGTGGACAAATGGAAAGTCATTTAGGTGCCAAAACAACAGGTTCTATATTGGTTGTGCCATTGGACTGTTCTGTCCCCACACAGCTGCTACATCACCGGCAGGATCAGCTGGTGTGACTGTGGAGAGTACAACCTCAGAACCCAGTGCAGAGGTGGCAGGGACCCCACCTGAGGAACAAATGACCAGGTATGTTGACTGATAGATGGGGAAGTTGTTCAGTCCCGTACACAAAGCAATGTGATTCAGTTCTAATTTTGATATCATTCATCAAGCAACATTATAAATAGAGCCCGACCGATATGGATTTTTGGGGGCCGATGCAGATACCAATATTAGGGAGTAAAAAATTTCTGATACCGATATATCGGCCAATATATATATTAAAAGAAAATTGCCACTGATTCCTAAGATAAAAGATGGGGACGTTGTTTATTTACTTTCCAGCATTGTGTCTCACCAACTAGGTAACAATATA
>JBBPCS010000375.1:6435266-6463715 GCA_037974645.1 Hollardia meadi
GGGGCTGGGCGGACAAAATGTTGCTGTGGGGAGGGAAGGCATTTGATTTTACCCCTTTTTGTTTCTCAACTTTGGGGATCGTGTGAGTTTATTTTTATACAATCCCTGTAAGGTAGTTGAAATGAGATGGGGGTAAGTAGTTAAGGAATGTGACACAATAATGACAAAGAGCTCAACTAAGGTCTAGTAAGTTCTTTGAAAAACAAAAAAACCTAAGTGGGAGATTTCGTCTATCAGCAAGACCTTTTAAGGGCTTTGGAATATAAATTTTTCTCCCAGACTGAAAATGATGTCAACTTCTTGTCAAATTGGCTTCTTTTTTTTTTTCTTTTTTTTTTCCCCTTCCCCATTTCTTTTTTTCCACCTCTTTACTATATGGGCCACCATGTGTTGAATCCCAAGTGTCAGCATTTTCCAGAAATGTTTCTCTTTGATATATTGACTTATCATACTGATATTGGGTGCATGAACAGTTAATGGAGAGGGAAGGCAGGGGAGGGCAAGGGTAGGGGTAACGTGAGAACCTTGACTTAACTGAGTGATTGAATTCTGTGTTTTTCTTTATTTCATTTTTTTCTGTTTTAATGAACGTATGACATCAGAAGATCTATATTAATATATTGTAGTTAGCTTGAATTGTGTGATTGCATTCTATTTATTTTTTATTGTTTGGTTGGTCTGTGCTGGAGGATTGGCAGCATGTGTCAGCAAATCGTTAAGATTTGTGCTTAACCTTTTCAATTATAATTAAGTAATTACATCTTGATTATATAACCATTGAATAAAAAATACACAAGCTCTGATGATGGAGTAGAGTCAAGTTAAGCCGTTACAACTACATGTAGTGCAGTAAAATGTCTCCACTACTGTTTTGGATTTGGAAACGAAGCACAACAAAGTGTGTCAAGTGCTGAGCACAAACTATTGTGCCACATCTACTCAGTTTTGTTCAGCATATGGGTCATTCACAGTTTATCTGTAGAGCAGACTTGCTGAAGAAATTGCCTTCTTGTTTGATTGATGAGACCTTAAGTATGGGGCTGTGTTCTCCTTGGATGCCCCTTTCTGTTCTATGGAGAGTGACACTCCATGTTTCTCTAACCACCAGCAGACCACTGACACATGCTGAATGAAAACTGACCTGGGCAGTTACTCTACTCATTGGCACACCTTATGCTCAGCTGAAGTAAAGATTGTTGCAATGCTACAAAGATGCGTGCTGCGCTTTTGCGATGTGCTAAGATTCAGTGAAGTCCTTACTACGAAGAGCGCTTCTAGCTAGCTTCTTCTAGGAAGATCGAACTTAAATGCATGTCAAATGTATGAGTTACTGTTTTGTAACTGACTGCACCATTTGAAATGAAGCTGAAATGTTTTAAAGACCACACAGCAGTAGCACAATGCATGACTGGAACCCTAAGGTTCAAGTTAACAGGACTCTACAGTTTCTTCTCCAATTGTAAATACCATATGGCTCCTATTCATACAGTAGAATCTTAATGTAGATTTTTGCCAGGTAATAAAGGTGGGACTAAGGTGAAGAATAGTACTATGTGTATAAAATTGCTTTCATAATTGTCCAAAAAGAGAGTGTGTCTCACATGGCACTTTTTTCCCCCTCCATCTTGTTCCCCTTTTATTTAAAAGTTATTTACCACTATCATCTGCCCGTGTAATGTCCAAAAGCATGTTCAGTGACTGGCTATACCATCAGTGTCTCCTACAGGCCATGTGGCCTTTTTTCTACAATAATAATCATATTGTTAACAAGCCCCTAAAAGCATTACTGGTGAATTGCACTTTCACAGTTCATGCTTTTATCCCGTTACTGAAGTGTATTCATAGCATAGTGATATTTCTGATAGTGAAAAAGGCCCCTTGTTTGCTGTCGAGGGACATTTTGAGGTTTCATCTTTTCATTATCAAAAGCTTTCCTTGTAAATGTTGCTTAATCTTGATCATTAACTATTTATGAAAGAGCTGCAGTAAAGTAGCAAGGAATTTGCAGAGTATACATTCTCAAAATAAGCCAATGCAGAATGTGTTGGAGGTGAAGGACACTCCCTCGTATACACAAAATATTATGTTGGACCTGTTTGACTTTAGTTTTGGGTTCCTTTCATTAGGAACATTTTCAGAATTCCTGTTTAGGTCCTAGTGTTGGTGATAGACGTGTCTAAATGGCATGCCAGCACCAAGACTATTGGTGGAGAATGAGTTGGTCATCTAAAGCCCCCTGATTGTGATTTAATCAACACTAGTGGAAACATTTTAAATCAGGAGTTTATGGGGTTAATAATTAGTGTCATACTTAGGGGAACTTGTTTGGAACAGCCCTGCAGTTTGTTCCCTAAGGTGTATCTTACATATTCAGAATATTCAAGCTTGCCTGCTGGACCGTTACAAAAATATTGTCGCCTACCAAATACTTTTTTAGTTTTCCTTTACAGATTTAAAGTCCTTTTCAGACTAAAAGTCCTTTACATGTGATGATTGTTCAGCTATGTAAATCTTGAGGATTTCATGGTTTACGCTTGCTGTTGTCTTTTGACTGCTCATATCAACCCCCCACTCCCTATTTTCCTAATAACATGAGCGGTTTGAATGTAAACCACCATTATTCACATCAGCTGTTATCATTCATCAAACTACATGGCCTGGATTATTGATCATGTGTTTAGTGGGAGGATGGAGGCCCAATTTTATTTGCCTGTGACTTGGGTGAGTTAAATGATTAAAATTGTCTAGACTGTGATGAAGGACTTGGCACCAGCAATTAGGGCAAACATACCTGAATAATCTAGATAGTATCAGTACATTGACGTTTTTCTTCCTTCTGGTCTGTTGCTTTGAGTTTTGATGTCTTCAATCCTGTCTTTAGCACAACCTGTCATAATTAGTGTTTTCATCATGCAACGGTTTTGACTGATAATAATAAATCAGTCAGTTTTGATGAATCCTTGCAGAAGTAAAGACAAATTACAATGACTTGATTCATTCTGTCTTTTCATGATGAGCTTGAGGGACATCAGATGAAATTTACAATTTTCACAGAGCTGTAGTTCTTGTCCCTTGGCACTCCAGTCCCCCAGAAACACCACCAGATATCTTTTTATTTTGTTTTTCTTTCCAGATTTAGGATTGTATGATGTGTAAGAGTAAGTATAAAACAATAAATTCACAAAGTTTATTTTAAATTACACTTGTCTTTTGTGTTTATTCAGTTATTTTAATGTTGCTGGCAAATTATTAGGACAGTTAAAAAATAAACGCATTCATTATTCTTTAAAAAGTTCTATTAAAACAATTTGTGATTGGTGACATTTAGTTATAAGCAGCATCATGATTTCTTTGCTGCTCCAGTACATGCTGTGGCCCCATTGCTTTGTACTTGTATATTGTTTTCAAATATAAAGGCAGACACAATAAGCACAAACATTGCTACACAATGGCACCTAGTGTTCTGTTCCAACACGTGCTGTTAGAGGAACTGGGCTGGATTAAATACATTTATTCTGTGTTATTCACAAAACAGAATTTTGTGACCATGAGTTCTTAACATCAGAAGATCATGAAAACTGAACTTGCAGTATATACTTTGTCAATAAGATTTAAAATTTTACTGTAAACGTATATATATCCGCTCCAAATATCCGTTATCAGTCTCCTTGATTACTAATTAGCGGTATTGGCCCTTTAAAAAAAAGAATATTGCTCAATCCCTACTTGAAAGTGATTGAATTTGGTCTGCAAGATTTGGGGAAAATGGAAAAATATATATACTGAACCAACAGAGCGGTGCGCAGCAATGGTGCCTATCCAGAAGAAGTCAGGAAAGGCTTGAATCTGTGTGGACATGAAACTGAATAAAGCTGTCAAAAGGTTCATCCTGCCAACATAGGAGGAGGTGAAAGCCCAGCTGAATGGTTCTACAATCTTCTCAACACTGGACGCTGCCTCATTTGGCAGATCCACTTGACAGAGAAAGCCAGAGGCTTACCACTTTCATCACACCGTTTGGAAGATACTGTTTTAAGCATCTTCCTTTTGGGATTACCAGTCCACCCGAGATCTTCCAAAGAAAGATGGTCGAGACGCTGGAAGGGCTGTAGGGAGTTGCAGTCTACTTGGATGACATCATCGTCTATAAGCATGCATGACCAGCAAAAGCGAAGGGTCCTCCAAAATTCAATCTAGTGACTATGAGGCAGACTGTGTGTGTAACAACTTCAAGGAGTAGGGTCCTTCAACACATAGTCTGTCACCTTACAATTTTTGGCAATGCATTCAAAGACTTTGCCCGTGAGATAGACACAACCCACAAGGAAATGGACATACAAAGCAAGCAGTCCAGAAAGCCAAGAGGATTCTAAAACAAAGAGATCAACTGCTCGCAAAGATCAAGATGACCCTGCCCAACCTTGCAAAGAACCTCCAACCAAAGTGGCCGAGCAGATACCGTATCAGGACAAGAGATGCTGTAGAGAAAGGCAAACAAGCCTACTACAACAAGCATCCCAGTGTGAGACAACTCCCACCACTGCAGCAAGGAGACCATGTTCTCACAAAACTGTACAGTCAAAAGTCATGGGCGACACCGTTGATTGTATATAAAGATGGACAACATTAGAGCTCCCCAAAAGTGAAGCCAAAACATCTTGATCACCCCCTGATGGTGGGCTGCAGTATAGGTCATAAACCCCTCCTCCTCAATGATTTCAGGTAGGACATGGGCCAAACTATGTCGTCCATCTTTATTTATGTCAATGGGCGACACCCGCTGTTGTGTCAGCACTACACATCATAGGCCTACATCATTGAAACGGGGCGGCGAGCCATATTTCAGGTGAAACCGGCAGCCATCTCCAAGTGGTGCACAATGCAAGGTCCCAAGTACCTGACAACACAAACCCTGGAAATGACCCACCAGACATTCAGGCGAGCTCACATCATAGCTCACCTATAACTCAAGGGTGAACATTGATGAGCTGGTCAGAACCAGGTCTGGCACTCTTATCAAACTCTATTTAGAGACTTGAGTTGTAAAAGAAAGGAAAAAAAGCATGCGTTTGTAAGAAAGCAAGAGCCATATTGTATTGAAAAGAGTTGTATTGTTTTGAAAACTTAGAGCAGACTTCGTTTTGGTAAGAGCAAAGTTTTGTTTCGTTGTTCGTTTGATAAAATGCATTATGGTTAAGCATTTCCTCTTAGACGACTGGAGAGTTTTGTTAGTTGTGTTAAGTAGGTTAGAAGTTATGGATAAGGGCAGTAGAGGTAGGAGATGTCACGGATGTATTTATAACAGTCACTGGGTAAAGTAGGTGAAGGAGGGCCATAAAGTTGTTGGTCAAGTGCATTGAATGTGTCAACAGTTTTTGGGAGTTACTAATAAAGTCGATGTTTGTAACAAAGACTGAACTCATTGCTCAATATAGAAAACACAGTTTATGACACATGGGTCTGTAACAAGGTGATCTATTTCTTTTAGGAAAGGGTGGGATAACAAAAAGAAAATCCAAGTGTGCGTGCGTGCGTGGTTCCGTGCGTGTATGTTTTGGACGAGAGGGGGGATGGTCATATATTTCCGTCATGTATCATATTATTTTTATCGCAATTGCCTCACACATAGATAGAGATAGACTTAATTGGGGTAAAGTTACTCTTTCTACCACCAATACTAAGTAACTGTGATGATTCATGACCACTTCAGTCACAAAGGATACTGTAACATTTGTTTTTGTTCTTCAAAAGTGCAAATGAACAATGAAGCTCAAAGATGTTATCATTTTACTGTCATCCGCACCGATAACAAGTCTCCTTAATTGTCCAATGGAAATTGTCTACGTCACATCCGGTCAGCTGTTGCTTCCGGATGCGGTGAAACAGCAGAGAAGTAGCTAGGAAAACACTGCACGTACATGGATTTAAATGACAAGACGCCACCCATAAACTCAGAGGACACGCCAGTACCGTACACCATGGATTCATGGAGATAAATAGACACGTCACAAACTGTGTATTAATGGTATTTTACCTCGGACGACTGCGAAGGAGCGTTGTTTTTTTTAATTGAGTACCTTTGTTTCTGTCTTCATGCTAGCTTAAGCCAGGATAGCGTTAGCTGATAAGCGCAGACAAATACGTAGGCTACTTTCTCCGGTAAAATATAACTTGTCGCTACCGCTTTTCTTGATATAACAGTCATTCATACAGAAGGGAACGACTGCGCATGTTTTATTGTAAATGAAAAGCTGTTGTTTTGGTCTCTTTGAGGTCAAGGCTGCAATGGAAACGCTTGTTCTTCACTGTCAACACAAGTAAACCACTGAAGAAAGTTATCGTTTTCCTTAAATGTCCAGGGCACCTTTGGGAAACAGCACATTGTATCGTTAGTCACTCGTCAACATCTCAACAAGTTTACAAAATGGATGTGATGTGGACTTCTGCACTTCAGCACTCTGAAAACACAGCAGATGCATCGTAAATAACACTTCCTGTTCAGCCGGTTGGCTACACAACTTTTTCCTTCTTCTGCTGACAGGGCACTTTCCAAACAGTATCCTGTATTTGGATTTGGCTGAAGTGGAGGAGGTTTTTCTTGTTTTAATTTTGTTTCAGCCCATCTTTTTGACTTTAACTTAGACTTAACTCTTCAGCTCAACAGGTAGGTCTACTGTTGTTTTCTTATACGAGTATTATATGTTTTAAGTGTGAGGCCCCATCCACTAACTATCTGTTAATTATTAGCTCTAAAATACTTAAAGCAATGAGTTATAATCATTATGGTTTACCAGAGCATCAAATTAATTGCTTATTAACAATACAAAAAGTATTTCATCCAAAAAACGGAGACAATCGTTTAATTGATCGACAAATTAAATAGCAACTATTTGATTATTCAATTACTAATTTTAGTAATTTTTCAAGCAAAAATCTTAAACATTCATTGGTTTCAGCCTCTCACTTTTGAGGGTTTGCTGTTATTCTTTGTCTTATGTGACAGTACTGATATAGAAACATTTTTATTATCATTGTTGCCACACTTCGACTGAATGACTTGTGCATTCTAAGTACTGTATGTCATTGTGTTAACACTGGGTTGATATGTGATTCAATGGCACAGTGATCCTCTTGTCATCCTCCTGCATAGTGAAGGATGAATGGCCTCTCTCTCAGCGAGCTCTGCTGCCTGTTCTGCTGCCCACCCTGCCCCAGCCGTATAGCTGCCAAGCTTGCCTTCCTGCCTCCTGAGCCCACGTACGCCTTTCTTCCAGACCTGGAGACAGGCCCTGCTGCACCAGGGGCAACAGGGACATCTAGCCTGCGGGTGCGGAGTGGTGCATCAGTTTCAGGGACCGGGGCTGTGGAGGGCAGATGGAAGCTCCACCTGACGGAGCGAGCAGAGTTTCAGTACACGCAGAGAGAGCTGGACACGACAGAGGTGTTCCTCACTCGATCCAGTCGAGGGAACAGAATCGGCTGCATGTACATTCGCTGTGTTCCTAATGCCAGGTGGGTTTGAAAGGTTTACCTACTTTCTGAGTCAGTGTGGTGACTAACTTCTAGTTAACTTTTCTATATGTAATTTATAGACCACATGACAGTGAGTTACATTCTGTGAATCACATTTCCTCAGAAGTGTTTCCACTATCTCCTTTCTTGTCAAGCTTCTTCCCCCTACCTCCAGGTCTACTTCCTTTACTTGTCTCCCTGTTGACTCAGCTGACTCAAAAGATTTTCTCTTCCTGCTTTTCCATGGATTGTTGCCATTTACCATTAACAGCTTCGTTTATTGTTCAGAAATCATTCAAAACTTCCCATTCATTTTTGTCCTGTCGGTTTGTAGGAGCAAATTGAATCTAGAGTTTCACCTGTGCTCGTTAATTCTGGTTTCTGGTGATGATCATATTGAAAGAAGTGTTGCACTCGGTTACAAAATATTAGTTCTCAGCGAGTTAGAGACAAAACATTTCCAGGTATCTGGTATCTTTAGGTTTATGTCACTGAATTTATTGCCAGTGATTAGTATATAGTTTTATGAGAAGTTATTGTATCATTCAACCTAAGCAGAACTTGTTCTATTTCAAGTGCTGAGGTGTAAAAGTCCAGTTACACGTCCAGTTTTAAGCACATGCTGCTACTGATTAATTTACCAAATTGATTAAAAAGACACGGGCAGGCTTGTGTTATAGTCTGTGTATCTTGTATTAATGTCTATCTAGTATTACATAAGAATCAATTCAAACTGGACCTGACATATCAGAGTCATTGTTTTGCCACATTCTGGGTCCAAAAGCAAAGCCACAGGCTGTATGAGTTCATAAATGGAAACAGTCAACTTGTATCAGATTTCTTCAGGGAGCACAACATGCATTCACAAAAAAAGCAAGGGCTAGAATATCCAGCTTTTTATTGTGGATACCCTGCTTCTCAGGTTATACAAAATGTATAGAAGTAAGAGTTATTTGGCCAGAGTCATTCATGGTAAACCAATCCTTCAGCATGTGCAATTTTAGACAAAGAGGCACAGAGTCCAAGTAACGCTGCTTTGTTTAATTCAACAACAGGTTGCTTATAGTTTGATTCAGTCTAGAGTTACCAGGTCGGACTCATGGACGGAGACTATGTGCTAAACTGGATTGTGCTTTAGTCAGTTTGGTTGTGTCCATTGTAATGTGACTCTTTCTGCTTCAAATAAAGTGCAGTAGAGTATTCAGGGTCTATACACATGATATGGCACATATGCACTTGAACAAAGCTTCAACGAAAGATGTTAATTTTCATTTGTTATATTTACCACTTGTTTTCTAATAACCCTACATCCTCTAAATCCTCTTTGACCTTAATTTTAAAAACTATCACAGATTCAGCTTGTATATTTAGCCATGATATAAAATGTAGGCATATGCAATAAATAAGACCATGTCTCATGTTCATTGCCAATAGATGAGAATAGCTATATTTGTAAATGAAACTCAAGTACTTTACAGGGCTAGAAGCCTTTGAATTTGTGTCTGATTAACTGTTGGCCCATTGACTAACTTGTTTTGTGTATGTTCATCCTTTCAGATTTACAGTGCTCTTCTCCCATGGTAATGCAGTTGACCTTGGCCAGATGAGCAGTTTCTATATCGGCCTTGGCACTCGCATCAACTGCAACATCTTTTCCTACGACTACTCAGGCTATGGCGCCAGCACTGGCAAGCCCACTGAGAAGAACCTCTACGCAGACATAGATGCTGCCTGGCACGCTCTGCGCACACGGTATGTTATGATATAATTGTTCCATTTGTGTCCCTTAAGGGATGATTTATTACATGCCATCTCTGCTGAGACAGGGCGCATAGTTCAGATTAGGAGCAAACCAAAAACCATGTAAAAAATGCGAGTGGATTCAAATATCTACTGCTGCTGAAGCAGGAAGGGGTGAAAATTAAGTTCGGTAGAAGAGGGTCAAGTAAAGAAAGTTTGTGAAGAAGTGGTGTATCAAGGTGGTAGAGGTTGTGATCAGGACAGGGCTGGGATGGTGAGAGCAGAGTGGGGACAGGTGCCATGGGAACAAAAAAGAGTGGGATGGATGGATGAAGAGAGGGAGGGCTGGTGTGTGGGGGGGGGTTGGATGTTTCTCAAGGACGTTGTGGTGTGATGAAGTGTCTCATTAGTGAAAGCACGGCTGCAGCTCTGGGAAGACATTACACCACAGAGCTTTGACTAACCTGGGTGTAGCTGTCACTCTTCATACTGTAATTTCAGGATATTTATTAAAAATCTTTTCAGGGAATGTTCTCAATACCTTTCCTCTCAAGTTGAAATCGTTTAAAAAGTTTTGATTATCCTTTTTAGTCAGTTAAGTAAAAAAAAAAAACATTTCCAAATCACAGCTTCAACATACTATGATTGTCTACATAAATCATAGGATTAATCAGTAAAGAAAGTAATTATATACTTATAGTAGCAACCCTCGACCTAAGTCAGTGAAAAACAATGCATATTTCCATATTGTGCTACTGCTCCTCTATATATGTAATGTTAATGCCAATGTATATCTGTACTTGTTATGCCACAAGGCTTCCATTAGCCTGCACTATAAGGATTTCTCTGTGCCTTTGGTCTTAACCAGGTATGGCATTAGCCCAGAGAGTATTATCCTGTATGGACAGAGCATTGGTACAGTACCCACTGTAGACCTGGCATCACGCTATGAGTGTGCTGCCGTGGTTCTTCACTCACCTCTAACATCAGGCATGAGAGTGGCCTTTCCAGACACAAAGAAAACATATTGCTTCGACGCTTTCCCCAAGTAAGTATCTCTTTCTCTGTCACTTTGTACCATTTTTAATCAGTCTCTGGTCCTCAGCCTCAAAAATGACATGTTTGTCATGTTCCTATACTTTATTGTTCAAATAAATTAAAATTATACTAATTAAATGTGTGGTTTTAGTGCATGGTATGATTAAGTTGACACATTAGATAAAATGATTGAGTGGTTAAATAAATTATTGGCTGTCTTTTGTCAGAGGAATCTTTCTACAACAATGAAGTCTCTATTTCTGTCTTATAAAATTCTTAAAGGGGCCATATTACGCATTTGGAGGGTTTCTATTACCTTTAGTGTGTTACATATATTTTTGTGCATGTACAAGATCTGCCCATTTAAAAAGCCTAAAGACCACCATGGTAAAGGGAGCTCCTTACTCCCACAGAAAACTCTGCTCCTGAAACACCTCATTAGTAGTTCAGCCTATACTTCTGTGACTTTGTTACATCACTGTGTCACGCTTTGCATAATGCACGCCTTATGGCTAGTCTGGCACACCCGTGGGCAGAGCTGTAGTTTAGTGGAAAGAGTTTTGTTAGAGATATCACCATGTCGAGGAGATGCAGTGTTTTTAACTGTGAGGGCAAATTCCCTTTGTATGGACTTCCAAAAGAAAAAGCAAGAAATCCTTGGTTAAACTTGATTTTTACCACTGTTACTCAACAGTATAGCCCCAACCTCTTTTTGTGTTCATGGCCAGCTGACCAATTAGAAAAGACTGGGCTTATTGGGAGGGGGAGCTTAAAAATACAGGAGCTAAAAGAGAGTGTTTAGACAGAGGGTTAATAGGGTGCTGCTGCAATGGACAGTATGGGAAAGATGATGTGTTTTTTGAAAATTAAAGCCTGTAAACGTATTCTAGTATAAACCTAAAATAAAAATATTAACTTAAAAATGTACACAATATGGCCACTTTGTACAAGGTGTTGATGTAAACATGACTATTTTGCTGCCAGTTGGCATTTCCACATAATTACAGATCTGTCAACAGAAGAGCGTAATTGCCACTTGCACTTGTGAACGTGTTTCTTGTCCAAAACAAACATCTGTGCTGAAAGAACATCTGTCGTTTCAAGTCACATTTTTGTACCGTGATTTTAGTTTGTCTTTTCTTGGTTAGTGTGTGGATATCATTTTTATTTTTATTTTCAGAGATGTAAGTAGGCCATTCAAATGCTGTAATATTTCAGAGAAAAATTCACACCCCCGAGGTCTGTGTTGTACTTCAGGAGTGTTTTCATTTGGTGTGCATCATCCACACATGATAATACCAGATATAATCTGACCAACATCACATTTAATGACCTCGTTAGTAATGTAATGTAATCTAATTCTGCTGGATAGATCCAGTCACTCAGCACAGAATGCAGAGCCTCTCAAAACCAGTGAGACAATGAGACATCTTACATGAAGTGGTTTGATTAATTCCAGTCACTTGTGGATGGGTGCTGCGACCCTTTCAATGGAACTACATTGTTGGGGCAAAGACTGGGTCTTGATTTCATTCCTTGATTTCATGGCCGTGAATGTTCACTTATGGTCAGTCCATGCAGGAGATGTGAACAGTGTGTGTCCATCGCAGAACCTCTTGCTTTTCATTTCAGTGCTCCTATTGTCCAGGGTCCTGGGCCCCTCTCTCTTGTTTGCTGGTTGTGAACTTGTCAGATATTCTTATATGGTTTCATATTCAGTTATTACACCCTACTCTGAAGAGATGTGGCGTCCTACATTTGTGCATGATTGTAATGTGGGTGTTGGCAGTACTGTGTTGTTAATGTGTCTTTATTTTTAAACCTTGGCCACTAAACGGTTCACTTGGCCTGAACAGTAACAATGCAGGGTATTGCTATCATTAGTGAGAGCCTGTCCCTTCTGTTGTTGTTGTCAGTTTAGTTTTAGTGTCTGAGTCTGACGAAGGTCAGTAGCAGCCAATGTCAGCCTTAACACAATCTAGTCCCAGATGGTACAAGTGGGTGAGGAACAGAGGTGGTAGGAAAGTAGGGAAAGCCTTGCTGTGTGTGTAGTGAGCTGAGAAAGCCTCCAATGTTTGCCTGTTGTTCAAATTCAGAGTGGGAAGCGAGCCATCCCCCCCTCTCTCTGTGTATCTGTCTGTATCTTTCTACACTGTTTCATATGTAAAATATGCCTTTATTCCATGGGATGAATTGATTATACTTTGAATATACAGTTCAAAATGCCCCTTAAGGGGCAATTCAAGGCAAGAGAGCGTGCAAACAGAAGCGCACATAGACAAGTCATTTACACACATTAAAAAAACTAATGTATAAATACAAATGTGATGTGTTAGAAGACATACACAAGGACTAGGATAAAACCAATAGAGCAGGTGCATTTTTCAGTCTATACACAAGGTAAACTGACCATTTCTTGTAAACCTCCTACTCCTAAAACTTCCTGATGGCAGCAACTTAGAGTGGTCATAGAGGCCAAGTGTGGAATCATTGATAATCTTATATACTTGTTTGAAGACTTGTTCAGTATGAAGCTGTACTGGGTAGCTTTGTGTTTTGCCAATCATTTTAGATCTGACATTAACTAAAAACATCATGAAATCATTTCAGTAAAGGCAGATTAGAATATTGTCAGTACTCTTTGATCTACGCGGGTCAGCACAGACTTTTGCCTAAATTTGTACATATTATCAATTATCTGCACCCAGGCAAAAAAATCATTAATTTTCAGTCAATGATGTTACGTGTAGTTCTGTTTTTGCTAAACAAAAATAATGACAGCAAAATATTACATTAGTTTCAAAGCAATAACTATCTTTTAGAACTCATGTCAATTTTACTCTAGCAGTCCAGACGAAAATTGAGCTTCACCGATCCATTAAGATATTCTTAAGACCAGCACAACATGATGTTTCTTTTTTATGGCCGGACCCACAAAGCCAGTTCAACTACATCACCACTGACCTGATCTGGAAAATCTGCTTTCAGATATTTTATAGGGGTGACGAACCAAATAAACCAGTTCTTTAAAATTTGACCTTCTCATTCCCTTTTCCCTGTCTAGCATTGAGAAAGTGTCCAAAATCACATCCCCGGTGCTCATCATCCACGGGACGGAGGACGAGGTGATCGACTTCTCCCATGGCCTGGCTCTGTTCGAGCGCTGCCCCAAAGCTGTGGAGCCTCTTTGGGTGGAGGGAGCGGGACACAACGACATTGAATTGTACAGCCAGTATCTGGAGCGCCTGCGCCACTTCATAGGACAGGAGGTGGCAGTGCAGCACGCCTGACCCATCACCACCAGGACCTTCATCATTTACATCATCATTACCATTTTTCCAGGCCCATTTCTCTCTGTGTCCAACATGGCCGTGTCCAAGAGTCACCTAAACTGACAACCTCAGCTCACCGTGACTTCCAGACGGTGTAAGGTGCTTCATTATCGTGGCACGATATACTTTAAATGGGCCATGGAATGATGTGACGTGTAGAAAAGAAGTGTATTCATAAACATCTGAAGTGCGTGAGTGTGAAAACCTTTGTCACAAACGGCATTCCCGCTGTTGTTTTTCAGAAGTTACTTTAACAGTACAGCTGCCATGTGTTAGCATCAATTGAACTCCTATACTGTGCAATAATATGGACAGTATCTGCACAAAATAAAGACTTTAAATTTTGAGGAGGTTTAATAGAACATCAAACTGATAAGTAATCGTGTAGGTCAATTATATTGTGGTCCACACACGTCAGTTTGTGTATAACTTTTCTGCTGTTGACCCAAGTTAAATGGTGCAGGATGGGAACACTGTAGAGGACTCCCTCTGACATGTGGTGGGGAGTATTATGGTTTTCTTATCACCTATTAAATAATAGCAACAGGTTTGTAACTAAGTCCTCTACATTGAATGCAACCAAATGCAGTCCAGCCCTCCAGTCAGTCCTGTTTAGAGGAGTTGATTTAAAAAATATTCTCATTTAGTAGCGATTGGATGTGTTGCATTGGACTGCGTTATATCGAAAAGGTGTTCTCGTGTCTTCTCCCCCTCATGTATGTATCTGCATGACACGTACATACATGGAGATTCATATGAGTTGAGTGTGTTTTATTTTATTTTTCGCAGTACTGAACATTTTACTCAGGTAACCCTTAGACATCGAGTGTGCTCCATATTTGTTAATGTCTTCTTTGTTTCGTCGGCTTAATCTCCTCAGATTGAGCTTTGAGCAGATATTTCTGAAAACAGCCATTGTGAGGTCTTTCTTTAATCTTTAATTTTAACCAAATAAAGAACCAGACTATGATCCAGAAATTGAGGTACAGATCAAACCAGAAGCCGTTACACACTAACCCTAACCCCCTTTTATTTTCGTTCCATTTGAGTTTCCATGATTGCTTCAGTCCTCTCTACACCACATCTGTACGCTACAGTGGGATTAGCAGTGTTTAAGAATAATAATACAATTTATTTATATAGCACTCTCCTTAACAATGTTAAACAGTGCTTTACAAAAAGATAAAATATAATCAAAGAATAATAAAAATATAAATAAAGTGAAATAAAATAAAATTAACACAGTGATAAAAAGCTTATAAAAAATAATATTTTAAAAAGATATTTAAGAATTAAGTCCAAGAGCCTGAAACCAAACTCATACCTCCAGTTCCTTCATTTAGTGAAATACCTGAGAGTGTTAGCCCTTCCACCGTCTTGTTTACATCTCACACCAGTAAGTCACGGCTGTCTGTGAAGTTCTTGCCTGCAACAGCGGAGCAACACTAAAATTAAACGGGCTCTTGCTTTTCTACCTCCAGCCTGTTTTTATCTCCATTTCTTTAATGCTGCTGGATGGCCATCTTACTCATTTGCACTCCATCTTGAGGGGGACATTTGTCAATATGACAAGTGAATTAAAACTTCGCTTCAAAATCAACTATTTTATTATTGTTGACAAATAAAATTGCAAGTCAATTTTACAATTTAATGACTGAGTTTAACATTCTGGTGACTCAAAATCATCGATTTTCATACAGATGATACAGATGAGCACAATAACAAAATGTTTTCTCACAATATAATGCAGCACTATGGCTCTTTATTTGTTTTACAGCTTGAACAGTAAGAAGATGACTGACACTTGAGACAGGTGGACAACGTTTTGGCACATTTATTCGACATGATGACACTGCTATTCCATTACTAGTTTCTGCGGCAGTTAAAATTAGACGACAAGTGTGTGTGTGTGTGTGTAATATTCATTTAGGTGTCTTTTCTGATTAACAGTCTTTACAAAACTGCTTACAACATTTGTATGTCTTTGTATAGGGGTCCCACATAATAGTATTTTTATTCTAGGCATAACTTCTTGGTAAAACTACAGAGAATTAAGTATAATAGTGATACATTACCTTTTCTATCTGCTGGTGTGACTTTTGTAACAAATGCAAACAAACTGAAAACATGTTTTAGTGCCCAATATACAGTAAATTGACCCATTGACAATATTGTAATAAGTCTACAAAAAGAACTGTGCAAGATGATATCAGCTTGCTGACCTGTTCGTCACTTTGGTTTGACAAAGATAAATTATAATCCTTCCTTAGATTCACTGCACTCCATTGTGAAAAAAAAACCCTCACTTCATGTTTTTTTTTTCGTTTTTTTTGCAACCAGACACAAGGTGCAACACTCAACAAGCCACAGAAGTGTTTTTATCTCACTGTGTTGATTTACATCAACTTTGGACATGTTGCACCTTTTAACTTCTTAGTTGAAGATTGAGATTATGACTTTTTGTTTTTGAAGAGAAGGATTTTCAGGTTTTCCTGTGTGTGTATAAACCAAAGTGTAACTCTTTTTATTTAGCACTTTACCCAGTATACCTGCTGTTCATGTTTCTATCTTCTTAACCAAAGGAAAAAATGTTCAAATATAAGTTCTTCTGTTAACTTTTTTATCTATGTGATTGTTCTGATCTTTTTCCATCATACAATACATTTGGATACACCATATTTGATTTCAAATATGCAGCAACAGAGTTTGAATAGCATAAATTACTATTAAGTTGTGGGTGTTTTTTTTGTTTGTTGTCATTTTACAAGCCCGTTAAAATGCATCATTTGAGGAGGAGTACAACTGAGCAAACAGCAAAGCTGCGAGTTTGTGCTTAGAATCTGAAGTGTGTGGGATTATTCAAGGACGGTGACAGGGGAGCTTCTATTGGATATATGAAATGCTTTTTGTTTTTGTCTTTTATTCAAATGTTTGGGTTTCTGGTGTAACACATCTCTGTCATTTCCATCATCACACATTTTTATCCGCTGTTTATAATGACAAATTTTTAGTTTTTAAATATTTTTTTCCCCAAGAATTAAAGAGAGTTAAGAAGTTAACAAAGCATCGTCAGAATTGATTATTAACGTGACTCTTTCCCTCTTTTTAAACATATTTCCTCCATCCAGGTTGGGGAGATGTGCTTTAATCTGCAAGAGAAGAGCACAGAAATCAATATTATGTGTGTCTCATTCAGACCCTGTTTTTCCTCTCATGGCAGTCATGGTACTCTGTGAATAATGACCTGCCTGTATTGAAAGGCCTCACAGGGCAGCACGAGACAGTTCCAAGAAAGGCTTGGGTGAACAATTGGCTGATGAGTAAATGAGTCTTTAATTGCCTGGTGTGTGTGTGATTTGTTTTTCTCTTCCTTTGTGGAGTTGGGATGGGGCTTGTTATCAACTGTGCCAAGAAGGGTTCAAATGATGTGTTTTAATTAAAGCAGTACAAGTACTCTGGTCCGTCCCAGCCTCCCTTCACTGTCTACCACCATGTTGCATTGTGTGGGAAACAGGGACAGATGGATCATAAGCACCTCCCCACACACACACACACACACACACACTCGTGCCAGTTCCTTTTCGACAGACTACATAAACAATCTGGTGTCTCACTCAAATGCTCTTACGGATTAAAAGCAGCTGCAGCGGCGCATCCCCCCTGCGTAAGGCAGAGTTAGTGCAGCCTGACCTACTGCATCAAACACAAGCAGCAGCCCTCCACACTCAAACGCACTGACTTCCACACAACCCTGAGCACAAAAGCCCTTTTATGTTGACATGTATCAAAGGATTGTGGATATGCTGGGTCTCGACAACACAAGACTTAAAACAAGCCTTGCAAATAAAAGAGCTGCCTTTGAATGTACTCAAGAGTGTTGTAGTCCGGTGAACATATAGTTTGAGAGATAGAGAAGCAAATACAAGCCTGCATATTTCCATCAGATGAAGATATGACTCATAAAGGGTTTGGATGAGGAAAGACAAAAGGCTGCCAGAAGTGAATGAAACTAAACTGCAGGTAACAAGTAAAGACTGATGCTTGCTACGATAAGAGACACACGCAAAAAAAAGTATGAGCACAAAGTAAATCAAACTGGTTTCTGGGTGAAACAACGCCTTTATATTGCAGGTTTTTGTTTATCCTTGTCAGTTTCATGGTATTAAACAACACACTGACTATTAATCCAAAGCGTCATGCTTCTAATGTGAATAAACTTTTCCCTTTATTATCTCATAAATCATTTTCTGCAAAGACTCACACACAAAACTGTAAAATTACTTTCAAAAATTCAAACGATGCTGAAATAATACACAGTTTTGACATTCTTCCATGTGGACGGAGTATCATGGAATGCAAACCATTAAGCCTGAACTGGATGTTTAGACTTTGATTCAGACCCGATGAGAACTCGTAATCATCCAGTAATGTGGTGCATGAACGTATGTATTTCTGCATGCAAGAGACCAACAGAGAGGCAAGAAGGCTAATGTCACAAAGCAGGAAGGAAAACACTTGTATTGCATACACATATGCTTCGATAATAGCTTGCTGCTTACTCATTCAAGGTGTCGCCAGCATGGGGGATGAGCTTTGGCCTCTAATGAAATGGTCCCTCAGCATTCAAAGGATTTGCAGTTTCGTCCCATTGGCTGGCAACATTTAGTGATAGAGAATATTTCCGCGATGCATATTTATTTGAGGCTACCAGCAGGCATGCTGAGTTTAAATCATGCATTTGTTTCTCATTACCATTCTTGCAGAGCATCTTCTGCCCTGTGCACTGTGTATCTCCCTGATGTTTATGGTTGGTTCTAATGAGCGTTTTATTTTTCGTGCTCGGGTACGCCCTCAAGCACAGAGCATATTCCCTCTAGCAACACATGGTATATGTAACTGATCTTGTTTGAGTGTGTTTTTGTTTTTTTTGGGACATGTATTTGTACTTGGCCCGCACGGCTGTGAGAAGAGGAGTGCTCGCTCTGATGAAGTAGCTTTTCACATTTTCTGCCAAATCAAAATGAACCAAACAGCTATTAAGCTGCTGTAAAAGCCTGGTTCACATTTCACATACCAACAACAAGACATGTTTTTAGACATCCAGAGAAAGTTTTCCCGTCAAGGGTTTAACTCACTTGCAGCACAGAATATGTTATTAAGTACACGCATGCTGAAACAAAGAGAGTAGAGAGCACCGGAGCTCCAATAGATACAGTAAAGTGAATATTCCTGTTGCCCATCATCTCATTGAATTTTGGATTGGGTTGATACTGTAGATACACTTCAGCCGATGGACCTCAACAAGGTATTAGATATGAGTGTTACGCTGTAGTCCAAGATGTTTCTTTGCTTCTTTTCTCATTTTGAATTGGAATTGAAATGGTGGAGCTTCCACCACCAGGATGTGTTCAGGTGTATTGCATACTGCTAATGATTGGAATGGGATTGTTTTGTTTGCCTGGCTGTCCATTGTTGAGTTGTGTACGTAAGGTCTGATAGCTCGCTTTAAAATAAAGTGAAACACTGCATTGATCAAAGTGTGAGGACATCCTGTATCTTCTTTCAGTTTGGACCCATTGGTGCTTCCAGCAGCTTAGCCAGGTGCACACAGTGCTCGTTAAAAATACTGGAAGCCTTCCAGAGGAAGAACCTTTATCTAAGTCTCCAGGTACTGTTCCCACTGTGCAGAAGTACACTACTATTTTTAAATGTCTCACAAGTTGGAGCGACAGAGGCTTTTACAGGACGTGACCTGCGAGGGCACAAACACTTGTTTGTCATTTTTTTGGCTTGTGACCCCTTAAAATGAACAGGCCTAGATGTCCACTTACTGTACGATCACTTACCACGAGTTATCGTCTTAATGTGGATGTGAATTCAACCAATGAAGGATTTTTACTTCTTAAACTTATTTGAAGGAGGCCTAAAGACATCAAAGTGTCCAGTGTTTTACAAGGAAATAGCAAAAATTGGAGAACTGTTACAAAAACAAACCTAACTTTGTGTAACAGAAATATATACCCCTCTCTCTTTATGTAATGTTAATGTGTCTGTTGGTTGCATGTCTTGAAATAATGAAGCAAACTCATCTCAGACATGTATGAATACATAAAATACACACTTTAACAGCACGTAACTGAAAAATGCCCTTGTTTACTTTCATTTGGATTATTTGTGGCTTCTGAAATAGTAAATTTCAACATACTCTCAGTTTTATGGATAAGAACTATTTCACGTGTTGAATTAGGGTAAAAGGAAATGTTATTCCCTAAATCTGTGTGTTTTCATGTTTTAAAATAATCCCTCTGAATCTCAAAAATGCATGACTTTGAATTTTTGGAAAAGTGTTTGACTAGTGAAGCGGCAAACCCATTTTCAGGAGAGGAAGGTCATGACTGCTGCATTCAAGTCAGCAGAAATGTCTTCCACTCAGCAAAATAACTTGGACTCTGTCCAAAACAGCCGCTGGTCCTTTTATTGATAATGTCAATTCTAACAGGACAGAGCACGTCGTCTGTGACAGCACAAGGGTAAAAAGACTGTCTGCATCTACGCAAAGCATCCAGGAGAACCATTATGGGCTGCTGTTCCTCCAGTCCAGAGGCGTGTGCATTATTATGATGGGCCCTAATGCATGCTAGCTACTAATTATGATGCACATGCATTCTCACACACTGCTAGGAATAGCCTGCCTACCATCTACTAGGCTATTAGCTAGCATTAAATATTCATTTATAGGCTTATAATTGTTATAGATTACTCCTGCCTATTTTACAAAAAAACAAACATAATGGCCATCTCTGCAGTCTGTATTTATGTCTATATTTATGCCCCTGCTCTAGTCAGATAGGTATCCTTTAAAAACAGCAAAAATACAGTGGACATCATAGGCTATAAAACATCACGCGTGTTTGAAAAAAAATATAATAATTATATGTTAGAAGCGATATGTTGCTTGTTGTGCTTTCAGGGTGTTTAGAGGGAATCAACACACAGGACAACCATCTTAATAATGATAATAATTTATTTATTCAGGTAGAGGAAGAGTCTTTGGCAGTGAAGAACACAGGAACTGAGGGGAATTTAATGAGAACGTTTTAAAGTGAAGTGCTTCATGGAGACAAATGATTGGGCCATTAACAAAAGTAAAACACTTGAACCAACTCCCCCAAGGGAGGAGGAAGGGGTGTTATATTAACCAAGGGACATCAACTGCTTGCATAAACATTTAAATTATGGCACAAAGGCATGATATTGTAAGATCTGCAGGAGGGGACTGTCACTCAAAGTAAAAATGACTCACTGTTTATTTCTGCAGATGTGGGTTGTTATGTGACAGGTGATAAGTGTTGCTGATGTTGCTGTGAAACTCTGATGGTGCTGAAAATGAGGAGTGTGCCCATGAGAAAAAACAGATGGGTGTTTACTGTGTGAAGAGGTGATTGGCTTAAGTGTGTGTGTGTAATGAAGTGAAGTGTCCCTTGGTAACACATTTTAAAATGCGTCACAGTAAAATTTAGCCCCTAATTTAGCACTTAGCATTTATGGATTTATTATCTGGATTTGTTAACATTTCTTTTAAAAGTCCTTAATCGCTCTCCAATCTCACATACATTTCTGGCCTGAATCGTGTTACAAAAACATATAAAAAGCCACAATTACAAACAAAAATAGTTAATTCATTTGGCGAAGAGGGAGAAAACCACTTACAGAGTGGCTTGCTCATTCTCTTCTGTATTCACATCCCATTGGCATATCCTACCAACTGACAAGTGCAACTCTATAGTTCATATGATGAAGGGCAAAGAGGTCCAAGTATGCATCAGGCTCTGACACTTTGCATGACGTTCTCCATTCCAGGAAGTCAGTGCCCTCCTCTTCTCTCTTCTTGTACATGTATTTCCTTCTTTTTCTTTTCCTAACTGAAAATGTGAAGAAGTGAGGGAACGTCTCTCTGGATTAGAAACAGATTTCATCTCGACGCCCTAATGATAGGGCAGGTAAGGGCATTTCAACATTTGCCAAGAACTTGTTAAAACCAAGTCATAGAACCATTCGGAATGCGATGCATTCGTCACACAGCTCACATGAGAGGGGCTGAAAACACAGTGCACATTGTGCACGAGCTGGACAGCTAAACATGCCCGACTAGGAAAAATCACAGCTCCTGTCAATCAATTAATTAATATCATTCAGAATACTGCCAGAGGTGCATTCATTCATCGATAAAGGCAACAGGATTGGACACTCAGTCCACTTCTCCTTCCATTTCACCGTCAATCTTCTCTTTCTGCATTCATCACACTTCTATTACCGGAAAAGTGAATGTTCAGCTACAGACGTCACAAACAAAAAGATGTTTGCTCAATATCAGAATACTGTTGGAGGTCAGGAGTTTTGCTGCTCCCAAACATGTGCAAAAAACCTGTTGTTGTACAGAGTGGAAGCCACTTGGGGTCGCTGTTTCACTCCATCACAGGTATCACTGGTCAAATGTCACGTCCCACTGGCACAGAAGTCACGCTACGCATCCATTGTTCATATTAAGGCTGGGCAAATGGCTGAAAGGGGCAAGAAGGGATTGCACAGTTCAGAATGAGACTCTACTGGTTAGTCAAAGTGGAGTTTCTTATCCATCAGCAGTCCTCCAGGGCTCCTCAGCCATCTACTGATCCAGCCTCTTAATCTAAAACCCATCAGTTCACATGAAGTCTATGCTTGGTATTGTCCTGGATTAGGGGTGTAAGGGCAAACAGCTGGGTTCCCCGCAGTCCGGGGTCACAGCGTGACCTTGCTGAGTCTTAATGACAGGCTCGAGCGGTGCTGGGTGCGAGGAAGCGTGGAGCTACACCGGCTCCGCAGCTGGACTGCCTGACCTGCCGAGCCTCGCACCCGCAGAAGGAAGTCAAAGTTCGCCGAGGTGTTCATGGCATAGAAGACGTTGGCGTTGTCTGGGATCACCAGTTCTGAATGAAGAGAAAAAGAAGGAGAAATTATAGAGTATGGTTTTTAGTGCCGTTATATTGTATTGTAAAAACAAAAGATATATCATAGTTTTTAAAACCATTAATAAGGCTCGATTTAAAGGTAGGGCCATGTTTTTTACCTCTCTCCTCAGAGATGACTTGTACCAGCTCGTATCCCTCCTCTGGTTCCACCTCCAGGTTGTGCTTCGCCATGGCTCTTGAAACTACAGCCGGAGTCTTGTCTTGGTTGGTCAACTATTTGGGGAAAAGGCAAAAAAAAAAATAACTGTAGCATAGGGTTTAACATACATTATGTAAAAATGGAAACGTAGAGCATCACACAGGAACACACACATATATGTATTTACCAAAATGCTCTTGTAGAGATTCCCGTTCCCTTGTTCTAGACTGACTCTTATGATGCATGCATCTTGGGCCTGGGTGTTATAAGCTGGGGTCTGACTCGGCGAGCTGGGGGTCAAGGGTGTGAGGGAGACGGACCGTCTATGCGTGCAGAGGGGCCCGGGGAGTGAGGGAGACACAGGAGTCAAGGAGACACTGGCTGTCGACGAGCTGGTGTCCATGGAGTGGAGTGAAGTACAAGAAGAGGATTCTGATAGCTGAGGAAAAACCATAAAACCAGAAGTTACACACAGATACACAAAACCATAACTGGATCATTTTCTTCCACCAACGCATTGAGAAACATAATCTGATAATAAATTTGGAGCTATTTGAGGCAAGGGGGAAACAAGACTTTTAAATACTGGAACAAAGAAACAATTTTTAATATAAACCTCAAATAATATCATTTAGACTTGGACTGTACGAAGATCATAAAGGGGGAGAGCGATGTGCAACAGAGACGCAACAGGCCCGCATTGAACCGGCTGTGGAAAAGTGGCTCAAATGTCTGTCCCGAGAAACGGAAATTCTACCTACAAAGCAGAACTACTGTAAAGTTAAATGTTAAATGTATCAGTAACTGCTCTTTGTTCAGCTGGACATGAGTGGCAGCTGGAAATGGTAAACAATGCGTATAATTTTGTTTTCCATCATCTTGGCAATTTGCTAATTCCACTAGTGTGTGGTTTTGTGGCTACGCAAGAATCATAATTACGTTAAGATATGATGATTTAACTGTTAGTTTTTAACAGCAAAGTGAATTGTACGAGCTGGTTAGTTATTTTTGAGATATTTGGGGAAGGTGTTGCAGTGTTTCTCTTCAAAAGGAGTGTCCAAAGACGAGAATGATAACACTGGTTTTGCTCTGGTAATAACCCACCTTGTTCTGCTGTGAATCGGAGTTATGAGTGGGGGTGAGGCCCTCGCTGTCCGATGGGCTGCTGGAGTCACTGGAGGACACACTGACTGAGTCCATGCTCTCCCCTGAACTGCCAGTAGGAGGCGAGCGTGGCATCTCCCGGACTGGAGAACTTGCTGCGTTACTGTCTGTTCCAAGAAACAGCCTGGAGAGAAGAGGAAGTCAGCTATTAGATAATGAAATAAACAGGAATCCAGTGCTTGAATACGACAGCGTATGTGACAGAAAATTATTCTTTCCTATATTTCATTTAAAACTAGACCCTCCTCCATTAGGTTCTATCAACATCCATCTTCTGGATGTACTCACAGGCTGAGTCTCTTCACCATGCTTTTTCGAGGCTTGGGTGAGGTTGGACTGCTGTCACCAAGACCTTCAATCTCACAGGATAAGGCATAGCTGCAAAAGAGAACACCGGTAAGAAATCTTAAATATAATTGAAAAAAACTATATATATATATATATATATAGTTTTTTATATATATATTGCCCCTTGGTTTAAAGAACCATGAGATCTGAGTGTGAGAGAGAAGGAAAGTAAAAGGCAAAGAGGACAAGAGAAGTACAATACAATAGATCAGTAGGGAGTGAAGACATGACAGAAGAGCAGCAGGGTGAAGCGAAGAGAAAGAACAGAGAGAAGCTTCTATTGTGTGTTTTTTTTTCTAACAATAGGTCCAACAGACCATAACCTCATGCACTAATTTGCTTGTTATCTAATGGATAGTGGTGCAATCAAGAAAGAAGAGTAAAACAGCAGTACCTTTCCTCCTCGCTGAGCAGAGCCTGGCTCTTAAACCAGCGGAGGAAAGCCGGCTCCGGGGTCAGACAGTAGCTGTTACAGGCCGACTGCAGCAGCTTGATCTGAGCTATCACCTCAAACTCCTGCAGGGACAAAGTGAAAGTTGCCGCCGTTAGATCCAGTCAGCTCATTATGTGATAATCGTTATGGCATAATCATGTCAGAGGAGGCGGCGACACTCACCCTGCGTCTCTTCTCAAAGTTGATCAGACCACCCTGCGGAGGAAAACAAAGAGCACGCTGTCAGAGCCTGGACATCACATACCAGTGGCTGCTTAGACAAACAGCATTAGGTGGACCACTCCAAAAACGGGCCGACAAAATTCCTCAAACACTTATGGAAACCTGCGCTCCGGTTTCTGACAGCAGTTACACAGATAGACTCTCAGATCTGCGGAGGTGTGTGAACTCGCAGACACGTGCTCTCAAACATTGAGACACACATTCAGCAGGTGTCAGGGATTTCTTCTTACCTCTACAAGGTCAGGCAGGGCCGTATCCAACATGGTCAGGTCGGTTAGAAAAGTCCCCAAGTATGGTATCGTTCCTTGCATTGCTCCCTATAGAGAAATACAGCTTTTTAATATCTCTGAAATGAATCTCTGCATGCAAGAGACTAATTTACGCTGATGTCCTCATGGTTTAAAGATGCCAGTGTCGGGTTTGTAAAATAAAGCAACCTCACCATTTCCTTCTGCAACTGGAGTCTCTTGTGGGTGCGTTTCTGGTGCTCCTTGGCACAACTCTCCAGACTGGCAAACTTTGAAGTGCCTTCCTGTACAGCAAACAAAAAAAACACACTTTAAAACTGGGATTTTTACAGATGATATTAAATGTAATAATGAATAATTTCACAGTCCCCCTCAGATATGAAATAAATGTTGCAGTCTGAACTCACCCTCATGAGGAGCTCTCTGCTGGTCAGGTAGTTGTTGTGATCGGAGAAAATGTCAGACAGTTCCTCAAATGTCTGCATGCTGTCTCTATGTGGAGCACAGATTCATGTCAGCAAACAGTAGTGGACATATCAGCTAGAATATCTCATAGATGCTGAATTCTGCATTCTTCTATCGAGGCTCGCTCAGATTATCTGCATAGCTGAGAGATGGGATGCTTACTTGTGCACACAGGCCCACGCCCTTTTCAGCCTGTACAGCGGGTTGGACTGCAGCGCAGATACGATGGCTCGCAGAGACGAGAAGTTTTTGCGTATTCGACACTCCTGTTAGGACACCATCAACACAAGGACATTCGTAACTGGGCCTCTTTTAGTGATAGCTTTAGAGATGAATTTGTGTTTGTTTGTCCCAACCTGAGCGATGTCTATCCAGCGCTGGATGACCCGCGCTCTGACGTGTGGTCTGAGCTGTCTGTGCTTCAACACTGTGCTGACCACACAGGCCGCCACAGCATTAAACTGCGTAATGGTGGCACGGATGGTGGGGGCGCTGTGCTTGTTGTGCTTCTTATCCCTCTGGGACCAGATAGAGCCCAGGCAGTGGTGCGGTACAACCTTTTTAAACAGCAGCTGGAGCAGAGGAACAGGCTGGTGTTAGTGTGATGACATGAATGACCTTTTCCCTCATACACAACTCATGCTGCACAATCCATCTCCATCTAATTTCCCTCCACTCACTGCGTCCATGTAGGTCAGCTGCTCAGCCACCAGGTCGGCCTCAAACGACAAGAAGTCATCCTGGACCTCAATCTCCACTTCCTCCTCCTCCCCCAGGCAGAAAGAACTGTTGCCATGGAAACCAGCTGAAAGCAGGTAAACACAGATAATGCGAGATCATGAATTTTGATATTTAAAAAAAAAAAAAACTAAACAGAACAATATACTGCATGTTAAAAAAAAAAAGTTAATTACCATCAGTGTCATCCATGTTGGCCTGAGTCTGCAGATGCTCCAGCAGACCCGCTGCACGTCTAAGAGCCTCAGATCCAGGCAGTGCCCTGCGCAAGTAGTCCATCAGCCTGTGGAGACAGGGGTAGTCAGGAGGCTCCTGGAAGTCTTCAGGACACTGGTCCAGCCAGGCACGCAGGATAGAGGCCAAGGCACTGTGGAGACAGCAGGGAAAGAAAGAAAATGTTACAGCATCTATCAAAAACTGTCCATATGGAACTGAGAGTGAACATTTATAAACGTATCTCACTTTCTGATGGCTCCATTGGTTTCAGAGCTTTGACACCTGCCTGTGTCTTGTTCATTTTTTCCCACACTTCCATACCTGAAAGGGAAAGAAGGAGAGCGCATTCAAAACCACTAAAACGTATAGTCATTGCATTCTTTTGGCATTATTCAACACCTGACTCCAGCCCTACCTGTCCAGCAGTAGCTGCAGCACCATCTGCGTGCTAGTGAAGGCTCTGTACGTGGACAGGAAGATGGAGGTGTAGGTAAGGTCATTGTCTCCAAATGCTGTCAGTAATGTCTCCACCAGACGCTCCAGTGTTCCAGCACGGATACTTCGGATTTTGCACGTCTCCAGCTGGCTCACCGTGTGGCCGGGAGGCAGGCGATCCCCCTCCGCCTAAACACACACGTTTGCAAACTGTTAGGAGAGCTGTGTGTCAGGTTGTTTTCATTGTCAACTCCCAAAGTAGCTGAACATAACTTCATTTATGTTGTATTTTATTTATATTTTGTGCCTCTTTTCCCCTTACTGGTATTAGGTTGACAAGTATACTGTATGTGCCCAGATTTGTTTTGTCCTGATTGTTAAGCCGTGAAATTTTAAATCATGGGAGGGACAGAATTCATTAGAAGACAGAAAAGATAGGAAACAGCAATAGTGACCTATATTTAATTTCTCCCGGTGTGTCTGACTATTGTGTCTACGGGGAAATTAGAGCGAGCGGTTACAAAACAGGCCCGGAAAAGAGTAGAAGAGGTGGCACCGACGTGCAGAGAAGGAGACCTTGGTGAAGTTAGCATGCTACAACAGGAAACGCTCCAATCTGCTTTTAATCACAACAGGCCCCTCCTCCACTGTCCCTCCAGACAGAGGAGGACAGCAGCCGAGCCAAGTTCTCCAATCTCTCCCCGCTGATAACAACTCAGTGCACCGAGAAACACCATTATTTATCTCTGTGAGGTGACCCACTGTACAGTCACAAACACACCCACACACACAAGCTCAGATTTTTACAATCCACAATGAATTAAAAAATACACTGAATGTAGCATGTAAACAATACATCAGTGTGGGCGCACAATCCCACTGATTGTAATTGCTGTTATTCACAATTGAGTGTTCATAGTAAATATACTGATGTCTCAATAGGGATTGCTCTCCATTCTGTTTCTCCATTACTCAATAGACAGCACTGTATAAAGCGCCCGTGTTGTTTTAATTAGCTCGAATGCAGTTGGCAGCTCATGCCGTTGTCAATACATCAATATAGTTTTAAAGCCTCAGAGCTGTTATCTATTTCTTCTCTCATGTGCCAATCCCCACCCACCCCCGACCCCATGTCAAGCACAAAGAGACAACAGTCATAAAAACAAACATGCTGGGTTCATGCATTCCTTCAGTTGTTAGAGAAAACACACAAGAGAAACAAAGGCTAATACTCCTAATTGGCCCTTCTGTGCCCTATAATAATATACTGTATAACATCTTATTATGCTGGTATAAACAGCACAGTGGAGGAAACAGCAATGCCTCATATGCACTGAAAAAATGCACAACTCAAGGAAAAGCTTTTAATACACCCCCCCCCCCCCCGGGG
>JBBPCS010000375.1:6463725-6478613 GCA_037974645.1 Hollardia meadi
CCCCCCTTTTTTTTTTTGTCATACCAGCGTTTCATAAAACACGGCTGCACAGGGGAGTGAGCACTTCTCCTGGCTGCCAGGAAAGCCAGGAAATCACATGCTTTAGCTAAACAGCCCAGGTCTGGTGAAACTGTCTAAACCGGGACATTTTAGCTCCACATGTTAAAACAACAGCCATGGTGGAGCACAATGCCGAGAGGCGCCCCACAACTGAGAGACACAGTCTGTTTTGAACAATAGAGATTAGGTTTTCTGTTTTGGAGCCCAGCGGTCAGCATGCAACTAACTGGATTGCTTTCATAAACCATTTACACACGATAGATTCAAGAGGCAGAGACTATTCTACTTTTTTGGTAAAAAATCACTTTACATTTTCCACCTCAACACATTCAGAGAGGGGGAAAATGGTTTTCGTATGTGTAATGTGTTTCGCTGAGGTTTGGAGCTTGAGTGGTCTCTTCTTTATGATTCTGTCACACTGGGAGACATCAGACGGGCCCACTCACCCCTAGCCATCTCGCTCCCTTGTTGGCCGCCTGCTGAATCTGAACCCTCTTCAGCGTCACATTGTAGATGGCACCTTCCTCAACTTCCTCCCCCCAGTCCTGCACCGAGCTCTGAAAGAAGAAAGGGAGAATTTTAGAAAGCTATAGGGGAAGAGAGAAGTGTTGCATTTGGGATAAAAAAGAGAAAAAAAGAAAAGATAAAACAAGTTCCTGTAAATAGCTTCAGGCCGCAGAGCTAACGTCCAAAACAAGTGTCATTTTAATAGTTTAGCAAAAATGGAATTGCCTTTTTTTTGGAAACCTGAGAAAAGCGGAAGGAAGAATGAGGAAAAAAACAACTGAAACACAACCACAGCACGCAGACAAACTAGTAAAGAAGTGCAGTAAAACATCAAGAACAACCAACTCCCCAACCCCCACAACTGCAGCCTGCCAGGCCTCCCTCTCTCCCTGTCTTTACTCCCTTTTTTATTCCCTATCCATCTCTTTCACCATGTCTCGGGCTCTCTGAAGTCAGAACTGGACTGCTTTCCTGGAGCTCAAAAATCTGGTGATAAGAGCCAGATTGGATGAAGTCTTTCAAACAAGGCCCTACATAATAAAACAAAACATTAGCATCACTAAAGTTCTCTCTGTTGACATGTCTTTGTCTCTGTTTGTCTGCCTGATTTTACGAGTCAAGACTCAGAGTTTGATTACAAATGTGTGCCTTGAGAGCACAGCCGCACTTAAAGCCAGCTCATAAGACTAAATGGATTTGTGCTCATCTTGACCCCGTGTCTGGCTCTGGTTGTAAATCACTGGCAAACAGCAGAGTGCATAAACACACAGAGGTAGCAGAAATTAAAATACAAAACTTCTGCTCAGAGAGGGTGTGCGCAAACACAGCCTGGGATATGCTGAGACATCAACATATGGAGACAGAGACAAAAACAGAGGCAGAGACGGGGAAGGAGAGGGACTGGCCAAATATAAACACCACGCATGCAGTAATATGGCCAAGTCCTCACACACACACACACACACACAGGCCGCTGCGGCCAAGATCACTCTCACTTGTCCCCACTTTCATTTAAACAGCTCAATGGCAAAGTCCACACTATTCCCCAAACAGGAGGGCTGCCAGAGAAAAGGTCGAGGGGCAAAGTTGACATTAACAGGCTCAATGGATAGTCCTGGAGGCCCGTGGCACTCAGCCATGACTGGGCCGTGTTTGGGTTTGAACAGAAACATGTGATGCCGAGATGAAAAGAAAAAAAAACACAAAGAGAGAGGGAAAGGGAGAGGAGGAGGAGAAAAGGGAATTTTAACAGGCTGTGGCAGATGAAACCAGCAAGCATGTCAGAAACATGTCTACATGTCCTGTCCCCCACCCTGTTCAGCATCTCGTCTTATGGTCAGCAGCTTAGTAAGTGCATGTCTCTCTCTGCCTTTCTCTTTAGCCCAGCTGTAGGAGGCTGGCGCAGAGACAGATAAATACATCAGTGCATGAGTCATGCAGTCCACACACTCCCAAAACAATAGCGGGAGGTCTCTGTGCTGGCCGGCCAGGCTGCTGAGTTCACAGTCTGCACACACAGCCTGCTTTTTGTCAGCCACTGAATTGGGCATGTTTTTCAGAGCAGGATAAAAAAATTTAAAAAAAACTCTGCTTGCTTTGTGAACCAAGTTTAGGGCTTATTAGAGATAAAGTTCCATGAGCTTGCATGAAAATGGAAACGAAAAGTGTCTGTCACAGTGTTATTTCTATTCAGCAGAGCGAAGAGGATAGGAAACATTACACAGTAGATAGGGTTGAGCTTACAGAGAGCACAGTATATTAAATGTCGCTGGTGTAAACAGGAGATGAGTTGTTTACTCTCTGCACTTATGGAGCCCTAAACAGAAGATGCGCAAAGGGCGCACAGGGAGAACACTAGGGAGAGCAGAGAGGGAAATAGTACACCATCTCTGCTCAAATAGTGCTAATCTGCCTATTAGCCAATCAGCTGTATGTGAAACAATACTCCCAAGATAACATCAACAACGGTTGTGTTGAATCTTCAGCGCTCATCTGTTGGCTTTTGTGTTTCCCTCGCCAGGACGCAGCTGGGACCCGTGGAGAGGCAGGGGCCTCGCCAATTGTTCCCTCTCTGTTTCACTACAGGCCCCCAGACAAAAGTTTGCATATCCACCATCCGGGAAGAGAAAGCTAGCGGATCGAGTTCATATTCCTGGCGGAGTCGGCAGGGGATTTTTTTTTTCTTTATGCCCCTCACCCCCCCTCCCCACGTTTCCAAACTTTGCGCGATATCTTTACGCGCCGATAATGTGGGTTAAACTGGATTTAGAGCTTACTAAAAACAATTAAAACTCAATGCTCGACTGTTCCCCCACTGCCCCCTCGCCCCCTTCATCCGCTACTTTCCCAAGCATACAAACACCCCCCCCCCTTCCCTCCCCCGCCCCTCTCTCCACAAAACCACAAACTCAACAACAGCGCACAGGATGGAAAACCATGTGTGTTGTTTTTTTTTTTGTTTTTTTTTACCATTTTAGTTTTCCAGGCGAATTTCATGGTGAGCGTTTCTTTCATGGTCCGGGGACAGCATCAGAGCTCGGGAATAATCCGCCAAGGCAAAAAGAAAAGATGTTCCTTTAAAAAAAAAAAAAAAAATCACAGCTCCTCGCTGGAAATTTTCTTCTGCTTCACCACACACACTTCCGTCCGTTCCACTCCAAACTCCAAATCCTCCTCGTCTGCATGTCAGTAAGCTCTCCCTTCTTCTATTGAATGACCGAACTCCTCCCACTTGCACTCACAAGTCCCGTTTAAACTCCTCCTCCTCCTCCCTTTTTGTCCGACTTCCATCAGACTGACAACAGTGTGCACGCTCAGAGATGCATGCTTGCGATTTCTGTTTGCGTAATACACCAATACACGCAAGAATGATACATTTCCTTCCTTTTAAATACATAACACTCATAAACTGTTCTTCACCTGTTTTGATTGGGGTTTTTTGCTTTTAAGCAGGAGAAAAAAATGTTGTCACAAAATAAAATGTAGATTTTACCCATTGTTGTTTTAGGTTTTAATTATGTTATCTTTAGGAAAAAAAGAGTTTCTGAAAATTATATGGACATGAATCCTCATGATATGTACCATATGCATTTTTTTATCACTTATTTGTATTTGTTTTCTTATTCTTTATTTGTTTGTTTTTTATGTTTGTTTAGCTTATTATTGAAAGCTATTAAGCTTATTAAGAAAAATTTCTGTTTGGGCGCTTCAGCACTCTGAGTAATAGGCTAAAGTTGGTTGAAAAAGACTGCCTTTTTGTAATATCGCTTCTTTTGTTTTCCCAGACAGTGTTTTCTTGTTGAGTGGAAGTATGGTATCACATGATGGGGATTTCACTATAAAAAGGCTATAACTTAGGAAGATTCCCACTTCATGTGACTAAATCAGATTGAAGCCTAATAGGCCTATGAGCCTTTACAAGAGTGATTTAGCATTGCGATGCTCTAACATTTAGCACACTCACGATGGACGGTTAAAAGAAAGGAAAAGAAATAATTCAAATGGCATTTATACTTGTTCCATGTATTACTTTGAGGAAAGTTACAGTCTCCTTATATCGCTTCACACCAAAATGTTTTTGTCTGTTGCTTTGCGTCTTCAGTGGAGAGGAGGTTTCAGTGGATTAAGTAACTTGGTTCATGATCGACATGTTTTATTTCATTTGTTTCCGTTGCTCCAACTATTCTACCTTGAAAAACATTTTTTTGGTGATATTTTGAGATCTTTTTGAATACTCAGTGGTAACGTGACCTTCAAATATGCATAAAACCAGTTGAATAAAAATGTACCTATAGTGAGAATAAAACATTAACATACAGATTTCATATGAGTGGATGAAGTGATGTTTGGCTGTCTTGTGTGTGAAGCAGCTGCAGCCTCATGGCCTCTGCGTGGGACAATACAAGGAAGGCTGCAGATGCCGTCACCAGTACTGTGCATTGTCAATGACAGTAGAGGAGAATAGTCTGAGTGGGAGAATGGGCAACACTGTTCCACTGTGAATATGCCTGCACACATACGCAAACAGCCCACTTGTGTGAATAAACGGGAAGATATGAATCAAGCGTCGACTTTGTGTGTAGTCATCTTGTACAATGTTGTATTGTGAGCATATATCAAATGTGAGTAAGTGGTGGTCCATGAATTTGCTCGTCCATTTAGTCAGCTGATGAAATAACTAAACTGCTGTTTCAGGAGTCAGGTGAGAGTGGAAACGTTATGGTCCTTATTGTTATCTGGCTCAGTGGGAGAGAAACTAGACCTGCTAGCCACTTTCCAATTGTGTGTGTGCGTGTGTGTGTGTGTGTGTGTGTGTGTGTGTGTGTGTGTGTTATACCCACCCACTCCTCTGGCTCCCATAACACCGACACATAACCCCAACGTCACACAGAGCGTCACTAGCTGTCACACATCACGCTGTCAAGCAAGGTGCACACAGATGCACCCACACACACAAGTCCCCCACATTAGGAACCTTTGCTCCCTCCCAGCTTTGCCCTGGAGGACACCAGAAGGCCAGGAAAGCCCAATGTAGGTCTCTGTCAGTGTTCCTCCGTGTGTGGTTGTAATGTTTTATCAGTGTCTCTTCTTGCTGACTGTTCATTGGGCTGTATATCTGGCCGGGCTCCAGTTCCCAGGCTGAGCTGCCCCGCTGTCCACTTGGGTCTCTGGAGCTCTGGGAAGCCCAGAGGGGCAGTGGGAAGGTTGCGACCCCACAGGACCTCCGGCTCAGCCCCAGGGGTATTGGCGTGTTGGTCTCACAGTGGGAGTGATGTCATACCTCAGCGCAAACAAGACGTCTGACAAATGTGACAGCTGCTGCTCCGTGTGATGGATGAGCAGATGAGTCGTCACGTCTTACAACTCGAAATGGAAATGTGAAATTTCATCTCTTTCTCTGGGGTCCAGGTCCATCAAACTAGACCAGTTTTATAATGTGACGCATCAGATAATACAATACAACCGAATAGATCTATAGTTGAGGAGGGATAGTAAGGAATCGGAGACTGAATTTCAGTAAATGTCAGAGCAGTTTTTAGGTATTTGGTGTGAACCCGAGTCCTATGGGGGCTCAGTTCACACATTTGCTTTCTTGCCATGAATTAGATAAGAAGATTGATACCACTGTCATGTCTGTAGTCTAAATATGAAGCTAGAGCTAGCAGGTGTTTAGCTTATCACACAGAACTGGAAACAGCTCTGTCCAAAAGTAACAAAATCCAGTTACCAGCACCTTTTAAGCTCATTGATTAACACATAATGTCACATTTGTTTAATCCGTACAAACACCAAAGCGTATAAATGTGGTGTTGTGGTTTTAGAGGGTTCTGTCATGGACTGACAGGAAGCAGTGACCTGCTGGAGCCTTATCACTGCTGTCAGGTCGGGCTTCTAGTCTCATTGAGTCCATGAATGCTGACCAATAAAATAAATGACGTGTGGTGTTTGTAGTGTTTCTTACATAAATTAAGCTATTGTATCTGTAAAATCTAAAGGAACTAGTAATATCTGTCCAAATAAATGTAGCGGAGTAAAAAGTACAATTCCCTCTAAAAATGTGGAGTAGAAATATAAATAAGCATAAAATGGAAAGTAAAGTACAAGAATCTCAAAGCTATGTAAGTTTCACCTTCTTCTAGGTTTGATTTAAGGCTGCAGCTCTGGTAAATATAACTGAACCCTAGATCTCTCTCTAGTGATCAGAATTGTGTAGCCTGAATGTAAAAGATATATGTGACTGTGAGGCGAATGGTGTCTTCATGCTGCTATGTTTGAAAGGCTATCAAATATTGTACATGGCATTCCTGCAATGTAGTAAAGGCCAGTCCACGTAAGTTTTCATTTCTCTTGGAAGACTAATGAAGTAATTACACTTAGGAAAGCCCTTAACGAGGGCAGAGCAGTTTTTTTGGGTGGGTTTCTGGCATTATTAAACTTCTCAGCTCTTCTCCCTGTTCCACAAAGTCAGAACAGGGAGCCACGGCACAGACAGAGAGGGGACAAAAACAGGAGGAGGGCTGCTCGCACTGTTATTGCACCACTGTGGGGAAAAAAACGTACATTCCAGGAAATCTCCTACTTCCTGCCTACAGCCTCCTGACTCCAGTGAGCCTGTTGTCCTCATACCTGACTGGCTGGGGAGCCTCTCTGGCCTGGAGCGTGAAGAGGGAGAGGAGAGGAGAGGAGAGGAGAGGAGAGGAGAGGAGAGGAGAGGAGAGGAGAGGAGAGGAGAGGAGAGGAGAGGCTGACAAACATCACAATACTGTAAAATCAACCTAAACAAAAGGGCAGAAATGGGAGTGGGGGTCTCAGTGTTTCCATCCAAGATAAGAAGGTCATGTATCAGAGAAAGTGTGGGACACTGTTGAGATTAACTTGAAAGAACACTATCTCCTCTGCGAGTGTGAGAGACAGAAGGGGGGAGAGTTCACAGCACAGTCAGAAACTGAGAGGATCCATACTGGCTGAAAGACAAGCATGATGCAACAGGACCATCTTGCACTGGCTTCCAGAGAAAGAGGGATTTCATATTTCAGACCGGAAAGTGTGCTTTCTTTTCTGCTGGAGGCAATTAAACAGAGGAGAGGAGTCTCATCATTTCATCCCGTGAAAGGAGTGTCAGCTGTGACTGGAGCCAAACTCTCCAGTGGGAAGTAATTGTGTAAATCGAGTGGATCTTTCCTACGTTCATGCTCTGTTCTCGTTTGTACGTCCTCCCTGTATTATCAATGGGTATGCGCGCGGTGCGTTTCACTGCGTGTTTGTGTGCGGTTGATGGATTTGTGTTTCCTAAGCATACTGCCCAGTAGAGGGCAGAGTTCATAAACCGCTGTGTTTATCTAGAGTCAGCAGCAGAGGTTTTTAACTAGTTCAGGCCAGAGCGACAAAACCCAAGAGGTTGGATTTATGGTGCAGGGTCAGGATAATCTGCTGTAACTCAATAACACATGAGAATGACACAATTAAAGTATTTTAAATAGGTTGTTTAGCAGTTAAGAAGTGGCTAGGCGCTCAGTAAGTGCACGGGTTTGGTCTGATCAGATCAGCAGATCTGTCTGTGGATCTAGCAAAAATGAGAACACAAAAATAGATGAGGAGGTCTCATAACACACACAGCTGCATTTTCTTTGTCTCTTTCTGTGTCTTCTTCGGTCAACTGAACCCTTTGTTCAAACGGCCACATTAAAGCTCTGTCTGCCTCCCTCGCTCTCTCTCCCTCCTCTCTTATGTCATGCCTCTGCTCCCCTCAGATCTATTGTCCTGGCTGTTGTTGAGCTCTCCCTCTTTCTCTCTCTCTCTCTCTGGATGGGTGACATCATTAGTTTCCAGTAAAGTCCAGAGCTGTAGACCAAGGCCCCTCCTCCTCCACACTCCACATTAAACACAGTTGACCCTGCAAACCAAGACATACTTAAAGGAAAAGGTGCTGGAAGTTTTATTAGCACCAAATCTACTAAATTATATTATATACAGGGATGTGTAGGGTATAAGGAATTGTGTTTTTCTTAAAACAGCCTCCATATGGCGTCAATCGGACGGTTGCACTAAAATAAGGACAATCCTCTCTGGAGCAATGGTGACTCAGGTGGTATTAAGGTACTTTCAGGTGTCTCTGCGTTTAAAGCTACAATAAATTCCCAAGTCCCAGCACTCGCACACACACAGACACACACACACCACCTTCATGGGGCCCCAATCCTGACCCCCCACCCCCTCCCTCATATCTAAGCTCTGCTAAGCCTTGAATGAATCGGTCTGGACTGGCTCAGTTGTCTGTCTGACCCCCTGCTAATGAGAGATGGACCATCTGTTGCCCAACAGATACATGCAACCCTAAAGTTGTCACATATGTAACAAAAACAACACACAGCGTCGATGCAGCCGGTGACACACTGGTGACAAGTGCTGCAGTGCCAAAACTGGAAATCACACCAGAAAACTGACACAGCAGGCTGCTAATTCATCCGAATGTGCCGAATCGCACATGCGTTAACCCTCAAGCTGTTTCGGCTTTTACTTTATGTAACCTTCCACTGTGTGATGATACGTCTGCAGTGCTGTTACTGTTAAATTGACATGTGAAGCTTGTGCGTTGTAGGAAACGAAACTGCGCTGGTGATGCACAACACGACACACACAGCTGCTACAAAAAAAAGAGGCAGTAGCACAAAAACAAGCACGGCTGTTGCCATAACACTGACCAAAATATAAGATATTTACTCAGCCACAACAATGTGGATGCATTAAATACTGTGTAAAGTATATATATATATACATATATACACACGTATATATATATATACATCCTGATGTTTAACTTAAACAAATACAGGATGTATTTCCTGTTCTAAAGTTAGTGTATTTCTTAGCAGAGTTAAAGTAGTTAGTAATCTGCTGACATACAAAATGTGTGAGTGCTGACTGCTCATATTAATAACCGTTGTCCGGACACCAGCAGCTCCCAGCTTCACACACTAATGCCATACACACTCACACACACGCTCTCTTTCTCTCTCTCTCTCTTACACACACAAACACGCTAATACACACATCACATTGTCAGCTTGATCCTAGTCATGCGTCCTGGCTAATACTGCGAGCCCTGCCTGAACGGGAAAAGGAGAGGAGAGTTTGGTGGGGGCATCTTTCCAAACCATACAAACCTATAATCAAAGATGGCACTGCTGCACATATTGCCTTCTGCCTCCTACAACCCACCCCTAAACACACACACACACACACACACACACACACACAACACACACACACACACACACACACACACACACACTCACTGCCCCAAAACACAAACCCATCTCCATATGGTGTGATGAGTTTCTGTCCCAGTTGAGCGAGCTGTTGCAGCGCTGGGATGGATGCTCGGGTGACAGGGACAATGCACACAGTATTGACTTTTCACGCCCAGTTCTATTATATGACCTAATTAGGGCCAAGAT
This sequence comes from Hollardia meadi, assembly GCA_037974645.1. Classification (NCBI taxonomy): domain Eukaryota; kingdom Metazoa; phylum Chordata; class Actinopteri; order Tetraodontiformes; family Triacanthodidae; genus Hollardia; species Hollardia meadi. Next base: position 6,473,250 of record JBBPCS010000375.1, read on the forward strand.
CACAATCTGAACCTCTGGAGAGCTGCAGGCAACCAGACAACTTGACACGCTGGGGGTCACCCAAGTGTGTAAACACCATCTTAAGTGGTTGGTTGGCTGAACGAAAGCATGGATTTTGGAGAAAAGAGAAGTCTGGTTGTTTGCGATTTGTGCAATTTGAGACAAAAGAAAGGACAGAAATGACTGGACTAAAATACATTAGCGTCTCCCCACTTGTGTCTTGTATTGTCAGTGTTTACTGGGTTAATCATAAACCCATTCCTTGTTCCCCCAGTTGTGCCATATATAAAATAACTTGTGACATTGGTATTATATAAATGTTATAGAATAGCAGTACTGAAACCAATACAGTTTAATATTTATTTGCAAGTGAAAGCTGAGGAACTGTGGTGCTGGCCGGAGGAATGAATCACAACAGTCATCAAAACACACGACAAGAAAAAAAATCGAAACTTCTGAAACGGAAAAACTGAGACGTCACTAAGCATTAGCCTGGAACGTGCACTTCTCTGTTCAAAAAGACAAGAAAGAGGAAGGAGGAGTGCTAACTCAGCTTTCTTTCTTTTTTTTTCAATGGAAAACACGGCATCATTGACCCCCCCCCCCCCTCTTCCTTTGTCCCTGTTTTCCCTGTTGAAAAAAAATCACTTCTACATTTCCAGCAAATGACCTGCTGAGGTTATTGAACTGCTGGTTATTGTGATTCAACTTATGTGAGGTAGCAGCTAATATTCCCTCCATACTGGAGTCTTTTATTAACTTGCCTGCAGCTTCATTGCATTGCCCTATCACTGACACAGAGGGAAGAGCATAAAAGACTTCTAAAACGCAGTAAGAGCAGTAAAATGAACTGCGATAACCCACTGAGGAGATGTGTGTGTTTGTCGACACTCTCACTTCTGTGCAGCTGGGTTCAAACCAGGTCAAGTGTTGTTCTTCTTATGACACATCTCGCAACATCCAGATGCAAAAGATGCGTTTTCATGATCTAAATCTATTCATTGTTATTTGTTACTCAGTCGCTCCATCTTCTCGTCTCCGCTTGTGTGAGCGATCATGATGTGTAGTTCATATGGGAGTCTCATCGCCCTCAGTGGACCGCTGATAATGTCTAACACCTCAGCACCCCTCCCTTGTCTCTGGTCTGAACTGTGGACCCGACAGCCGTCTGTGGCCACACAGCAGGCTGATTACAGAGAGGTAATAAGTTCGATCGCTGCCTTTATGACTGGCATGGTTTCATAACATTGTGTAGGTAGGGGAAAAGTTAGGTGTCAGGAGAGTGAAGAACACCTGAGAGCAGTAAATTCTTTGTCCTCTCAGCCAGTGTGAGCAAGCTGATGGGCTCACAAAGTAACAGGTGGAGACGTTATGCAATTATTGCTTTTTTATCACAGGATTGGATCTTCTTGTGTGCTGTCAAGATCTTGGCTTGGGAAGCCGCTGCAAAGGCAGGTTTCCAAGTGGTTGAAAAAAAATTGTACTTGGGTCACTTTCATGATTACCTCACTGATGGCTTTGTTCACTCTTACATAACTTGATCATATAACTTTATGCATTTACACCTCTGTACAGTCACCCTTATTGCCCTCAAGCTCAGCTATGAGGGCAATCACAAGTCAATACTGCCAAAGCAGTCATAAGGTTTACATTTTGTTTTGACACAGTGACGCTGAGCCCCACTTTGGCAATACAGCATTTAGAGAGTGTCAGCATCTGCAAGCTAACCTCCATCTTTGTACCCCTTGAAACAATTGGCGGAAGCAGTGCTGTGAGATGGGAGGACATGTCAGCCAGGATGTCAGATAGGCTGTGAGGGTGATGATCTCCCAATACTAAACTCAAAACAAGCAAACAAGCACCAAGTGACAGTCATCTGACAGATATTTACGTAGGCTGGATGAACTATTTCCATGAATTTGGTTATTTTCATAGCAATTACAAGATAGTTTTGGGGTACTGAACTACAGTGGTGGAATATACTCAAGTATTGTACTTAAATGCAAATTTGAGGTACTTACATACTTTGTGTCTTTTATTTCACTGCCACTTTCTACTTCTACTCTGCTAGATTTCAGATGGATATATGGTACTTTTTACTTCACCACATATATCTGACAGCTTCAGTTACTTGTTACTTTGGAAATTAAGATTTTTTTTTTCCCCACACAAAACATATGAGGAACTTATTAAACATGATGTTTTGTTCCATTCAAGTGCAGCTGAAACGATTTGTTGATTAGTCGTCGACTGGCAGAAAGGTGATGGGCAAATATTTGATATTCGTTAAAGTCATTTTTCATGTGAAAACATTTACAGCTTCACAAATGTGATTTCATGCTGTTCTTTCTAATTATTTTAATTTTATGTTTTTTAAAAAAAAATAGTGATTTGGAGGTTTGTACTATTGGTTGGACAAACCAAGCGTTATGCAGGTGTTACTTTGGGCCAGTATGTCTCCCCATTTTCAGATTTTTACAAATCAAACAATCATTGGATTAATGGAGAAAATAATCAGAAAATAATGAAAACAATCACCAGTTGCAGTCAATATAAAGTACTTCAAAATTAGCTCCTCTCTTAACTACAACAGTAATATCCAGCTTTTACATTAATAGATAACAATCTAATAATAATAATCTAATATATAATAACAAAACATAATTAATAATAATAATATTATGAGTCACAGGAGACATTTTTCTATATTGAATACTTTTACTTTAAATACTTTTTCCTCATTATACATGCATAATTTTACGTATTTAACATTTTCAATGCAGGACTTGTACTTGCAGCAGTACTTGTCCTTAGGTAAAGGATGTGAATACTTCCTATGCTGGAAAATCTTTTTCCTGCCATAGAATAACAGATCTGGTGCATTTGGGGTTCAATGTTTTGCTCAAGGACACTTCATCGGGCTGGTTTTCTGACCTCAGTCTCTCTCCTCACTAAATCTCAATGTGTAAACTACGAAAAAATATTCGCTTTAGCCTCAATTCCAAAAGTGCATACATGCAAACAATCAGCCACAACTAAGCTGCAATAAGCTCCTGCTGCAGGTTGTTTTCAAGTAATAACACTGTTATGTGGAATCTGCAACCTCCCGGACGAATCAAATAAAAGGTAATTAAAACAAAAATGTACGAAGACATGAGTTGTAATACTGGCAACATTTTTGTCATATTCTGCTTTTGGCTGACACATATTGAAGCCATTATTGTAATGAGTAATGTCTCCTCTGTGAACTCTGACCAGTCAGCAAGGATGTGCTCACACGCACGCACGCACACACACACACACACACAAGCGACCAATAAGCGGTAGTTCCATTTATGTGAATTGCTGCTTTTCACAAGAGGTCAGCTGTTCTCCCGTCTGTGCTGACAAAGGTTACTGTCTGGTTTGCATTATTCCACTATGAGCTGTCGACTTATTGCAAAAAAAAAAAGTTCCCTGAGTCAAAGTCAAACTGAAGAACTGAAATTCAACAATTTGACAAATGACAAACAGGTCACTGATCTCTGAGTTGCGTAAACTGATACGCTGAGGATGTTTCTGATTTGGTTTCTAAGTGTCGCTCACTTACTGTACATCACACTGGTGGTTTAGGTTGGAAGCGTAGGCCGCCGAGTGCAGGATGTGTCACTATCAGTTAGCTGTACAGTATGACCACCAGCCGGGCCAGAACTGCTGAGTCCTTTTTTTTGGCTGTGATTTACTCTTGAGCTGTAGTCAAATACCTTTCTGTCTCTCATGCACACACAAAATAACATGTATCAACACTCTCCGTAGTTCTCATTTCTTATCACACTCTCCCCTGTTTCTCACAATCACTGCACACATCCAGCGAACAGACCTTGGAGCCGACAAAAACACTGCCTATCTGCTCCTCACTGCACATCTTTTCACCCTTTTCTTTTCACTTCCCATCCTTGGATTTATCAAAGCTGTCCAAACCTTTGACACCAAACAACTGAGGCACAGGAAGGCCAGTCATTCAGAGGCCGACATCTGCCAGATTGTTTAGCAAGACTGGAAGCACCCGTGCTTCCCAGAAATAAAATAAAAAACAAAACAAAAACAATTTCAACAAACATTCTGCCATGTACTCACCCAGTGGTAGGGGCTGCTCTCTGGGGAGCGAGGCTGATACCTCTGCAGGGCAACACCTCCTTCCCCCTCCAGCAGCAATGTGCAGTCTAGGTCTGGACAGTGGTGATTGGGACCCGCAGGCCAGGGCAGCAGGGTGGCCAGAGGGTAGTGGGAGATCATGCTGACTGCCTGGATCAGCGGCAGCGGTGACAGGGATGGCAGAGCATACTCCAGTCTGGACAGTCTGGCGGAGTGGATGGAGTGCAGTAGAAATCTCAAGTGTTGATGATAAAGATGAAGAAAATTTAGGATCAATGGGGCTCCTCTTGATTGCCAGATGTTTTGGTCAGCTCCTCCTCTCTCAGTCTGATTGTAGACTGGTTGTGTTTTCAGCTCAGAAACTAATGATCTGAAGTTATCCACCTCAGTCTTGTCCCTTCCTGTTTCTTTCTCCCCCACATTCAGTTTCTATCCTCGCCTCTTCTGTTTTTCCCCCCTCTCTGCACGCTTGGAACTTGGGTGCCCACAGCTCTCAACCACATGAGTGATTAAAGTCTATTGTCTCTCCTTTTCTTTCTACATCCCTCTCTCTGTCTTGGCCCCTACATTCACCCCCGCCAGAGGGGGAGGAGTTATCACTCAGTGGCCCTGCCCCCCTTTACCCAGTGACTAAAGAGTTTGACTGTGGAAGAATGTGAAGAAAAGGAAAGAAAGACAGGAAAGCTGAGATCGAGAGGAGGATGTTATGAAAGATGTTCTAAGAACTATTAACAATAGGGGGTATTTTCCATGATGGATGGACTTTTGGCCTCATTTATGTCCTGCTGAATCCCTAACTCATTGAATCTTCAAACAAATTACAAATCTTATTCTCATTCTTATGAGTCATTGCCATTGCTGGATTTCGCCAATCCAGATCCCTTTATTCTTTTCAAATTGTATACTAAAAGTAGTTTAGACAGTCCAGTAAAACGTGACTAAAACATTTTTTGTTGTTGTTGTTGTTGATGATGTTGTTTTGGATTAAACTTAACAAGTTTGGGTATTTCGACAGGCAGATGTCTTCATAAAGTTACTGATTCAGCTCTCTGTTAAGCAATACAACCTGATGACATTTGTAACAGCAGGGCTAAGGTCAAACCATAATAAATGTATAACAGTTATGGAGAGCATGCCTCTCTCTCTCTCTCTTTCTCTCTCTCTCTCTCTCTCTGTGTGTGTGTGTGTGTGTGTGTGTGTGTGTGTGTGTGTGTGTGTGTGTGTGTGTGT
>JBBPCS010000375.1:6478713-6504473 GCA_037974645.1 Hollardia meadi
GGAACTGTCCCCCTTTTTTATTTCATAGATAAAAACATTGGATATTTTAATGATATATTGACTGCCGAACTGGAAATGTCCCCGGTTTTCATTTCAGAAATCTGGTCATCTTAATCTTGCCTTATCATCATTTGATGGACTTCCACTGGAACACACTGGTCTGCACCTTACTGTGTGTGTACAATTACACATGGTCCAAATAGCATGTGTAAATACTTGTTTACCTAAAGGTATCATGGTGCCTGATGTCCACCAATCACATTCACGCTCAAAGCAAATCTAAACATTTGTTAGTTTTTTAAAAGCACTTTTTGACTGTGGGCTGTTGCACAGCAAAAACAGGAAAAGGAAGAACATTAAAGTGAGAAGAAATGCAAAGATTTAATAAGAGTCATCCTGATAAACTGGGAACCTAAATGTATATACACTATATTATTTGGATCTGCAAACTTTCTGTCCTCTCTGTCTCACTCTCACACACCTCATCTCCTTTTGAGACTTCCAGAAAGCTTTGACATCTCCCACCACATAGGCATCCTCCAGTGTTTTACAACAAGTCTATCTGGGACTGTCGGCTCACGTCTCCACCAACCTTGGGTAATGAGGGGATCAAGATATGACACCAGCCTGAGGCTGAGTCACCAGCCCTGACAAATGCTTCAGGTAGTAAAGTGCAACAGTGATACAGTGTGGTTTTACACAGCAGAGGGGAGCAGCTCTAGAGATAATGGGTCAAACATCTGTCAAAGTGTGTGTGCAGGCGTATAGGGCAGAAAGGGAGCTCTCATAAACTTAAATTTTACATTAGAATAGAAAAGAATATACTCCTGAGTATTGTTCTGGTAGCAGGTATTGTATTGCAATAGTATTTAAAAAATTTAAAACCAATCCGGCCCTGAGTTTAGCACCTAAAAATGTGAATATTGCAGATGGCGAGCCATAAAACACAAGTGGTGGAAGAAATACAGTACTCGGATACTTTAAGTAAAAGTAGAATATCTGTGGCCTAAAAATACTCCATACAAAATACTACCAAGTAAACGTACTAAATTTATATATTTTTTAACAAATGTAAACAACGATATTCTAAAGTCCTGCATTCAAAATTTTACTTAAAGTCCAAAAGTATTAGCATAAAAATATACTTTCAGTACAAAAAGTACTCATTATGCAGAATGGCAATTTCATAAGAATTTTTACAATATATAGGCTTCTGCTGGGTATACCTTGTGAATCTCAGCCTGTTGAGCATCTTATCCATATTACATGATAATTTATATTATACACCGATCAGCCACAACATTAAAACCACTGACAGATGACGTGAATGACATTGATCATGGCTACAGTACAATGTCCTAGTGGAAAACCCTGGGTCCTGGTATTCAGACCGCTGCTTCCGTCCTCTGTCCTGCTTGAAACCATTCAAACAGGTTGACAGCACGGATTTGAACCACGTGATTGGGTGGCAGGGGAGATCACGAGTGTCGCATACCTATTCAATGACGGGCACACCTAACCACTTATCAAATGATTGAATTTGCTGCGACTACCTTGTTTCTTGGCACAACACGGACTGTAGCAGCTTTTTCACATTCATTTTCATTTTCACAGGCAACATTTTTTATTTTGCACAATCGCATTCCAAATAGATTTAGATAACTTGTGTAGATAAGATAGTGTCTGTAAACATTCCTCTGACATGAAATAGACATTTGAGCTCTACTGCATGATTCCAAAGCTGAAAACTGTCCATCACTTTAACATTACTTATCAGCAAAGAGGTTAATATTCTTTGCTGTATTACATGGTCCAAAGTCCTCTCCTATTGTGTTATAAAGCCAGACATCAGAGGAGACAATTAACTTATCTAGTTATCAAAATAATCTTTATTGAAAATGTACACGTATTCATACGAGCAAAACTAAATCCATCTCAGAATGACAGGAGGAGAAACCAGTATCACTGGCAAGAACACTGCTCTGCATATTAAAAACTTTACTTTGCACAAATCTGTCAAGATTGATGTCAAGATACAGTTTCAAATGATTGATGAGTGTTTTGGTATTTTTCAAATATAGTCCAATCTTTTTCCATATGAGTGTTTAAGGCACATTTTGTAACTTGCTGACTAATATTTAGTCGAAATATTTTTACAAATTTATATCACTTAATGGGAACCTGTAAGCGTTAAGCTGACAACACTGTAAGCACGTTTTAGTGGTTTCCTGACAGGTGCAAAGAACAATCCTTTTTATATCCAATATATAGTATATACATACAGCTAAAAAAAATATTCCAATCTGGGAAAAAGAGATCACAAATATAAACATTTTGGGGGGAAAACAAAGAATATAAAATATTTATCTTAATAAAAAGCCAGTATTCTTGATAAGATGGATAGTTAAAGAAGAAAAAAAAAAAAGTGCAAAAACAAACCAATCAGGTACACAAGACAATTAGGTGAAAGGGCACACATCTTCATGGAGACATTAAACAGAAATATAAAGCGAGACAGCAGTCCTGAGGGAAATTTGATACAGAACAACAAATGTGAATCTCCACTTAAAGCAAAGATCTCCTCACCACTAGGTCCAAAGAAGGAGCCAGTGTAATCAATGCTGATCATTCACCAAAAAAAACTTTCTTAGGTGAGAAATGTCTGAAATAGACGTGCGGTTGATACAGATTTACGGTATAGAACTAGGAGAAAACAAATTTATCAAACTACATCTTGTATATTCTATGCTAAATCTGCATTAGAATATGCATTTCATACCTTCTTTTGGACATGGATTAATGATGCAACACCACTGTTACATCCTTATGCAAAGCCTGTACATGTCAGCATATGTAAAAATGCAGTGCTGGACATTGTGAGCAGTTCAACTGAATCATCAACATTGAACTTCAGCTCGAGTCCCATCTCATCTCTAACAGAGAGAGAGAAAGATTAATACAACCTTCAAACATTTTAACTCAAGTCTATATGTGAAATATAACAGCATACATGTTATACTTACCTGTGATACCTGTGTTATCTGCTGCACAGTGTCAAGAAGGACCAGGCCGGTCCAAAGTGGTATCCTGACTTCTTCTTTGATGTCATCTTGGTTCATCAGCATCCTTTCTGCTCCACTTCCTCCTCAGACACCACCGGCAAGATAAGATGGGAGATGCGGCTCCACAGTCCGCTGTACTTGTCATTGTCCATCTTATTGAAAGCAGTTTGGTTGCCGGAGCCCACCAGCCTTTCCTTGACATAGTCTTGCACCATCTCCTCCACCTCTTTCAGACTCTGCTCGCCCCTGACTTCATCTTGAGGCAATAGCACGGTAAACAACAAGAACACCCGCTTGTAGGCGGCGTTCTCGTGGTCGCAGTAGCGATAAAAAATGAGGGTGGACCCTGGAGGCAGCTCTTCGAAGCGATGAACGACAGCCACGGGTTTGTCTCCTTCAAAAGCTGCTTGCAACTGGGTGTCAATATCCAGCTTCACTTCATCACTGTCCTGGCTGGCTTTACTGACTCCATCAATGTGGAGGACAGAGGCGTTGAGTGCAGAAGAGAAGGAAGAGGCCAGCCTCTGAGCCAGGCAGTGCAGCGTCCTCTCGGCTCTGAGGCCAGCAGTAAAGATCAGACTGGCTGGCTCTGTGGGCTGGGCCGTTTTGAGGTGCTTCTCCAGGTGGATCTTGCTCCTATTCCACAACTCAGGCCGCTGACTAGGGAACTGAGTTTGAAGAAGAGTCAAGTGATCTGCAAACTTTTCTGGCTTTACAGCTCTGGATGGATGCCCTCCACCATTTGCAGTCCTTTGGAGTACAGGAATAATCTTGTATGCCAGCAAGACAGCAGAAGAACTGAGCAGCACCAGAAGGACCAAACGCCAGAAATGCCACATGAATCCTGAAAGACAATATTCAAATGTAGTAAAGCTAATAATGCATAGCATAGTATCTTTGGCTGTAAAGATAATGTAATTAAAATGACTGGCCTACCTCTAGAGGAATGTGCAGAGCTTCCCTTGATAACAGTAGCTTTCTTTATCTCTTTTAAAAGAGAAAATCTGATTAAATCAATGTTTAAAAAAATATCTTCATGAGATGTTGCTTAGGACTGTAATATTCAGTGGATGCTATAATACCTTGTTTTTGGTGCTGAACAGTTTCTTTATGTGTTGGAATGTTATTCACACGTCGTTGCGTCGTGCTGGATTTCTCCGAGGCCGGATAAACGCTTGGGACATGGTGGTTAACTGTCGGCAAGCCTAAAAATGAAGCAGAATTTATTGTAAAAATCTGATCTGATTTTTAGAGATGTAAATCTATTAAAACAAGTGCTCAGTTTTGTATTCTGGCTAAATAAAAAAAAATGTCTACAATACCAATACTCTTGACTTTGGCCTCCATAGTCCTCTTATACTCTTCCATGCTGGTGATCTTTGGAATCGGCACATCATGTCTCGTCTGTGGTAATCTGATTTGCGTGGCAGACTTGGTGGAAGCTACAGGTCCTTCTGTTGATGGTTTTACTGGAAACAAACAAGCCGGATTAAGACGACTGTATTATCCTCCCTTGATGTAATCATTCCCATGCAGAATGGAGCTATAGCATTTTCCTACCTCTTTTGGCTTCGTTTACAGAAGGAGTGAGTCGACAGCGTTCACTGAGCACTACAAGAGGGGATAAATTCACATCTCCAAGGGCGCCTGATGATGCATTAAAAACATACACACGTGGCCACGTCATTTTCTGCCAAATATAATCAACAGGTGGTGAGGCCCTAACTGAGTCTGAATGAAAAACAGACTACAAAACCTTATCAATTAATAAAATCTGCTTTGGAGACACAGCCCACTGTGTTCTAATAACATTGTACTATTTACAAAAATCAAAAGGAATGACATGTATCCTTGCCTACTGTTGAAAAATTAGTTGATTAGTCGATCATATGACAGTTTAGCAACAATTTTGATAATCTCTAAAATTTGGACTATCACTGTTGCATAAAACAAGCAATATGAAAATGTGACTTTGGGCTGAGGGATAATTTGGCTCTCTTTGATAATTTTACATGATCAAATTAATAATTGAAAAAAGGCAGATTGATAGATAATGAAAACATTAATTACATGCAGACCTAACCTTGGTATATTTTTGGTTGATGAGTGCCATGAGAGGAATCCTGGCCAATATCCATTTCAAGGTCTTCATTTTTCTCCAGATCTTCAGCTGATTCCTGGACATCCATCTCATTCTTATCACCACTGCCGTCGAATTCTCCTCCAGTCTCCTGCCGACGCTTCTTGCTAGGGGACTCTGTTAAGGGGGGAATTAAAGTCTTGAATAGAACAAATGGAGGATTGGCTGTCGCTGTAAATAGGCAAATATTGTTAACCGGAGCATCCCACCTTCATCCTCGGTACCATTCTCCACATCTCTGGAGCCATTGACAGCTGCAACAGGAGTTCGGTTTTCTGAACTCTTTTTGGTCCTCTTTAGAGGACCCCTGGGGGTCGGCTCGAAACTCAATACTAAGTAAGGAACAGAAAGAAATCATTATAGTGAGTGAGCGTCCTCAACCACTGTAAGAACTACTTGACGTTTATTTGCTTCACCTTCCTAGTCTGGGGATAGTAATAACACTGATTAAACCAGCTTGCGTTAGTTAAAGCAGAAATCCACGGGGTTTTGATGTTAAACTTTGAGTGAGCTAAAGTCAGCTAGCTTCAGGGATAAGCTAACGAGCGTTGATCGTCAATATAGTTTGCTCACCTTTACCTGATGACTGCCTTCTCGATCGTCTCAGGGTGCGAGATACCGTATTTTCAGAGACACTGGAATCCATTTCTGAATAGCTACGAGCGCTGCCAAAAAAAAAAACGACTGTTAAACAATACACCGAAACATCGTGTTCACGAACAGACAAGCAACTGACTTCCCTGCACTTGTTAGGGGAAACATTTTGTGACAGGACGATCTCCGGAAATGCGTTCTACCACTAATTATCTGCCCGTAGAAACACGGGCAGTTAGAAACACGGGCAGTGCTGAAACGTTCCGTCCAGTGACCTGTCAGTGCGACACGCATAACGTAACGACAAATGATAAAGAAGCCTTATGTTGGTCATATTCCACGTAGATGTAGCTGAAGGTACGTTTCGTAAGAATTAGTAATTAGGGGTAACCACTTAAAACTAGGTTAGTTAAGTTGCACAAAGACAGTTCTTACAGGCTAACGCCATGTATTACTCTGCTAACATTAAGCTATGTTCGCTTGCTTAGCTAAGAGTCTCAGGTAACCTGCTAGCTTAGTTATTTAGCTAGATAACTACCAGTTTATGTCCAATGCGCTACTAGCTTGTTCTCGGTAAGCAAGTTTTGTTAGCAGCGCTGCTTACTAATAATACAGCATTAACTACAGTTTTCGCTTTGCTTACAGGGAGTGCTCGCACCTCAGATTCCGTGGTAAGTGTGCACCCGATTATTATCATTTTTTAGCAAAACTCTGGAAACATCGGAACAGACAATTTAATTCCAACACGGAGTTTGGATATTAATTAATTATTTTATGTGCTGCCAGTTTCACTAATCGGCACCAATTTCTTGTATCTGTTTTAAATAATTCTTAATTGAAACCTTTTAGACTAAAGAGTAATTTAAGCATCTCAGCTTGTCTCTGTTGACAGGTACATAACCAGTTTTACAACTGAACTTTGGATACGTGACAAGAATCTGTTCAAAACTAACAAATGTGCCCATGTATTGATTAATGATTAATTGATGATTTAAACAAAACTATTTTATTTGCCGATTTGTATGCAGCTACTTTATGAATTATCTTGAGTGAAGTGCCCCCATATCAAGACATGGCAGAGCAAGACGCCCACCAGCACACGGCAGGTATTGAAACAACAACGACTAAGACCGTTATCAGTTATATTAGACTAGCATATTTATAAAACATTTTTATCTTTTTATCAGATGTCAAGGAAGAAGAAACACAGTCAACGAATATGGATCCTGTCTCAGCAAATAATGAGTACAAACAGGAAGCGACTGGTATTGCTCTGAATGTAAAGCACTCAGAAGGTAAGATATCCAAGCAAGGTCAATAGTAATCCATTCAATGTATCTTTTGCCAAATGTTTGGTTTTTTTGCATCGACGGCACTAATCAAAAATACGGTCTCTGTCTCACCTAACAATATTCAGCTTCATCATCTGCATCTACAAACGGAGAGACTCAAAACAACAATGGTGAAGAACTGGAGCAGGCTGACATTAAAAGTAAGTAAATTTAATAATATTAGTGTTTCCATCAAATAGTCTTTCATAGACAAACAGAAATTCAAATTGAATTTACTCAACCTTTTTTAACCTTGAGTGTGTATATATATGAAGTGTTCTTGAAAAAGTAAATGTGACAAAGGATATCTTGTCTCTGCACTCAACCAAAAATTGTTACATTCCGCTGTGCTCATACAGTAGTTTTACAATTATCCTTGTAAACTTATTGTGAACTGACTTGTTAGGCAAAAGGTGTGTTAAAGAAAAAGCAAGTGGTTCTGGAATATAAATGTAAATAGGTTCCTTATAAAGTGAAAATGAAACATTAGTCATTGTCAGTCATAGTCAAGTCAGTCATCTATGACTTAGATGACACTTGAATTCTGTTTTTTACTACAGACGATGATTTGGCTGAAGAGAAGCATCTTACAGAAGCATCTTCTTCTCCAGATGAGTCCAGAACTCTGACTGTGGAGGACAACAGCACCTCACCTCAGGCTGATGACAGAAGTCATGGTGATTACAACACAGTGACACCAGGGAATGAGCAGCTGACCAAGATAGGTGAGATTTCCAGTCAGTATTCCTATCGGAATGTTTTGACAAGTGACTTATACATTAAAGAGCCAGGGCTAGTATACGTATGTTGCTCATTTTGGAAAAGCTTACTACATACATAACAAGAGTTATTTCTCTCTTTTTAAGTAAATAATTAAATTACAGCGACTAAAAATTTTTTCAATGTGCATGTGGACATGCAAGTATTTTTGTAGATGGTTTTAAAGGCAACTCTCATTACACTGGATGGTGTTAAATCCCATTTAGAGTGTAACTGTAGAGACACTGATGGTTAAGCTGTTGTGGAAGTTAAACTATTCTGATTTTATCAGGAAAACACCACACTGGGGAGAAGAATGCGCCAAAAAGAGCTACTACACCCACCCTGGATGATAGACAGGATGATCAGGTAGACGGACCCAATGCTAGAGTCGATGAAGAAACCACAGGCACGGACAACACAGACACTGAAGCAGGAGAGGGTGAGTCTGACTTTTCTTAACATTTCAATCACTGCAGAATTTCTTTGTCCTTTAGCTTTCTGCTGCGCTGAGCTTCTGTGTGTTGTAGTCTAACCTAACAGGCATTGTTTACTGGTGGGAAGCCAGTGAGGAAACCTGAATATGTAGCTGCAGAAGTGATGTCCAGTGCTTGTGGTGTGTTTTAATTGAAGTATGCTTTAACTGTTTCTTGTCCTCCTATTGGTCAGATGATGGAATCGACCTTGATATACAGGAGAACACAAACTTCCCACAGGCAGCATTGTCACAGGAAATCTCAGAGGAGGAAGAGATTGACGAACAGAGGAATAACGTTGAAACCATTGGCCCTACCACTCAGGAGACTGCTGAACATGCAGTTCCAGTGGTTGGAACTGGAAGTCCTGGAGGTAATCTTGTTACTTTTTGCTCATGTTCTATTTCCTTGTTTCTTTTTTAGTGCCACGGCAATTACTAGCCAAGCAAATGACTGCAGTAAAAACATCCAAATCAAATGACAAATTCATACTATCTCAGTGCTCGTGATAGAAAAAAATGTTCTCCAACATTGTATGTTGTGTACTACTTTATACACAATTATAAATAACTTATGAATTACTTATAAAGTATTTATTGAGACAAAGCATGTGTCTGTTCTCTGCGTCTTCCGTAGGAAGTAGAAGATACCTGATAGCAGTGGGTATAGTGGTAGCTGTTGCCATTCTGGTGCAGCATCTCCTGCAGCCTGAGTCTCCACCACAGAAAGAGGATGTGCGGCAAATAGACATCTTCCTCAGGCAGATGGAAAAATTAAAGACCCAGTTCCCTAAGCAGCGCGCTGAGCTCTGGATTAGGAGCAGGATCCACCTGCTGAGGCACCTCCAGACAGCCCAGCCAACAGAGCCAGTCAGTCTGATCCTGACCGCAGGCGTCAGAGCAGAGCGGACGCTGCACTGCCTGGCTCAGGGCCTGGCCTCCACCTTCTCTTCTGCTCTCAACGCCTCTGTCCTCCACATTGATGGAGCCAGCAAAGCCAGCCAGGACAGCAACCAGGTCAAATTGGACATCGACAGCAAGTTGCAAGTAGCTTTTGAGGGAGACAAACCTGTGGCTGTCATTCACCGCTTTGAGGAGCTGCCTCCAGGGTCCACCCTCATTTTTTATCGCTACTGCGACCACGAGAATGCTGCCTACAAGAAGACGTTTCTGATCTTCACGGTACTCCTGGGGGAAGAGGAGGAGATTTCTGCCAAGAGTCGTTTGAGCACTGTAGAGGAGATGGTGGATGACCACCTTCAGAAGAAGTTCCTCTCTGATGGCCATCCTATATCTTTTGACAGGATGGACCGTGACAAGTACGGTGGACTGTGGAGTCGTATTTCTCACCTCATCCTGCCTGTGACAGCAGAGGAAAGGATGGAACATGAAGGGTGCTCTGGGACATAAATAACCACTCTTGTTATAGCTTTTGGTCTGCGCAGTAAACTCTACCGCCCATCTATCAGTTTTCTCGCTGGGTGAATCAGAATGACCAGTGTCTACCTAAGACCCAAAGGTTTTGTAGATAAACACAAACTATATTGAAGCTCACGTCAGACAAAGACACCAAGTAGAAATAAAACACTTACGATTATGCTATGATATATTTTTAAACACTTCATTCGTCATGAAAAAAAACATTTGACATAAAGGTTCTATTGCATTATTCTATTGATACTTTTATCATACGTGATTTTAGACAAATTGCAAAATGAAAAGTGATTCAACTGCAGGTTGGTGGATATTTTTTTCAGTATTTGTGCAATGTTAATGCCAACTACTGAAATTTGTGTAAATTGTGTAATGTAATACTTGATTGTTCTCCTATGGATAATGATCGCGAAGAAATACAAGGCAGAACTATTCTTTTTGTATCACAACACAGGGATTATTGTTTTTTATGACAAATGTTACAATTCTCAAACCTGAACGGCACCATGTGCCTTAACTGATTTCCCTATGCTCCATTTTATATATACATATACATGTATCACACTAGAGGGAGAAATTGTGATGAAGACAAGTGCATACATTAAATGTGCCTTAAAGTGCAAATAAACAAGTAAATTACAATGTTTTATGTGTTGTTATTGTAGTGAACTGCGGCTAGAGGGCAGCAAAGCCACACCTGAACCTGTGCTGCTGGGACCGACTGAGCAGCATCAAATCAATACGCAACAGGCTGCTACTTTGGATTTGAGCTCGAAATATGCTTTATAACTTCAAACTTCTATTTGAATCTCACAGAAAAATCAAGATTAGACTGAAGCTGTCAGCGAGTATTTTGCTCCTGGCTGATATTTATTGTGCTTCACATCATGTTTGAATGGTCGTCTGAAGCAGTAAAAACTCCTCCTTGCCAGTTTGATCAGATCCGCCTCCTGTCAGCGCAGATGCCGGCTGCTCTCTCACAGGCTGCGCGCTTTCTCTGCACCCCAAATCAGCCCGCGTTCACTGTGACAATGAAAACGATGACATCGCGCTGTAGAGCTTAATCTCGCCATCTGATGACACTTCTGGATGCACCTCTCTAGTTTTTAGTGAGAAGCTGGCTATGACATTTCTCTTGGCAGCTAAACTGATTGGTGACAGGCTGTGCCTGCCAGCGAAATAATTTCTCTTTTCGGCGCTCTGTGAGCCTTACAACATGTATAAGTTATGCATTGTCGTCGCGAGCTGCTGTGCGTTTTTTCCATGTGGCTCTGCGGCGCCAAAGACCTGGGGCGAAGATCTCAGGTCACACTTTGAGAGCAAGGGAGAGCAAAATGACAGGCTCCAGGAGGAGATAGATGGCCAGGAGAGCATTCTCTCTAAGGTAGGAGGAAACATCCTTTTTTAACTTCTTTGATTCTTATGTTTTGTGGACATTTCATTATTTCGTGCGTAAAAATGCAAACGTCTTTGATTGAGCGTGGTGGAAAATACATCCGTCCTCTTCTCTTTGTAGCTGCTGGGTGATTATGACAAAGTGAAAGCCCTCTCGGAAGGCTCTGACTGTCGGTGTAAATGTGTTGTCAGACCCCTGAGCAGGAGCGCCTGCCGACGAATAGAAGAAGGGAGCGCCACTGCGCAGGACTTCTACACTGTGGAGACTATCACATCTGGACCGGAGTGCAAGTGCGCCTGCATTGCTCCTCCGTCAGCAGTCAACCCATGCGAGGGAGAGTACAGGCTGAAAAAACTTAGAGAAACTGGAAAAGAAAATGTCAAGGTGAAGTGTCATCCGAATACTGTAGCCATCCATACGTCTAAATTCCCATGCGCCATGAGCCAATAGGCTCGGCTGCTGTCTTGCTCGCCTTTTGATTTCGAGAGATGCCTGGATCAATGGGTGTGATGGATATCACGTGTCTTCAAATTAAGGAAAGCATAACACCACATTTTATCCATAACTGGAAATTCAGCGTTTGGATGGGCTTGGGATAGGCTTATTTTATGCACGGCGTATTTTGAATTGGTAAACCCTTATGCCGGAATCCGCTTGATCATTCTAGCTATCTACCATCCTTGAGTTGCTGGAGGGCTCCTTCTATGGCATGGATCTACTGAAGCTGCACTCTGTCACCAATAAGCTCCTGGATCGCATGGAACGCATTGAAAAGGTACAGTAACAGTGTACCTGCTGACCTACCCAGTATAATGGACCAAAAGATACCGTTTGTGGCCTTTTATCCCTTTGGTGAATTACTTATGTGCTTTGCTTATTTGATACTGAGCACAGGAATATTAAGATCATAACTTACGTATGTACAACAACTTCCTTACTTATTATCAAATAGTAGTAATCAGGAGGTTATTGAGGGACCTGTAGAATCTGTGCTTTGATGACAAATAAAGAGCCAATATGCCACCAATATGAATGCTAATAAGTAAATAGTTAATGGTTAATGTGTTCCCTAATCTAAGATGTTCCCTAAATTTCTTTAGAATTTAAATAAATTACTAAAGTATGGAATTATTAACCAAATGTTATCAGTTTATGTAGAATAGTAATTTTTAGCTAATGTGTCAGCTCAAATGAATGCAGTCTTTAATCATGTGTTCAGTCAGGAAATGAACAGCAACAAACAATTTGCCTTTCAACAGTGAATTAATTATACCAAACCCTCTGTACTGAAATGCATCATAAATCATAAATTTGTCTCACCTAAACAGGTGCAGCAGAGTTAACAGCAGGGTTACATGCTCAGTCAGAGAAGAGTATTAATCATCCAGAATAACTGAAAACATCTGTGTGAATGTACCATGGATGCACCATAAGTCATAAGTTAATAAGTCATTAAATTCAAAATGATTGGAACAACTTGCAGTGTTTGGATCCAAAGACTAAATTAGATTGGAATCCTTCCATACCACACGTTTTAGGGTTTTACCATTAAATTATTTGCTGGCCAAGACTTGAGCTATCTCAGTCAAACTCGGTCTAATTAGTTGTTAAATTCAAGTCATATAAAAAAAACCAAATGAATGAATGAACATTCATTTGTTAAGTTACAACTTGCACTTCAGAAAATGATCCTTTTCACAGACTTGTCTTGGCATCGAGACACAACTGCAGTTCATAAAATGAAAGTGTAAATCAAGCGTAGCCATTATTCATTTTATTAGTTACAGCTGTGTCCTGGTTATGACACGTGAAAAGGTCAACTGTGGAGAAGTGGACATGCAGTGATGTCAGTGAGCAAAGATGCTTTATGCATTTTAAAGTGCATTCTGGGAAGTGTAAGGGAGACCAAGACATTTTGCCACAATAAGAAAAACACAGGTGACAATAAAATCAGTGGTCCTGATATTGTTCATGCTGCCTCACTGTCATGTAATGACTTATTGGGACACTTGAACAGAACACAGTGATCTTTAATGTTAACACTTGTGCTTTTTTCTACCATGACCATTTTTTCTACCAAGTGAAAATCTCTGCAGTGAAGAAGGCCTGGATACTCTCCACTTCAGCTTTTTCCTTCTGTTAGTGATTAGGACTGCTGAAGATTTCAGCTTATTTTCCATTAAGCATATTTCTGTAATATCTTGATTTGTCCATGACTGCATGAAGGCGGTGTCTGTGAACGACATCACGGATGCGGTGAAGCCCCAGGAGAGCCCTTCGATCCAGGCACACGTGATGGAAATCCCGCCCACTCCTCCCCCCCACCAGCGTCAGGACAAGAAGAGCCTCAGTGAGGTCAGCGGGGCAGCAGCATATCGAAACCCACAGGTAAGTGTCACATCTTATCTGGTATCACAGGGCCAAATGGAGTCAGTAACATATAAAAAACTGTGGAAAACTAAAAATACAAGTCTGTGGTATCGGTAGTTCTCTATTTTACTGTACTGTTGTAACATTAGTAATAACTACATAACTTAAAGTAATTATTTCCCTGTAGTTAGTGCCATGATATAGATGTATTAATTACTTTGTATTGCAAAAGTGTGAATACCTTTTATTGCCAAGTAATACCAAGATACTAATTAATAAGCATTCACTTGTTATTTACTCTTGTAAAGGTAGTTAACATCTGAAATTAAAGTTGTAACAGCTAATTCCTAGTACCTACAAGGTAATTACATACTGTTCACTAATACAGCAAATTACATGTAGTCCTAACTGTAAATAATTACAGATTATAATTCACCTACCTAGAATATATATTTCTTATATTTAACACTACATGTGTCCCTTGAATTAACAGAGGGTAAAAACGTTTAAGTAGCTATTATTACTACACATTAACTTATAAATACTAGATAATTACTGTACTTGCTGCTAAAGTTTACTTTGTTGAACCAATAATTCCACCAGAATTATGTAGTAATATTGAGTAAATAGTGTGCTGTAAATTGAAGCGCTACCATTCATTCACACATTCCAGTCAGTCTGATGTAATTCTTGGATGAATCAATAGCAGCTTAGAAAAGTTGGGGAAACGTATTCGCAGCAAGACTTTATGATTGTATCCCGTGTTCCATCCAACAATGTTGTAACACCATAGGACAAATCCTGATACACAGAATTGTATTCTTAAAGCAGTTGTGAAGGCTCTGACTGAATTAACTGAATTTAGGAAAGGAACACAGGCTATGAAAGAAGTGATTGAATTCACATGATCTATTATTAAGTCTTGTGTTCCTTTTAAAGCAAAAGGAACAATTATGTGTTATTACCACAAACTCCTTGCATTGTGCATTGTCAATGTTTTAATATTAGGATATTGAATTGCAATATTCTTTTAATCGTGTTTTAAATATTTTTCCCCATATTCCTGATGCAAAATGAACTCAAAATCTTCTTTTCATGCTAGGATGAATGTGCACCTGATACCCCATTCCCAAAATATTCCAAAATATTGGCCCTTTATGTAATCAAATCTATGTATTGGTCTCATTCTATTATATGGTTTATGTTTTCGCCTCATAGAAGCTTTGTGTATCCATCTGACCACTAACAGGAAAAGTATGAGGAGAAGTTTATTGGGGAAAAAGCGTCCTTCCTACAGAGAGATGGTTCTGCTCAGATCATTGAGGCCAAACCTCAGGTGACTCCCAAAGTCGTGGCTAACAAGGAGGCTTCTCAGGTGCCGAAGACTGGACCCAATGGAATGATCATCAGAGGAATGACTTTTTATAAATCGGAGCCCGATCCAATGGTGGCAGATGACGGGGAGCCTGGTGAGAACTGTAAGTGCAAAGCCAGCTTTAAGGTAGCAGCAGAAAAAATATATACAAATAAACCTAGAACTATCTGACATCTGCACATTACAGTGGTGTGATAATTAAGTGCTCATTCAAGTCATAGCTGTGCCTAAAACGCATTCCTTCAACTTTTCTTTATACAGCCACAACTCTGAAACAGGATAAGTTGTTTGGATGGATAATCACATGACATTAGTTCACGTTAGGGGATGTCAGATCATTAAAAATTGGTCGCTGACCTAATCTGCCTGTCAGGATCATCTGTGAACTGCTTTGACAGCCACTGTGGTCACTGCAAAAATCCACAATTACAAATAGATTTGATCCCGTGGCTTCAGCTGTGTGTTTGCACTGTAACTTATTAGTATAGAGATGAGTTTCTTTACAATTTTGATTGAGTTGGATAATGGGCACTCAGATTAAATGACCAAATCTTTTCCTTTTTCCGTTTTTAGTTTTGGAGTATGATGGATTCAGTGGTGGTAGCCCAATTAACCTCTTCATTGAGGAGAATCTTCTACAACACAGGACCCCTCTCCCCAGGACGAGGATGGAACCAAAATCACTTCGACCAAAGACAACAGGTCCTTTGCATGATTCCAAGAAGACCAGTCAAGGAACCAAACCACAAGAAACTGAGCCCACCTCGAAAAGTCATCATGACTTCATCAGTGCCATTGGAACCACAACAGTGGATGTGTCTGCAGATGTGCAGAGTGACACCTCAGTCATGTTTGGGCAAAGCAGGAGCGCAGACACTACACCTCAGACTACTCAAAGAGTCACTGCTGGAATCTCTAAGAGTCCATTCACTTTGATTGCTGAACCAGCTGGCACTTCTTCAAGCGAAACAACCAAAACTACAAGGAACACAGCCCAACCCTCTGAAATTACAGCCACAACAAGAAATATACCAGCCACCATGATGGAAACCTCTACCCTGGGGGTGAAACATCAAATGCAAACCATACCTGGCAGTACTTCAGCTCATTCAAGTAAACCTGCACCAAACCCAGCCACAGAGGCTTCAACTACCACCCCAGCTTCCACTATGACCATCACAACCCATGCTGCCTTGACCTCTGCACCAATACACTCCACAGCAGCTCCCACAACAGCTACCTCCACACAGGCTGCTACCACAACACCAGAGGAAGAAACTGAATCCACCTTCTCTTCAGGCTCAACTTTGCCTCCCAACACACTGAGACTCATCACTTTGTCCCCCTACACTTCTCTGCCATTCACCACTCCTGAGACTACATCATCAACCTCCACCACCACCACCACCACTACTACCACCACCACTACTACCACCAGGCAGTCTGCTCAAATCAAATGGAAACACAAAATAAGCTGGGATGAGGAAGAGGGAGAGGAGGGACGACGGGAATTAGATGAGCCAATGCAAAGGCAGGAGGAATCTTCTTCAAGAAAACCCAGTAAGTTGACTTTATATGTTGGATGAGGGGACGACCGAAACAAGTCTACAGAAATGCTAGTGGCTGTACGAGGCCGAACTTACCAGTCACATTAGTGCTTTGAGCTCAATGCTAATGTCAGCATGATGTTAAGTGGGAACATATTACCATGTTCGCCATCTTAGTTTAGCATGTTAGCATGCATGCATGCATACTAATCAGCACTAAACACAAAGTACTGAGGCTGTTGGGAATGTTAATCTTGTAGATATTTTGTCATAAACCAAAGTATTGGATTATTTGAAATTTTGACCTGACAATGGCCTTATATTAAAAAAAAAAAAGGTCTGAAGTTCACCATAGTCAGGAGGCTTCATATTCTTGGTACCATAGATATCTGTAGGAAACTTCATGGCAATCCATCCAGATGTAGTCGAGACATTTCCCCCCAAAAAACCCAATGTCAACCTCATGGAAAAGTCAGGGGTTCACCAAAGTCGCGCCCATCCAATAGTTATTGAGATATTTCAGTCTGACAAACCGTCATTGCTGTCCCCAGAGTCATGACCAGAGTGGCTAAAAATACCTCAGCAAGATCTTACCAACAAAGATATTGCCAAAAAAAGGGAAATATCCTGTGATTTTTGTCAACATTTGCTATAATTAGTTTAAAATACCAAATGGAAAGGACTGACATCATGCCTTAACTCTTTTTATATTCTTACCATCTTCTTATGAAAGATGTCATTTAGAAAAATATTGAATAGACATTGTTCTCTTGAATCTCTGAACCTTGTAATTCAGTGCTCAGTCCTTCGTGGCAACCTCATCCTTTCCTGTGATTCAACTTGGTTAAAACAATAACATCTAATTATTTTCAGACTTATTGACGTAGGTCTGGATGATGGTAAATCCTCACTCGCAGCTCTCTGACTCTTTCACAGGGGAGTGTAAGGACACCTTGGCAACAATCTCAGAGCCAGTAACTCACAACACATATGGCAGGAATGAAGGAGCATGGATGAAGGACCCAATGTCTGAGAATGACAAAATTTATGTCACAAACTTCTACTATGGAAATAATCTCCTGGAGTTTCGCAACCTGGAGGTTTTCAAAGCAGGTGAGAGCCAGAAGTCTGATCTTTCACAAAATTCCTTTTTGTTGTCTTTTTGTTTTGATGAATCTCATGCGTCTCCGGTCCTCTCCTTTCTAGGCCGTTTTACCAACTCTTACAAGCTTCCTTACAACTGGATTGGCACAGGCCACGTGGTCTACGAGGGGGCTTTCTACTACAGCCGCGCCTTCTCCCGAGACATCATCAAGTATGACCTGCGTCAGCGTTGCGTAGCCGCCTGGACCATGCTGCATGATGCCCTGATCGAGGAGTCATCAACACCTTGGGAGTGGCGCAGCCACTCAGATGTCAACTTTGCCGTGGACGAGAATGGCCTGTGGATCATCTACCCGGCAATGGATGATGAGGGCTTCTTACAGGAAGTGATTGTTCTGAGTCGACTGAACCCCTCAGACCTCAGCATGGAGAGTGAGACCACCTGGAGAACCGGGCTCAAGAGAAACCACTACGGGAACTGCTTCATCGTGTGCGGCGTCCTGTACGCTGTTGACAGCTACAACCAAAGGGACGCCAACCTGGAATACGCCTTCGACACGCACACCAACACTCAGATGATTCCTAGAATGCCCTTCACCAACAACTACACATACACCACACAGATTGACTACAATCCCAAAGAGGGTGTTTTGTATGCTTGGGACAATGGACATCAAGTCACATACAACATTAAGTTTGCCTATGTAGACCCTTAGGAAGGGTTTGACAGTAGTTATTTTATTGTTTGAATGGATTGTAGATCAGTCCACATGGACTTCAGTATGGACGCAAATGGGGGCCAAATATACAAATGTTCAGTTTGTTGTGACTATTTTGTTTTGTTTTTAATCAATTTTTTTCACATTTTTCCTGAAATAAATGAAATGAGCCTGTTCCCTCAGTCAACACATCAAGTTGTACTGTATAGTGTATAATGTATGATGTAATACTGTAAAAAAAAAAAAAAAAAAGCCCTGAGGTGAATTAATGTAGAAAGAATAAGTTCATGGCTAGAGTAAAGTACTGCTTTCACAATTCATCAGAATGAGTTCATAGAAGCAACAAATCCCCAAATTACATTTTTCTGTTTTATACACATTATGTTGTATTAATTTTTTTCTTTGCATCATATGCCACAGGTCCTCTTTGTGATAATAGGTATTGCTGTTGACCTTTGTCTTGTGAAAGCACTTACATATCAGACTGTTCTGAGGAGAATACAATAAAGTTTGAAAATACTAACAGAAAAGGTCTTCTTTGTTTGGCTAATCGCAATGAAAATGGTTTAATTACAGTTTAATTACAGCTTCTGAGTGTTCAACTGAAAGAGCCTGTAAGGATAGAAGACAACCAGGCAGTAAAAAAGGCTAGAAAGAAAAACCATAAATACAGACATACAGAGAATGATTGTTCAAACCTGTAATTTACGGCTACTGGATGTAAACTGAGTTAGTGTAGAAGAAAATACCCAGTAACAGTCATTTTATTATACCTGTTGAACAAAAAAATAAAATAATGCAGATGTAGGATTTCCCCCAACAGCCCAAAGGATACACACGAAGGTCTATAGTTAAAGAAACTCCAGTGTTTATTTCGGTTTATGCACAACAGAATACAAAAAGACAAAATTTTAAAGGTAGTAATTGTATCCATGCTTTGTCCCTACAGTAGGCACTGCTGGGATGCAGTGAAAACATTGCAGTGAATCAAATATATTCTTGAAACCAAAAGGGTAAAAAAATAAAATAAAATACACAAATGGCCTGGCTTAAGAAAACACAAGAAAAAGGTATGTTTTTTGGAACAATTTTTATGGGCATCTCATTTTTATGAGCTAAAACATAAACATCTGTACAATTATGTAGCTAAAGACTCAGAACTATAGTATGTTGTTTCATAAACATATACAAAAACTGTCTGTATGCTGTAAGCAAATAGTTTCTAATTCGGATTATGTATGATTTCTTATTCAATATTACTTTTATCCATGATTACAAGTAGTCAAAACAAGGTCACAGACACATTAAAATAAGGCATTTAAAGCCAGAACTGATCTTCCCAGGTTCTGCATTCATAGTGCAAATTTTTAAACCCAATTAGTACTGCTAGGTTGCAATTTCAATATACTGTAGGCTTAAGTGCACCAAATAAAAGTGCAATTTAGCCCATGGACGGAGAAGTCAAGACTCAAAGTAGATTTTTCACCAGTGACTAAATAGTTAAAGTAGGAGCTTCGCTTCTGATTTTTTTTTTTTAAAGATACATTTTCCTGCAATAAAATCTCCACCCAACACTAAATAAATCTCTCAGCACTAACATTTTCGGTATGTTTTCTTCCAATCCATCATTTATTATTCTATGTACAATATTTGATTTTGTTTTCTGTACTCAATCAGAATAAAAACATTCCCACGAAGCATAATCAGACAGATTGAGAAAATAAAACTCAAGAAACTTCTGACAGCAGAAAGTTTTGACAGCCGAAATGAGTGACCTGCCTCACACCACAGGAGTTTGTGTTACTGCTACATAATAATACAAATAAATATGTATCCAAATCTGAGAAGCACAGTGCAAAAACCCAGAAATCAAGAACTGAAATTCTTCATCAAGGCAATGCAATAAACACAGCCACTAAAATCCTTAAATTAATACAAACCAGCCAACAACATAGTGGTTAGCCTGCTACCTTTCACAGGTCACCTGACTTCCTGAGTTAACTGAATTAATATTTCGGCATGTAATCAATCTGGCATCTCTTACTATTTCACTAATAAAATCTACTTTATTTAGAGAGGCTGCAAATGAGTAAGAGCAATGATCACGGCACTCCATTTTGCAGCCGAGACACAAAAATGGAATATGTTGTGCTTCTAAACATTGACATCACAAATGTCTTTTTCTGTCTTTATTTGGGGAAGTTGCCTGGCAGATGTTAGGCTGATGGCTCTTGCGTGTAAAATCATTCTGTTTTCTACTCTGGCTTTGCAGCTTGCACTGAAATCAAGAACCAAAAAAGAAAGAGCAGACCTGAGCAGAGCTGCTATGGGGTAAAAGTATTTGTGTTATGACGGGGTGACTCAGGGTTCAATGCTCTGCCCCCTGCCGCTAAGCAATTACCCTTATGTGGGGCGTCTGGGGTTACAGGGAGAAGTCAGTGTTGCCACACAAGGAGCTACAGACTACCTCCGGATATCAGCCCTAATGAAGAATGTGCTGCCGACTGGTGCTGACAATTTGAGCTACCTTTGTATTGTAATGACTGAATTTAATTCAAAATCTAAATCACAGTGCTGAAGTCAGTGGGAGAACACAAGATATTAAAGGATACTTTATCACATAAAAAAACTGTTAACCGACGTCTCATGCTGTTCGTCTTCATGGGTTTTGTTGAGGAGTTATAAATAAATACAGGTGCCGCTGGTGATCTTAAGCAGACCCCATTAGCACACCGACAGGAGGCGCGGCCTGGTTGTCAGTCGCGGAGTGCTGGTAAAACGTGTCTGTGTGGTTGACCCTGAGCAAAGGTGGGATGGTGGAGGACCTGATGTGGAGGATCCTGGTGTCCGTTACTTCACAGTCAATCTGCATCATCACCTTGTAGTCCCTGATGATGCTGTCTGTAATGGCAAGAAAGGAAACGGAAGATTGTTAGTCCTCGATGCATCAATAAATGCATAATAAGGTGTTGTAAATTCATTTGTGAATTTACTCTATCGCTGTGGATTCATAACACAGCAAAAGCTTTTATCAACTCCACACACAAGTAGTGCTCATCAAAACGTATTCATGCTGGCAGGTTTTTGGTCATACTTGTTGCAGAAAGACAAGAGATAAGAGAGTATTTTGGAAGTGTAAAGGAGTACTGCTTCAGGCAGTTGGGGAACTGTGAACCGCAACAAGTACGGGTGGAGGCCGAGTTACAGATGGAGTCCAGAGGTGAGTCACATACCGTATTTCTCCTTCATAGAGATAAACAAAACAGTTCTAAACAACAGCCAGACATGTAAATTTGACAAGGAAAAAGGATGAACTCTGAAAAGAGTGTGGGAGAGAGAAAGGGATGAAAATGATGGCATGAGTGATGACAGATGATTATTCAGGATCCTTCGAGGCTTTTCGCTGAGTTTAGAGAAGAGAAGAAGAATCTCTGGCAAGATTGTTAGACAGAAAGTGATCGATGTTGATGAGTCAGGATGTTGTGTGTGAGAACACCCCAGAGGCTGCAACACACTGCAGATGGTGTACAGTACGATGATTAACACAAAACGTATTATTGGAGACAAACACATTTTCCCCAAGGTCATCCTGAGGTTCAACGTACAAAGTAATTACTCTGGCTTTTTACTCTGGCACGGAAAACATGCTGGACTCAGGATAATGGTGCATTTTATGGTTTGGGGTCTTCCACAGCCCAACATTGCTCAGCCTGGTGGAAGAACTTCGAAAGTGGACATGCTTGTAAAATTCTTCACTAGAAAAAAGGCCTTTTACATCATGTTGAGGGATCCCTTGTGTATTTACATTAACAGACAACTTAAAGACTCGGGGCTTCCTTTGTATGTTGGCGAGGGAGTCAAGATGATAACAACGTTCCCCATATGGAGCACACAAGTCAAACACACCTCAGTCAGTTTTAGTGCACTCGTATGTGACCCAGAAATGGAGCTGTAGGCGTCTTTAAAATGCCTGAGAGTGCTGCAAGTTGTTTAAAAGCTGCAGTCCTTTTCCAGACACCTGTGCAAACCATCAGCTTCTTCTGCCTTTCTGTCGGATTTGCACGAAAGCCTACTTGAGAAGCAGTTAGAATTTATCAGATCGTACCGCACAGTTACAATAGTCCCTTCTGCAGCCTTAAGACTCCACGGATGTTCAAATAATTAGATGGTTAGTAGATGTAATGCTGACTTCATCTGCAGCTGATCTTCCTCTTTTGCACCTGCAATGAAAATGGAACTTTCCAAATGGCTTCAGTGTTTAGACATCTCTGGAAATCATCCTCTGGGGTTAGGATTGTGCTCTTTGTCACACTATGTCTATCTCCAATTAGGACTCTGCCTAAAGCGGAGCTGGAAAAGTTATTCTCTGTGTATCTCCATGTAGCTTGATGAGATCACAACTGATTTTTTTTTTTTTTTTTCAAGGTCCTGTCATTACTACAGTCAAGCCTGTGGATTTTGTTTGGTTCAAAATAAACTGCCCTGACATTACCACCGCTAAGCTAATTTCAATCCAATAATAAACAGAAGTTCAACAGATGGGCAGCAAAAAGTGGAAATGTGTCCAGCCATGCCCAATGTGTCATGCATAATTCAAATGCACAACACATGTGGAGGATGAACATAATGGATATTCTGCAAATTGTGATGGAAAAAAAATGAGATTAAAAAAATGCAAGCATGGAAGGACAAAGCAATAAGTCATTGAATAAAAACATGAGCAGAGCTGCCCCAATGGACAGCATGCAGCAGCCTTGCATATTGAAAGCACAATTATTGTGGATGCAGCAATTTGCCATAACTTTTAAAGTTAGTTTTAATAATTTAATTTTGTAATTTCTTTTTTCAAATTTACAACCAATATACCAGGACATGCACTACTTTGTATTATAGCCTACATATCTTGTACTTAACTCATAATTACTTTGATCAAGTCAGTCAAACAGCCATAACTATACAGTGGATAACATACAAGAACATACAAAGGTGGTCTCCTAAGTCTGTAAATCAGTTGTTCCAGTGGGCAACTTTCACTTTTTTTCTCCCATGTAATATTTGTTTTGCCCCATGTTTCCAGCTGCAGCAAAAAGCCGCTTTCCGCAAAAATTTCTATTAACCCGCTGCAGACCATGTGCACATCTCCAAATGGCAAACAGAAAAAGCTAATTACAAGCTGATGAACATAGTGAAGCATTTAGCAGCTGAAGAGCCAGATATTGCCCTTGGGAGTTGGTGGAGATAAAAACAGAAATAGAAGGAGAGTGAATAGTAGATTTTCATATGCCGGGTGTCCAGGAACACAACTTTAAATGAATGATAATGTTGCTCTGTGGCTGATGGATGTCTACACACGTTCGCCATTTAAGGTAATATGTCAATGTTGTGTTTACATCTTGTAAAAAAGAAAAAAAAATCAATTTATGCAGGTTTAAGCTGTTAGCTCTTTATTTTGAGAGTTGGTCTTCTGTTACTCCCCTAACGCCATACCCCACAATTATTTTCCAAGTGTCCAAATAATTACAAAATAATTACACTGTAATTTGTGGGCCATAATGTAAACCATTATCCAAATTGAAGACGCGCATTTAATTTCCCACACCGATCACATCCAGCTTTCACCAAATTACCAAAAGGTCTAAATTCTCTGCTTGAACAGCAGCCTGAACAGTGAAAAAGGAAACACACAGCCACAAGGCCCAAATCCAAACAGCAGCTCTTTGAAGAAGCTGCCAAATCTACTGTCCTGATCTGCATGGTCTCCTTCCCCCTTTTACTAGTGCCATCTGGAGATGTTCCAGAAAGTTTCAGCGACACAGTGAGCTAGGTTTGCTGATAAAAACCTGAGGTCTGGCAACAAAACATTTGAGGAAGCCTGAGAGTGCATCTCGGGAGGATGGCGGCTGCCAGACTGGCACAAACTCTAAAGTCATGCTCATGAGGGAAGCTTTTGCTTATGTCATAAAGGAAGCAATTCAGGATAATTCATTCAATATTCAGAGGAAAATTATGCCAATATGCTAATCTTTTATTTACATTTTTATATGAACGATTGGGATGCTACAGTAGAATGCACAAGCCAATGTTTAACCGTTAAGAGATGTTTTACCATTTAAAAATCAGTCAAGAATCTCGCAGACAATAACAAGACTAAAAGAGTCTGCAACCATGCTAGCAGCTCAGTGAGGCTGTACTTTGGCACAGCAGTGCTTTGAGCTAAATGCTAACAACAACCTGCTAACATGCTCACAATGATAATACTGACCATTCAGCAGGTAGAGTACATTCCATATATTCAACAAGTACAGCTCAGGCTTATGGGAAGTAGTTTTGCAGATGTTTAGTGATAAATCAAAGTAAAAACAGTAAAAATTTACATTTTCACCTGATGATGGCCTAGAGAAAATGTTAACAGATGACCAAGTTATTACAATTCATCCTAGAGAGAGATGTGGATGTGTGAACCAAATTTTACGGCAATCCATCTGATAACTGTTGAGACATTTTACTTAAAACTAATTAGGTTCAGCCTCATGGTGATGCTAGGGTAAAAGTTGTGGGACCACCACGAGTCATTAGCATTCATCCTCTGGGGATCATGAATGTCTGTACAAAATTGAACTGGAATCAATCGAATAGTCGTTGAGATAATTCAGTGACTGTAGGAAAGCGATGGACCAATGACTGACATTGCCATCAACAGAATCACACCGCTAGCATGGCTAATAACTAGCTTTATATAGAGAGAATTAAGTCACTGAGGCAAAGGATCACTTGCACAAGTTGGAATTTATTTTGACAAGGATGGCAAGGGTTAAACGTTTGGGTAGGTAAGAGTGTGCTCCTTTTCAGAGCACTGGCGGGGATGTTTGTTTAGATTAGAGGAGTAGGAAAATCTGACCCCCAGCTCCTTCACTGGTGTGGAGTTCTACCTTAAACCCCCAGTGAAAGCTGCTTGTTAGCCACAGTGCACATGTATAATCTCAGAGAAGTAAAAATAGACTGCAGTACGTCCCACAGTCGATCCACCTGTAAATGATGTCATCGCCAAAACATTCCTCTCCTCCAAACATGTCGCTTCCACTTGATTGAGCCACTTTCAAAATCAGTAGATCATTAAATAAACACACCATTCAGCCCTTATGAGCCAGATACATTTTCAGAGAGGATCAAGGATGTCAAGGTCAAGTAACTTTAACAGAGCCCCTGAACCGTGGACATGCAACGAGACAGAAACAGAAGACGGCTTACATCAAAGTCTCTATCTTCGATGTTCAGTTATTGACCGAGACAGACCAAATGCTCACTCCAGATTAACAAAGTCTATCCACCTCCTCCAGATGAAAACCATTTAGTGACTGGAGAAGGAAGGCATTCCTAAAGAAAAGCAGAAACAGGGAACTGGAAAGAATTATCCTCCACCGTGGAGCAATAATGCTCCAGAAAGAAGACAGTGT
>JBBPCS010000375.1:6504573-6528326 GCA_037974645.1 Hollardia meadi
CCCAGCTAAATATGTACATTTCCACTTAATCCCTTAATCCCAAAGCTTCAAACAAACGTAGCATACATTTGAAATGCTACTTGAAGGCTGTCATATGAGATGACAGTGAGTTGAAGCAGGGATGACTACGCAGGTATTCTGCTACTAGAGAATCACCACTGACCACTTTTCTATGTCACCCTCTGTTAGCTTGGGTTTTAACGACAACCCTTGCTGTCATCAGGTTCAACAAGGAACTACAAGGAGGAGCAACTTTTTTTTCTTCTTCTAAGGAAATAGACATTTTATTTGAGCATGATATGGCATCTGAGGCTGGAGCTACTGCAACTGTACTAACATAAAGCTGATCGTCATCTCTCTAAATGTTACCACATGATCTTTTGATATAAAGCACAGAAGAACAACAATGATTTGAATTTGCGGCTAACTGCAGGCATCCGTGACAGATCATGCAAATTGAAGCCTTTTCTTGATGGTAACAAGAATCTTTCCAGACCCAATATCTCTCCCTGAATGCCAGCTTTGTTTGCCCATTTCAACAATTAGCTGAAAAGGAGGTCTTGGATTTCACTATTTACTGCTATTTCAATGGGCCAACTGACCGGCATGGACCTTAACATTCCTCCCCGACAAGAGCAACTAAGAACAATGTTTACCTTCATCAATCTTCAACGCTAACACCGCCCTTTCAGAAAAAAAAAGTTATTTCCCAATGGCCATGCCTTCCCTGCTGAGTAAGAGGCTCATATTCCACTGACTCACTCCTCTCAGAGTTGGTTGAATCACTAATCTGTTGCTGTTGCTTTGCCACAGACAAGACGGGGAGATAACAGACGAACACTACGATTTCTGATAAAAATGTCAGGTTAGCAGCCAACAACAATAGCCTAGTCTTCCTAATTGCTCACACCCTACATAAACACAATTGGTTTCCTTTCAGTTCACTGCCCTGAATTGCCTTGCTTGGTGGAAATCAAGCCACCTGATATCAAGTCTATAGTATTTGGACAGAAGACTTTTTTCCACTGAAATCTCTGACAATCTGATTTTGATATGACTATGTTGATAATCCAGCAGATCTAAGGACTATGGAGAAAAGTTATGATGAGCTCATGGAAATCAAAAACATCTGGATACTTAAATTATTACAAAAAAAATATTTGGCGACAAATGCGGCAATCAAAGTCATGTATACCGGTTAAAATATTTCAGATAGAATTGTTTTCGAGCGTAAATGGTCAAGTAAACGGGTGATTGCTTCTCAAATGGACTGGTGGAGACCACCCCCTCCAAACTGCAACACTCTGATTGCCCCCCACCATGACAGGCTGAGGACGGCAATTGTTTTCTTTAAGAGGAAATGAAGCAGTCTAGATGAATTGTCCCTGTTCTACAATGTGAAGAGGGCCTGTAATTTTACTTTTCATCACTATAATGCAGCCATGATGTGCGAAAATGAGAGTGAATGATTTGTCCAGTCCAATTCAATAATTCCAAATTGATGACTTCTTAGCTGCACTACTCCTACTTGGCATTTAGTAATTTGCTCACAAACTCATTTGGCAGGCTGAAGAGGACATGTATCAACACTACTCTATCTTATTCCATTTCTCACCAATATTTACAACAAAACTGAAACGTATAAACTCAAACCACACAAACAGAAAGGACAGAAACAGAAAGTGCAGATCGTTGAATGGTCTGTCCAGACTCATAATATATGTAGTGACTGATAGAGAGCCTTGTCACATGGTGCAACAGCAATCACTTGTAGCTCAATATCAGCAGAATCATTGAGCTTGTGGTGGACTACAATGCTTCAAATATGGATGTTGCTGCAAAGAAGATCTTAATTCAGAAACATGGACTCTTCACACGTTTAACCCAGCAGCACAAAAGATCTATACAGTCAGCCGAGTTTCAAGGTGGGCACCCAAGATTAGTGTCACCAATTCAGTATCTGACCAAATGTGAAATATGGTCACAATCTCCCCCTCTGTTCCTGCGTTAAGGTGTTGAATAATGACCACAAAACATTATGATGTCACAGTGAAGTTGACCTTTGACTGGTTTTAAAATGTTATCACTTCATTTTATCCTGTAAGACATTTGTGTAAAATGTTGTCAAAATTAGCATATGAATTCTTGAGTTATGGCTAAAAATTTGTTGAATAGGTCACAGTGATCTTGACCTTTGACCCCCGAAATCAAGGGTCATCCTTGAGTCCAAGTGAATGTTTGTGCCAAATTTGAAGAACTTCCGTCAAGGTGTTCCTGAGATATCGCATTGACAAGAATGGGACGAATGATTTTGGTCTCTGTAGCTAATTTCCCTTTTCATGACAAATGTACAGTGGGTGAAGTCACTTCTTTGAAATACATAAAGTTATGCATAACTAATGGTGTGGTTGCACCCGAGCAAATTTGAGTCACTGAGCTTTGACTCTCAGTCGTGTTTTTATTGTTCATTGTTTGAAGAGTTTTTCATGCAAATATAAGACAAATTGTATGGCTGGTTGTGCATTTAATTGTACTAAGAGACTGTCCAAGAAATCTGTACCTCATTTTTGGATTAGTCAGGAGTTAGGCAGAGTCAGGCACTGTTAAGATGGTGACGGCTAGAGCCACCACATTGAGTTGAACAATGTCTCTTCAGAAACCAATGTCACGGAGACAACGTATGTTTTATACACTATGGTTGCAACACTCTAAATTGTCTGCAGACATGTCAAAGTTGCACATGCTTTTACTTTCCTTGTGGCACAGTAAGAACTTAAACCACAGGTCTGGATGATGTTTTTTGAGTGCTTTGTACAAATAATACTTCTTTTCTTTGTTAATAAAAACTGCTGTTCTTTAGAGATGCTGGATGTAAAGCCAACAATTCAAGTTTATTTTAGTGATGACAACGCACACCTGGTCACATTATGTTTTTGGGATGGCATAAGGGCATTCTTTAAATGTTTGTCTTAAACCTGCAATGCATAACTTCTGTCTCCCTCTTCGGCAGTGAGGGTAATTAAACACTGTCGACGTGCTGATGAAGCCATAAGCCGGCATACGTCTAGTTGCTGTAGCCTGTAGCCCATACTGAAGACTACTCTGTCGGTACGGTTGCTCCCCCCTTTGCTCTGGAAAACTAATTTTTGCTAAAACACATCGCTACCAGTGTGCCACGTGGGAGAGTTGTCACTGACACCAGTTAAAAAAAACTCCAGTATACTGTGAAATACAGTGATTCATCTGGTGGTGATCAGCTTAATCAACATTGTGTGAACTCCTTTGGCAAAAGCTTTAAGGTAACAGATGTGTGTTTGTATGAGAAAAGTCCCTCACTCCAGATTTAACACTTTTATACTTTTAATAAAATTATTTAAAAATATATTTTCTATATAATTTTAGTACATCTAACAAAATACAGTATTAGAAAAAAAACTAAGCTAAAAGGAAATTGGCCACATTGAAAAAGCTGTTTCTTTAACCTTTAAGTCTGTGTGTGGTTCCTTCATTGGCTGTACAGACACTTAACAGCTTTGCGAAATGCAACAGAGTATGATCAGAGGCTGAAGGACAGAAACCACAAAGGGCTCAGAGGGGAGGAGGGAGGGAGCAAAGACCTTCAACTAACAAGACGCCAGATGTCAAAGGAAGTTTTTGGCAAAGAAAATCTAGAAGGAGAAATGTTGATTCAAGTTGAACACGCAACATACAGTCTTGATCCAAAAAGGTAGATTTTGGAAAAATCAGCAAAATACCAGCATGATGAAAAAAGGATCAGTATCACCTTAAAAGGCTTAAAAAGCAAGAAATGCTCTATTTTGGTTCTAGAAATTTTTTTTCTAGTCTTAGGTCACAAGTACTGCGTTCTTGTGGGGAGATGTGTTTCTGAATCTGCCGCCAGTTCGTTTCTCATCTGTTACATTGTGTTTAGAGATCCCCAACTGTTGTGCCAGTGTTGCAGTGCATACCATTTATGTTCATAGCTGGCAACACCACAGACATCTTGGGCCGACTTCCTTTGTTGTGGCTGGTGGCAGGAAGTAGAAGATGATCCTGAGAACAAAGAAGAGAAGGTCATCAAGAGGAAAACACCTTATTGGGAAGCCAATAAAATGATTGGATGCATGCAGCTGTTGATCAACAACTGGAGCTGAGTTTAGATACTGAGTTTATAACTCTGAGAAGACTAACTGAAGGACTTGCATGGACAACTTGGAAGTTATCACTGATGCAACAGTCATCTGGGAGGTTAAAAGGTCCTAAAACGAGGCGATAATTTCCATCAGGGCCTTTCTAGTCACAAAATCCTTCATACATAAACACTTTTTTCATGCTTTGCCCCATACATGAACATTTCAATACTGACAGCTTGGGCCCTTGAAGCATGAATTGCACTTGTTAATTCACTAGAAGTCTGAGATCAAAATGGCATTAACTAGCAAAGTGCTTCAAAGTACTTTCTAAAGCAATTAAAATAGCTTTTGTGCAACTCATTAGACAATCAGGGAATGTTTTAATCGAAGCACAGAAGGAGTTGTGGTGGAGAGGAACGCTAATGTACAAACATGCATGTGATTTACACACGTACGCCCACAGACGCACACGTTCGCGCATCTAACCAGGACCTCAGAAATTATGTTTTGCTGCATTCGGAACAGACTTTGGTCCCCATGAGGACTGCTGGTCCCAGATTAATGGCGGTGATAAGCTGCAGCTCCACTACTAGATTCAAAAGCTATGATTTAAATCATCTAACTGAAACAATACGAAAATTGGTGAAAGAAATCCTAGATTATCTGAAAACTGTGGGATACATCTACTGCACATTTTAGGGACAACAGCAAAATGAATAAATGAATGAATAAAAAGATTTCAGAAAATGACTTCATGGAATTGAAGACTGAGATGAGACATTTAACCACAATATTAAAATGATATGCTAACTGAAGAACCAGGTGACCAGTTGCTGCTGTGGGCACAATTAAAGTTGCAATGTGTACGATAGTTAATAGTTGAGTCTCATTCCCAGGTCGTCAAATACCGCCGACACTTTGGGTTTCTTTGGTCGTCGACTACTGATGCTTTGGGTTAGTGGCCGGTCAGACCCACCAACCCAAACCATCAGTATTTGACAACTTGGAAATGAGACTCAACAATCAATTGTCTTACTCACTGCATCTATAAAGGGGCACCCCATGAATCTACTATTGAACCGTCAGAGACATTGAAAAAAAGAATAATCAAAATTGAAGCAGTAGAGGCTGAGATATCCTGATGTTCCTAGTATGGGTCAATCTCCCAAAATTGCTGGAACCTACATTTCCCATAATACAACTCAATAATGTCTTTCATTAGAGCCTTCCTGCCTCCTAAATACCCACTTATTTCAAACTTCACACTTTCTGTTTTAAATGTAGGCCTTCTCTTGAAAATTCCAGTCCAACCAGAGGCAACCATTTTAAAAACTTTTTTTTTTAAGCTTATAGCACAAATTATGAAACCGGTGTTACAGGCAGATTAATACTACAAATTATGAGTAAACTGAACTTCACATGTAAAACTGGTGGGGATTCCCCTCTAAACCCAGGAACAGGTAACTCTGCTGAGAAATCACTGATGATTTGGTCTCCATCAGCTGCAAGACTGCTTTTTGAGGCTTTCCAACTACCAAGAGAACAAACAGAAACCTGGTTAACTCCGTCTCTCTCGGCAAGCAAAAGTGAGCCTGGGCGAAATGACAAATGAGGGGTGTTAAGGTGATGACAGGAGGGAGTAGAGTCTAAGGCTGAGAAAGGGATTCAACAAGACAATAGGAAGGAGCACTGTAGAGGACTTGTTAAAATAAGAGTAAGAGTATATGTGGGAGGTTTCTGTATGTCACTGTAGTATATGAGTTCTTCAATTTTTAGCAAAATTTTATGAAAATGACACTAAAATATTGTATCAGCTAAGACGCAATCATTTCTAATGTACCTTCATTATAGTGTTTCATCAGAATAAAGGGTTTTAGAGCCACAACAATTAGTCAATTAATCGATTAGTCAAACAAAAGAAAATTAAATGCCAACTATTCTGATAATCCATTAATCTTCTCAGTCATTTTTGTAAGCTTTTGCTGCTTTTCTTTGCCATTTAGAAGTAAATGAAGAGTCTGGAGTGGGTTTTGGGTTGTTGTTTGGACAAAAGAAGCAATTTGACAACAACACTTTTGGCTCTGGGAAATTGTGATAAATGATTGATTAATCGCGACAGATTAATCAATACAAAAATAATCATTAGTTGTAGCCCTTGAGAGTCAGTGTGATATAAAGTCATGGCACTGCATGGAATTAGGGATAAGCTGTAAGCCATCAAAGGAAATAATAAATGCTAGAAACGAATAAGAAGGAGCCTTGACTGTGTTTGAAAGGTGGCAGGAAAATACCAATCACATGACTGCTCATCATCATCATGGGGGCCAGTGAGTTTTTCAAGCTGATGCAAAAGCTGCAGCTGTCATGGCAACAGGTGAATTTTCCCTATGGGATACGGTCCACAGTGAAAGCAGCCAGTGTTTCCACCACCTCATCTCAATGCACACTTACATAAAGCCACAGGTGCTAAAACAACGCGGGAAGCGAGCAAGACCACAAAATGACGGATGAGTAAGAGCAGTTCCATATTTTGGTCTTGTTATGTTTTCCATCGCCTCACCTCATTTCACACTTAAACAAAGCCATAGGTGGGAATGTATCTGTTGAGGGCTTGCAGTAACCTTGACCTAAGCACAGCCATCTCTGAGCAGACTACATCCTGTAAAGAGTGACCTCAACTGCTGGCGAGGGCAAAAATAGGTCATGATAGAAAAATATATATATATATATATATATATATATATATATATATATAATTGTCCTCGAGGGACAAAAGTCAAAATTGGTAGTGATTGACTTTAAAATTTAAACAAATTCCAAATTTAATCCAGCGCTTTGGCAGTCTCGTAATAAGATCATACTGACTGGAACAAAAAACAAAAGCACAACCGCTTTTGCTGACACACATGCATACCCCGAAACCCAGGAAACAAAATACAGGCAAATAAACTAACTGAGAAAAGCTGACAAAGGTCTGTCAGAATTAAAAACGCCACACTGAGTAACAGGACTGTGAATTCTGTGTCTTTTACTATTTAGTGCTTCTTCTTCAAGTGTTCTGGTCACATCCAATAATGCACAGAGCGGGCGTGTAAGGAGGCAGGAATGGTGATATTTATTTTCCTTTGGCTTGAAATGAGAAAGTAAGAGAATGAATTAGAGAAAGTCTTATTTTACAAAGCAACAATTCCAAATGTCCTTTGCTTCTCAGTTGTGAAGATTTTCTGTTTTCTTGTCATGTCTTTGTATCTAAACTGAATATCTTTGGGTTTTGTACTGCAAGTCACACAAAACAATTAGAATACATTGCCATGGAATTTCAGATATTAAGATGGGCATCCACTATTTACTGATATTTACAGACCAAACAGTTAATCAAAAAATAATTCCAAAGTATAGAAATACAAGTTTAATTTCACTTTAAGTTCTGGTATTATTTTGTTCCCTTTGTCAAGGTAAGTATTACCATTAGCTATTTTTAACATGTTATTTACAAATTTCTATTTAGAAGTCAATATGTTCAGATGAATCATTAAAAAAAACATATTTTGTCAACAGGTCAGTAAGTATCAAAGCTCGGGAATTACCATTTTATATTTTGTTTAAAGAGCATTTGATTAAGAGGTGAAGCATCACAGAGGGTTTTTCCCAACGCACACAGTGAGATGTTATTTTGGATAAACTATAACACCCTCTCCGCTCATGCAGCACAAAGCAGTTGGAGACTGAAGGATGGCTACTTGACCTATAGAGGCCCCCAACTCGGGTACACCATTGTTACCATTGTTCCTGCTGTCACCATGCCAACTGAAGAGTCAAACCTTTGTGACTTGCTTGGTGAGAAGAGGTCTTGATCTTTGACCATGTTCTTCAAAACTCCTGCTGCACTGAGTAATCCTAAGGATTTAAAGGCTTAACAACACCCAGAGCATCCAGAGATGATGAGTGTCATATCAACTCAGAACAGTGACAAAATGTCACTGAATCTTCATTTCAGAGGAAGTTATTTGACATAGTTGATGAAGATGAAGCAGCAAATTACTTCTAATAATGACCATAACACAGTATATTTATAACTAAAACGCAGTCCTATTTGTTTTCTTTTTGTTTGGTTAGCACTTCAGAATGAAAGGATGCATTGGAGGCTCTACAAATATAAATACACTGTATATTTAAAAGAAAGGAAAGCACTCAAAGAAACAAACCCAAACTAATCACAGAACTTTCTCTGAATGTGATGTCCAACATTAATCATACCAAGAGGGAAAATGAAAAACAGGTTCTCTAATGTGGAAAAACAGTCAAATGAATACAGACCAAGTACATTAACAATGACATATGGTCATGAAAAAAAAAAAATCTAAAATCTAATCTTAAATATGGTCTTGATGATTGCAAATGGACGAAGGAAACTGGACTGGAAAGAGGTAGTCACACCCTTGAGCATGTTTATGTGAATACTCTCCCTCATCCTCCACTTTTCTCTCAAATCAAACCTCTCTGTAGAGGAACAGACCTATTACATATAATTTCTAATTCACAAGTCACTCTTTCTATAATTAATTTGTAACTTTTTAAGGCCACTTTGGGAGAAGTAAATCACTAACACTAATACAATAAAATCAGTGTCAAGCTGTGAAAACTTCCACTGAAACCTTCTTTAATTTTACTTTATGTGATCAATTTAACCTCTGTGTCAGACACTGTGTGGGAGCCAGCGCCCGTTTCTCCTCTCAAATCAGTGTAAAGGACCAAACAAGTTGAAACTTACCCTGCGGAATGACACTACGTAGAAGGTGTCGCCACGACGATTGATCTCACCAAAGAAGTCACTGTAGGTGTGATGAGGAGCATAGTATACCTGCAGCTCACTGCCAGGATTCCTGATGAAAAGGAATAATAATATGAGGAAAACACTGATAACATATTCAGAAATGGGGAGAAAGACAGATTTAATCGATATGGGTGTTTTAAAACTGACATGTACGCCGATGACCAAGTGTTTTGTGCCGGAGAAATGTGTTGTCTTTGGCCAATTCCATATGGGTTAAATTCTTTAACAGGTCTAATATCATATTTTTATGAAAACACAAATTTTATTTATTTTTGCCTTTCTTTTTAACCCCAACACAGACACAACATTTTCCACCTTGGTGAAACAACATGATTTTTCAATCATCAGAATAATCAAAAACAACTTATTACAGTGGAGCAGACCATCAATGGGGGAATATCTCAACCGTCTTGAGCTGCAACTATTAGAGGATTAATCAGTTAGTCAATTAATCTGCAATTATTTTGATAATCTATTAATTGTTTCTAATTTTTTGAGCAAAAATGCCAAAAAAATATTTTGTTTTGGGTTCTCAAATATGAGAGTTTGCTTCTTTCCCTTCTTTAAATAGAAAACTGGGTTTCAGACTGTTTTAAACTGTCTGCATTGATTGGTTCTAAACATAATGTATACAGCAGGATGGTCACAGACATTAAGGGGAACACCAAAATAAAACCTTTGTGAAGGGCAACCTACAATCCATCTGGGACCTGGATACAAGGTGTCATACTCGAAATAGGAATTTTATTCTGGCCAACGGTTGGCCCTGCAGAGGTTAACTGCCGAAACAAATTTTTCCTCTTTCGTCCTGTAGTCTTGGATGTTTCATAGCCGTATAGCTGACAACTGGGAAAAGAAAAACTGTAGATTCCCAAAAAAACAATTGACTCCTTTTGTCTGACCTAAACTACATGGTGCAGTCCAGCAGAAAAGGCTCTTATTGACTGCCAAATCTCTGCTGCAGTCTACAAGGGTCATGCTTTAAAATCACTGTATCATAAATCAGTCAGATTGTAAAATCTGAAAAGGGGGCAAACGCCAAAAATGTGAAACTAGAAACAGAATTGTTACAGCTCAATTTAAACACCCACTTTGGACGAATGCAACTTTAAAACAGTGAAACATCCAAATTTGTTATGTCTACACTTGCTTTACATAATATATTCTTGTGGATCCTGCTAACAATAAACACTCCAGTCTGCAGCTCTGAATAGAATTACAGCTCACCGTTTTAGTTCACCAACACAGTGTTGGTTTACCACACACGTAGTTGTGACTGTGTATTTGTTCTGAAATCTACAGTGTTCTGCTGTCAAAAAATACTCAATGCAGCTTTAACGTTGCATGGGATAAAACTTCGAAAATAATTTACTTGTGTGAATCTGACACAAATATATTGCAACAGGCCTTCACTCACTTTTCCTCAGTGGTGTCTGTGTATTGGACGGTCACAATCTGGGCACTCTGAGCATCCTTACTCTCCGTTTTCTGTGAAGAAAAAATGAGAGCGAATTAGCTATAATCTCTGTATATTCACTTCAACCAGCCGTTTGAGGGAGCAGGGTAAAGTCTTGGCAACACAGTCTAACACATGACTACAGATTCCATTCAAAACATTATGACTGACCATTTTAAAACATCTGCACACACAGTTCAGTCGCAAAGGTTCCGATGATCAGCACAACTTTCACATGTTAAAATACTGGGAAGGCTTATGTGTGTCTGTAGGGCTCAATGCAGGTGAGAAATAAACATCTACATTTCTATTTGTAGTAAAATGAAGAATGGTTATATACAAACTAGGCAGCTCCTAGTGGATTAGACTTACTGCGATAGCTTTTGAAAAAATGATGGAACAAAGGAGCAGGGGGTTACTAATCCTGCCGCTCCCCTCTGAGTGTTGTGTTTACTTTCTCAGGGCTGCCGGATTAAACTCAGCCCAATAAAAAAAAATGGAAGGTGTGCGGGGAGGTGAAACAATGGTGAAAGAGAGGCTTTGGTTTGCCAAAAAACCCTTTATCCTGAAAGCAATGGCCTCAAATACAAGTGAGATTTAGTTTGTATCTATTGCAAACACGGAACATCAAATCAATTTTTGCACATCCCATTCGAGATGTTTTCCTGTTTGCCAAAAAATGTTTCTGTTCCGACTTACCAGAATAGTCCTGGTGGGTTTGTGATTGCTGTTGTTCATGCGCCTGGATTTGGTCTGCTGCACTTCATGACGGTGGACCCAACCCCTCAGCTCATGGGCCAGCCTGCCAATCAACATAATTAGCCTTTTTTCACATTTTTGCTATGCTCTGAGGTATGTGGTCTTATGCGAAAGAAGAAAAGGAGGCCATGTATTAAAGACTTCATTACTTACTCTAAACACTTGGTCCTGTTTACAGGAGGCTGGCAGGAGGGAGGTGGCCTGAGGAAGATGGGATCCTTCACCACCATCAGGGCCTTATCCTCAGAGCTACAACACAGAAGAAACGGCATAAAGAGGGTGTTAAATGAGGTAAAAAAAAAAAAGAAAGAAAAAGGGATGACTATACAAGGCTGTTCAAGATCATCTGTTAAAAATATTTTCCATATGTTGTGAATATGCTTTGAATGTAAAGTGAGAGCCAACATGGTTGCTTGTCCTTTCACGGAGGTGGAACCCAGAGGGATTTGAGTAACGGGAAGCAAAAAGACAACAAAATAATAACCCAGTAAGGCTTCAATGTGGGAATAGTTATATCCCTCGATTTTCATTGGTTGCAAATGAGTTTTACGGATTCAAATTCTTTATACTCGACATGTGCAGAGGTGGCTAAGCACAAAAACACTGAGTGGGGAAACGCAGAGATTCTAAACTGATACGTCCACGTGCTGCTTTCTGCTCAGCATTATCACACATGCTAAACAGTCTGGGTTGTTACCATACGGTGGGTTTACATACATTATGGATTAGCAGGACAATGTAGTGCATGACTTGACTTTCCTGCTCAGATGTTAGTGTGACTTTAATCACGACTGTTACCTCAGTGAATGAATAATTACGTTGCTTGAGGTGATGACAAGACTGTCCACAGTCAGCGCCCACCTGC
Source organism: Hollardia meadi (assembly GCA_037974645.1). Classification (NCBI taxonomy): domain Eukaryota; kingdom Metazoa; phylum Chordata; class Actinopteri; order Tetraodontiformes; family Triacanthodidae; genus Hollardia; species Hollardia meadi. The sequence goes on from JBBPCS010000375.1 coordinate 6,516,621, forward strand.
AGGGGCCTTGTTGCCAAAACGTCTGCCACCAACGTAATGACCTACCCTGGGCCTCCCTGATCAGAGCCTAGCGCTCTCTAAACGCTCTGGAAATGGTTCGGCGAGACAACATGTCAGACCGCAGAGGTCTGATCATAACTCTAACTGAGGGGCCCGTATTAACCTTCCTGCACACACACCTTCCTGTTCAGTGGGACCCCAGAGATTAGGTTGCATATCTCCCCCGTCATCCTCCCCTCTGCTACGTTTGTTGCTGTCACCCCTTTCTGTAAAGGCTAATATGTTCCTTCCTGCCTGGACCAGTTTAATGCTGGTGGGGAAACCTGATACCGCAGCTGAATGGTTTGCATTAACATGTAACATACCCTATGTGGAGATCTGACAAAACACAGGCTGGCAATGCCATGCAGACAGTCGACGCTCTGACCACCTTGCAAAACATTTTCTGGACAGGGGGGGTTCAGGTAATGTACCAAACAAGAATGTTATTTATGCAATTTACAAATGAGATGGCTGGGCCTCTACTGCATTTAAAGAAGAAAGAAAAATATATAACTCTAAACTGTTACTGGCATTATAAAGCTGGATGTCAAACAAGACCCTACCCAAATTTCCCACATTGTGACTGAAAGCACAACTGCTGGCCAACTCGCCAGGGGCCTTGGGGCCTTTGAGAGGCAGACGTTTGGACAGAGCTAGTTGCTGGCTGGAGCACATGTTTACACGTGCCGTAATGAGCCGACTAGTTCAAACTGAGCCCAGGCACAGGTGCATCCTGGTCCGCTGACACGGTGTTGTGTTGTGAAAGGTGTCGGGGGTGGGGCGTTGAGCTCATTACCTGTCAACAATCTCAGAGGGGCCACTGCGACGGGGATCGGGGCCCATCACCACCTCAGTTTCTGCCTCTGAGGAGAAATCCAACAGGTGCCTGCCGCTGTGCTGCGTGGAATAAACTTCATGCTTGGAGCTGCCCTGAAACAGACTGATGAAACACAAGACAGGTGAGGTGAGAAAGGGAGACAGGTGAGGTTAAACAAGGACATTCAGGATGAAGGAAACAAGCATAAAAGTAGAACTGGGTACTGAACTGAACCGACTTCTGAATTCCATGTGGCCCACATCCTGTGCACAGGAGGGTTTTTGGCGTTTTTAGCCACAAGCAGAATCTGAACTCTGATCTAGACTGTACAACCCAAAGCACGCTGGGGCACACACACAAGCAAAAATACACACAGTCTCTTTCAACAGTATTACTGCGCTGGCATTTTCATTTCAAAGGGTTCTGACCACAAAAGCGGGCATATTTCACATTCCAAAGGGGAGCCCTGACACAAAACACACAGATGCAAGCACAGGTACAGACACACACAGAATTTAGCCACTGTGAATACCTCTCGAGTCGCAAAAGCAAATTCATTCATGAGTCTCGAGAAACTTTTTAATGTTTGACCTCAAGAGAACAAATGAAAGAACACATTCCCAACACAGAGCACAGGCAGATGTTCAAGTCAAGTCAAGTCAAGTCAATTTTATTTATATAGTGGCAATTTACAACATTAGTTATCGCATGACAGTTTACATGGAGAGTAGGTCTAGACCACACTCAGCCAACAAGTAGATGCTTGCAAGTTATTCCTGGGAGAGAACATTTTTATATCATGAAAACAGAGAATTCATCATCAGTTGGAGCTGGACTGTTTGTGGAATTACACAATTGCTCCATCTGCTAAGCTGGGTGGACTCCGCACTCTTTCCCCAGTGTCGTTTTACATAACTCATGTTAATTTGTCACTATTGTTAATGTTACAAACAGAGATGAGGAAAAACTGCCATAAACACATGCTTTATAGTTCTTTTGTAGCCCGAAATGATTTTCTTTACACTTACAAACGGTAAATGTTTACTTTCCTCCCAACCCATCTGGGTGTCTTCAGACTTATTCACCCATTAGTCATAAAGTCCTATAAACTTTGGTAACAACAACAAAGGAATGGAACATACACACAAGAGCCACTTGGCATGGCTGAGCTCTCCGTTGTCGATTTATTTACCAACTAGATCAGCTTCATTCCGGACAAGACTGGACTTGTTACGTGCATTACTGGGATACATTATTCTGAACTGTATCACATGATTGTTCCATTCAGGTGAATTTGCTCAAAGCCTGAGAGGGAGACCATTGTGAGTTCATGTGGTAAAACATAAACAAACGATTTGTTTTCCAATTTGTCAACTGTAAATGTGTTAATTAACTCTGTCAACTGAAATATGGGTGAAGTTGGTTTGTGTGAACTTATTGCTTCAATGGGAAATATTCTGCTCTGTCTTCAATAAAAGCTTTTGCGTAATGTCTTACATGAGAGGCGTAATTACCACCATGAGTCATGGGGGCTTTTCCTCCAATAATCAAAATCTTGTGCATCCACAATGTGTTGCAGTTGGCAGCGATCTTCCTGCAGTACCTGCCATCACCAGCTTTCAGAAACTAAATCAAACTGTCGTGTGGACTCTTAAAGACATGGAGAGAGAGCTCCATAGTTACAAATTATGTGTCATATGCTCACCTCATTGGTCCAACATTAAGCATGAGGAACACCAACACCACCATGAGACACACAGCTCTCCTTTTGGGCGCCTTTGCATTTAGAGTTGTGTTCTGCAGGAAAAGAAAGGCATTGTGTTAAATTACAAACTACAAATCACGGGCACGACTCATGTATGAATGACCACTCTAAAGACTTGTTTTGGAAAGTTCTCTGCATTTTTTTTAAAGTGTGGGCTGTGTGGAATTATCGGCAGAGCTGTAACTCCTAGCCTCTCACCTCACTCAGCAGACCCTCCAGCTGTCTCTTCAGGCTGCCATTCTCACACTTGAGCACCTCATTCTCACACAACGCCACTTTCAGGCGAGCTTCCAGCGAGAGCAGATACTCTTTCTTCTTTTTCCGAGACAGGGATGCCGACTCGCGGTTCTTTATCATGCGCTGCTGCCGCTGGGAGATCTTCGACTAGAGCGAGAGGGCGACAAAGACAAAAACAGAGCGATAAGAATGTTTTGACATAGGTCGTTACTCATGTCATACATTTCATCACATACGGCCGTATCCACTCGACACCTATCCAAGGAAGGAGGAAAGAGGGGTGGTTATTGGGAGAATGCAATGAAAAGCCTGCTTAAGCCACCTTCTGGGTTGTAGATCATAGGTTCATCTCACTTGTGTGACATATGTTTATCTATGCTCTCAGGAGCATTTGGGTAAAAATGGCTTTTTCATTCACACTTTTTGCAAAACGATTGAGTGTCCAGGGGATAAGTTGGAAAAAACCTGATATACACACATTTAGGCATGCAAAACAACATAGTAAACTTGATCTTTGATAAGTGTGTTATACAGTATATGTTGGTCCATGCATACTGCAGTTTCTGTTTTGTCAATTTTTTGCACCAACATCTATTCATGCGATGTACTGTAGAGAGACTGGGAGAGAGAAAACAGTGAAAAAAGACAAATGACATAGTGAGAGAGTAAATGGAAGAGAGGAAGGGGACGCCAACATAAAGCCAGGGTCGACTTTGCTATTCTCACCGGGAGAACACCTCGGCCACTGATGCTCCATTTTGCGACGGAGATAAAATAATAAATAAACATGTTCAAGATGTGTTGCAAGGTAAATTACGCCTCTGCAACAAATCATGGCTTTAGCATGGCCCAAAAGAGCCCTTAAGTGCACAGGATCAAGATTCTGCTTGAAAATATTTACACAGACATCCTCTTAGAGGTCCAGAGGTCCTGTTGCAATGCCTCTGTTCTATATGTGAAGAGAGTCGTGTTTACACAGTGTGTCAAACTTTGAGAAATGAATTCATATCTTGGACACATAAACACAGATGCACTATACATGGTAGAGGTCTGGATGTAAAACAAAACAAAAAAACGTATAAAACATAAACTTAAAAAAGTTCAGTTCAGTCATTCTTAATTGCTGTAAGTAGTGTCTCAAGTTAATCTGCAAATAAATACCATTTTCCATTTAGAATTTGTTTAGTCAAGGGTTTATTACAAATTAAGATTTTCCAAACCTGTAAAAAGCCAAGCAAAGACAAAACAAAACATAAAAATACATTAAAAAAATAAACAAATTAGTGAATAAATAAATAAGGAGTTCTAGAGCTCGTTTCCAGTAACCAATGGGATTGTTTCCACTCAAGGTCAGTGAGGTGAGAACTGAAAAACAAAGTTTTGCACGCAAACTAAAATGGCAAATATCTTAGCATGACCTATTGCAAATTAACACGACCCATAGCTGTTGTGACTATCCAAACACCTTCAAGGACCATCCAGTCCCCAGCTACCCATCTACTGCCCTTCTCCAAACACAAACGCCAGGGTAAGCCTCTCAGATCCTGGACCTAATAGCCCCGCTGGTGATTAAGTTATTTGGATCCCTGTATTTGTGTTCTGTCTCCTGAGAAACCCCTCTGTCTCCCAGCCCAGATCTGGGAGCCGTGCCACTACCCCAAGCCTGGGAACGCTGGAAGTAAGCAGTTACCAGGGAGTGGAGAGCAGGGGAACTTCTCAACACCACTGAAATGAGGTTGTGGAGGAAAATGTGGGGCAGGGGGCAACAAAATGGCAGAGTGACATCTCTCAACTAACCTTATTTGAGAGCACAACTATTGATGTGCTGAGGGGGAAAGTCAATGAAAAAAAAATGTGCCCATGAGCAGGCACATGCCCAAAGTGTTGCTAAAAAGGAAAATTCCTGCTCAACAACACTTCCATGGATGAATGCAGGTGAAGAGAGAAAAACAATAGTTGACAAGCCAACAGATCTGGGATCTGTTCATCATGCCTCTGTCACACTGCTGTTGAGGGGTCTACTCTTTCCATTCTGCACCAAATGGGAGGAAGTGTGTGTTAAACCATTAACCTATTCAAATGGGAGGGGACCTTAACAAGTCCAGGTGAAAACGTGTCCTGGTTTTACTGTAGGTCATAAACACCTATAACATGCTGCACACATGTGACATGCTTTCCATAAGTGAAATAACTGTTAACTTCTTTAATACAGTCTATGGCATTTTTTAAGGGATGTAACAAATCACACTCCCATTAGATAGATTACAGCGCTGGGTGTTTGAACAACAGAGTTTGGTGTGGTGTATTCACAGGAGTTTTCCACTGCATAATATTACACAAAAGCAGCTTTTATACATTATAACAAAAAACATCCAGATGTGGTGACAAAAACATGAGTTCAAAGTCCAGCAAGCTGAAATGTTCAACACATCATTTGGTGAGATGTTCAAATGACTGATTTTATTCAAGTAAGAGCCTTGTATTAACAACAAGATACACTGTAGTTACACCCCTAGTATCCACGATAGCTTTCTCTCTGTATGAGTGTTGCATAATGAGGCAAAATAGTGAGTATACAGAGAAGAATCCTGAACAACCTGATGTCATGTTTCAAAGAGCTAAGATGGTTTTAATCAAAGTCCCTTGTAGCTATCCTGGAATTTTCTTAAGGAGATTTTTCTTTAACTCAACTGGACCCTCATGCAAAACAAACTTAAAGACATGAATGCATCATCTTCCATTTTAGAGGGAGAGAGGGGACCCCTTCACACTATGCTTTACTGGGGTCCCGTCCTGTAAATCCTCAAATCCTTCTCATGGGAGGATTTGTTGTGGCCAAGTGACCCAATCCCTGATGGCTGTTTACAGCTGTCGCAAATGCTTTGTCCGACACAACACCTGCCTGAAGCATGTAATCGTAAGCAGCCGTTTAACAACCAGGCATGCATAAGTTTTATCTATAGCTGAAAATATAGTACTGTGAACAGTATGCACACACAGACATACTGTACATACATCATGCAGTAACACCTGGTACTAGCATGTCATCTTTAACAGGCATTTTAACCCCCCCCCACCACCACCACCACTGTGCTGCAACACCACAGTGAGGTTATAAAGTGAACACAGCTGCAGCGGGTCCAAACACTAGCATACACACTCACAACAGCATGACGCGGCTCAAGAGCTCGGTGGGCCACGGAAACAACACGTCCATTTAAAGCAAGACTATGTGACTTTTGAAAGGTGATAAACTCTTTTTTCCAACAAATGAAAATCTAAATCCATGAGCATTAAAATGCACCCATACTCACTTTCATACACTCTTTTACTTGATCCGATATAACCGGTAGTTTGGGGTGACTAATGTTAGCTATTGTTTGCAGACTTTGGACAGATGTTGCTGTGTAAGCGATGTTATTGAGCCGCTGACTTTATGACCCTTCTCTACTTTCTTCCATTTAAAATTATTACCATGATAATTGTCACTGTTAAATCATTACATAGCTAATATAAAACAGATTGGGCAATATAAATATATTTTTCTTGCTTTCACTATAACATCTTAAAAAAACTAAAATTAAATTTAAAAAAAACTTCCACTATTTTCACTTGAATTTCTTATTTTCCGTCTAACAATTACTGTGTACAGACCCTCCACTTTAATCACCTATTGTAAACTTTATTGACTTAGTTTTACAAAATGGCTGAGACACCCGTTTGCTCCGGCCTCTGAGGTTTGGGATTCCTCGAGGTCTGGCACAAGTGCTTCTCCAGACTCAATTAAGCCGATGATAATTGGACATGTACCTCTCAGGGCCAGGCTCAGAGGTCAACCATTACCATTCACAGAACAACAACTTGTGAAACTGCAGTTGAGGTTAATCATTTAAAAAGCCTGATGGAAAACACTGTTACTGTCAAAATAAATTGAGCAGAAATTGAACATTGTGACATTAGGGTATGACTAATGTTTTTCACATTCGTGGGTAGCGCAAATATGAAAGTTGAAAACTGGATCCTTTTTCTGTGGTTGACTCACAGAAATCACTTTAGATGATTTAGGGTACATTGCAAAAAATGTGGCACACATGGTTCTCCTTACTTAAAAATGCTATACTCATGAACAACGATGCATTATTGCAATTTCACGGCCACATCAGGACTAGACAGCAAATGTAAAAACACTGTTAATGTGGAAGAAAAAAACAAACAGGAGAGGAGACAAAGTGAGAACATGTTTCCCGACTCACTAAGAGCAAATCATCAGGAACTGTTGAACCAGGGGCCCCGAAGCCTGAAAAAACAGTGAAGTTGCTGAAAGTCATGGAGGATGACAATTCAGACTAGCACAAACAGCATTTACAGTTCAATCAAGACAAGAGAATCAGAAACACAGGTCAACAGACCAGCTCCAGGAATCAGACTCTCCCATCCAAATTAACAATAACAGTACACACAAAAGATGGAGGGCTTTTAATGAGAGACCACCAGCATGTACCATAAGCAAAACATACTATAATTTAATTTTCTTTTTTTAAACTTTTAAATCTCTGAGGCAGTCCCTGCTGCACTTACTAGTCCCTCATAAGATTCCCTGAAAGGTCTGTACTGTCCTGCGCTGCCATTAGACAGACCTAAATGAAATCACTGTGTGAGGTGAAGACTGTGTTCACACTGCATGTTGGTGTGTGTGTGTGTTCTGTTCACTGTGGTTGTCATGACATCACCTCATCTTATTTTGCTGCTGTATCTTTTTCCAACTCAAGTTAAGAGGAAGAGTCTTTCCATTAAACGATGAAAATCATTTGAGCTAATTTTGGCCTCAAATAAATGTTCATGTTATTTATTCACTTAAGAAGAGTCCATTCGCATCTTCACAGAGTGACATGGTCCATGCAGTGTCATAACTATTCCTTCAGTGTGGGAAAAACATTCACCATCATAAAAAAAGATGTATGAACTTTCAACACTTTAATTTCACATTTTATGCAGAAATTGAAGTTAATGGTTTATGAAATCAAAATAAATACTAAAAATAGTGTAACATGAGAGAGTTTAGGTTGGACAGAATCCAGTCCAAGTGTGGACATGGCAACCACAACATCACAGTTACCTAATGGGCAAGTTCATGCACGCCCATGCGGCTACACATAAGCACGCAGCTGCATGCAAGTGCACACAAACATAACTCTTGAAGGAAGTCCTATGAAGAGGCCTTGTCCAATAAATTGCTTTTCTCAGTTAGGCAGCAAACTAAAGAGTATGACCTTAGAGGAGCTTGTGAGTGAAAATTTCTACAGATTAGAGACAGAAAACTAGAAGGAGAGAGTGACACGCTTCCAGTGAGAGCAGGTGAATCACAATGGTATCAATCAGAGTGTGCAGAGAGCGTGTCTGTGTGCACGGAAAAAATGTTTGACAAGGATGTCAATGATTTTGTGTTTGGCATTTTGTTGCGTAGTCAGATGACCATTTCGAACTATAAGATTTGGAAACATAACACCACTTAACTTCATGTATGTACCCGTATTAGCATATTCCATTTCTTGGTTTTGTTAAATGTGTCCCCTGCGTATTAATATCTCAGTGCAGATCAACAATGTAACCGGCGGGAAGATATGTTATAAAGAGTGTGGGTGGGACTCACATCATCATCTGACGAAGGGCTCCCAAGTGTGACAGAGACCACTGGAGGACCAGCAACAGGAGCGGGCCTGCCCTGTCTGAGCGTTGGCATGGTGACCACATTGCCGGTGATGGCGTGCGGTGCCTGGATCTGTAGCACCTGGCTTGGCTGAGACAGCACTATGGGACATCCTGAGAAAGAGACACAACAAATAGAGGTTTTCAAATTACAGGTCTCAGCTATACTATAATCATATTTTTACTGTATGATTAACGTTGATTAACGTTGACTGTGATTATGTGTGCAACTTTGTTCTTACGCTTCTGTTTATGGTCTCACCCCACATTTGTCTTTCCATCTACAACAAAAATATTCAAGCTAATATTCAAGCTGGAAGTTTCTTTCATCAGTCTGCTGTTGAAAGAGATTTCTGCTGCAGATGGTTCAGTCCAGCTCCCTGAGCCCCCCTGACCTCTGGTGACCTACATTAACCCCTCGTCTTTAATGGGACTCTCTGTGTTTAAAGTACAGGTGGAAAGTAGTTTACCATCTCAACCTGTGGTCTTAAACTTCCACATTCCAAACCGAGAGGTGTGTGAGATTTATGTGCATGAGCACACACAAACATGCATGTGTGTGCCCACATCCAAAATGAATTATGGCCTGAAAGACAAAAACTAGCGAAACTTCAACAAAACACGATTTTTGTCCATGTTTATTAATGTCCTGCTCATGTAGGAGCGTCCCAGAGAGTAGCCCAGCCTTCCCAGTAAGACTGTGCCATGAGCCATTCCTCTCACTGACCCAGCCACCTTCACCTCCCATACCAAACAACCTGTCAGTGCTAATCGAGTAGAAGTGTTAGCCAGTCTTGCTAATGAATGTGTGTGGTGCCAAAGCTGTGTCTTGTGCCCCGGCTCACCATCTGTATGAAGAATTCATGAGGATGAAAGTCAAAAGCAATTAAAAGCCTTAGGGAGCACCCGTCAGCCTGTTTGTTCTTTGGAAAAACATGACTGCCCAGGTCACACTCTATAAAATGTGAACTCATCAGTAAATATCTTTAATTTCTTTCTTCCATCGCCCTGATGCACAAAGCTCACTACCCAGTTGTGTAAGATCTTAAAACAAAGAGACATTTGACACTGAGCAGGCTGACTTGACCTTCCATCTGAGGTCCTAAACTTGGATGTCTTAGCCCTAGCCATCTGATATTTTGGCTATTACCAGACAGACAAGAAGAGCCAAGCTCAAATTCAAGTTGACAGAGGTCAGATACTCCACCCACTTGGGTCCCAGGCAATGACATAAGTATTGACATTGGCTGAGGTGCTGCTGATGTAACAAAAAACCACAAAACAACACAATAATGACTTTAATGCACGAAACACACAAGATCACACAGCAGTCCATAATGTTGGTGGGTTATGAAACAAACTTTCTTGACTGTACATTCATCATGGCTGATTCCCAATGTTAATTTTTTACTAATTGCTTTACTAAAGTAGCACGGGACAGTGAGGACTGAACATTACTGATGAGCAAAAACTAAAGTTAAAGCACCATCTGCTGGCCAAGACCTAACTATTCAATTATTGTCTAAGCAAAAACAAGAACCAAATTCATTAGAAATGACATTAAACAAACATTACTAATATCATGTCATCACTAAATGAAAAACCAATTACTAAATACTCTATGCAATCTACATGGCCTGCCAATATATCCAGGGCATGGGCCTGATGCAGTACAGTATGAGTGAGTGTGTCTCAAAGTGTTGCAGTGTGAGCTCTGACCTGGAGGGGGCGCTGGTTGGATGTTGACAGGAGCTGGTTTAACGACGGGCAGCACAGTGGTCTGCAGAGGCTGGATGATGATTGTCTTAGCCTGCAGGGGAGCTGGTGCATGAGCCAAAGGCACAGCTGTAATCAGCGGTTTTGGCTGGATGGAAACCTTCGGGCCAATCTGAATCGGCCTCTTGATTGGCTGAGCTTGTTTGGCTGGTGTGTGTGTGTGTGTCAAGGGATGGGGTGAAAGGAGTGAGATGAGAACAGATTTTATGTAAATACTAGGAAAAACTGACTCTAAGATCAGGTGAGAACATCTGCATTGACAGAGTTTTTGACAAGCTAGTTTTTTCTTATACAAATCTTTTTTAATGAGAGACCACCTCTGTCTCTCAGTTTGGCTGATCATCCTGCAAGCCCAGAGTGTGGTGCAGAATTTCCCCTGGTTTTTAGACAAAGCATACACATACAGATGACAGCTGAACGAGCAGATGTGCAGTGGAGGAGACTGCCTTACCTCGTGTGGTGTGGATGGTCCTCTTTGGAGCTTTCTTGGCTGGGGTTGAGATTGCAGAAAAGCTGCTGGACTCTGAGCAGACTGATACAGGAGAGAGCTGCGACTGTGGGGACAGGGCCTCATCCTGGATGGGGAAGCAGAGAAGATGTGTGTCTACTAGTTACTGGACCTATTTTTTTCTAGACATCAGTGGTTAACAAAAGCATTGCTGTAGTTCATTGGCTACTAAAATGACATCTAAAATACAGTTAACTCCTACAAAGGTTCAATTATTTGGACTTCTGCTGCTCTGACTCACCGTACTGAACTGTGTCTGGATTGCACAGCCTGTTCTTGTAATCCAAACAGGCTACTAATGAAAGCATTATGCAAGAGTAACTTTCGGATCATGACGCTTGCCTGGTATCTGTCATCAATAACTTCACAAAAAAGTACCGAACACTGTCTTATGAAAAATGATTGTTGTCCTGTGAGCAACGGTGAGAGGCCACTCATAATCTATGCATTACGGCATATGTGCAGTACTTGCTATGCTGTGAAACAAATCAGATTAAATATGAAATCAAGTGTCCTTGTCAATATGCAAAGACTCTAGTTGTCAAATGTGTCCTTGGATTCAGTCAGGGTGATTCAGTTAGCAGACGGTGCTGTGGCCAGACAAAGATGTAACCCTTGCCCTTGTTTTGACACACTGCGAAAACATCTGCCTGCTAAATTATGCTAATGTGGCTGAAGTTGTCAGCACCTTTTCTTTAACGAGGGGGCGGGGCACAGCTCAGACTGGCAGCAAATTATTAGTGTGACAAGGTGTTTAAGGCATTTGTTAATAAGTGTCCCAAGTGTGTGTGTGTGTGTGTGTGTGTGTGTGTGTGTGTGTGTGTGTGTGTGTGTGTGTGTGTGTGTGTGTGTGTG
>JBBPCS010000375.1:6538047-6549150 GCA_037974645.1 Hollardia meadi
TACACAACAACTTGGGACATTTAATGTAAATTGGTAACAATATGCTATCATCATCTATTTGTGGCAACTTGTCCTTGAATGGCTGCAGTTTGTTGTTAACAAGTAGGTTAGTTGTTAGATTTTGAAATAAAGGCGATTGGACATAAAGGGAGCATGCACTCAAAAGCAACACCATTTTTTTTTCTTTTTTCTGTCGTGATTCCGGAAAGCAGCATTCTATTATTTTTATATGCTGCAACACAGTGTCACTGCAGGATCACGATCGTTTTGGGAAGCTTAATATCGAGCACTGTTGTCATTGGGAGAAGCCCTGTGTGCCCCCCCCCCACCCCCACCCCCCCGCCCCCTCGTTGGGCCCCAGTGTAGAGCCGCCTTGCAGAGTTGAGTCGAGCTGGGAGAGGAATGCGTTGGGATGCAGAGCAGCAGCGACTGTAGAAGATCGACGCAACAACTCGCACAGTATGGACAGCAATGATCCATATTTACACCTCAGTAAGTACGCCTCACGGGTTGAGTCTATTTACAGCCTGTTGTGTTCCCCTCGAAGCTTCTGCATTTTGTTCGCTTGTTTCATGGCGTTTCTGTGCAGCCTGCGAGCCTTGCGCCGAGCCGTTTCGCAGACTTTAACCAACCGATTCCCTGCCCGTGAATCCGACTGTTACACTTCTCTCCTCGCGAATAATCTTTTCGCAACTGGTCCCAATTGAAACTAAATCTGCGGCCAATGCGAAAGTCAGGTGATCGTGGTTGTGCCGGTCAGGCAAGGTCAGAGGTTGGCACTTTAATTGCGCTTATGTAATTTATGGCGCTTGTCGCGCGTCTCTCGCTTAACTGTTTTAGATCGAAACAATGTATTGGTCTGGGGTGGCCGTCGGAATCGGAGAGAAGTGCATGAAACGGGCTTGAAGAATGGCGGATTCCCATCTGATAAACAAACTTGATCTCTGTGGTGAAGACGAGCGTAGCCCCGGTCAGCGCTGTGGCTATATCCAGCTGAATGACAGCATGATGTGATTTTACTCAGTCAAGCTGAACTCTGGATTGACTTATTGACTTTGACATGGAACCAGCTGATGGCTTTATTCTATTATCAGGATTTTTGTGACAGCCTTAAATCCACAGACAAGGAAATTGCTGCTGCTGCTTCTTCTTCTTCTTCTTCTTCTTCTTCTTCTTCTTCTTCTTCTTCTTCTTCTTCTTCTTCTTCTTCTTCTCCTTTCTGCAGTGCAGTTTGGAAAACGTGGAATACATACTAGCCTACGGTCTGTAAGTGTCAGGCTTGTGTTTTTGTAAACTACACCATTTTGAAATTAGACAATCTGGAGTGAGAGGCTTTTTCAGCTTCACTGAGTCACACACTATATGCATCATTTATCATGTGATGTTTTTTTTTTGTTTTTTTTTTGCTCTCCCTGAAAGACATACTCATTGTCAAACCACCATGGCAGAAACATGCAATGTGCTTCTAAACCACCGTCTTTTGTGGGGAAATGAGAGATACAGTAATAGTGTGGCATTATACGGAAACAAATTAAACTGGTCTTCGAAGCCCTTTTATGTTATCACAAAGATATCTCGGCACCATTTGGAGGGGCTGAAAATTGTTTCCATAATGAATGTGGCTCCCAGGGGCATGAGAGAGACATCTGGATGTGAGAGCATGTTGAGGAAAGCCCCCAGTGTACAGACAAAGCAGTTCCCCTGAACCACAGGGTCTTTCATGCCCACCTTACATGGATCAGACAGTAGTGATATCCTAAGATGTTTGCAGGACAGGTGTGCAGATACGGTCAGCTGTTATTGATCTGTAATTAAATATGAGAAGGAGTTGTCCCTTTGGTTGTAAATTATATATTTCTAATGTAAATCCCCAGTGTGTTTTAGGGTTTATCCAACTGTGCTATATGCAGAGTAACAAAGCTGGCCATCTCAAAGAATTTCATCAATCCAAGTTTCCCTGAAGAGTTTTGTTTTCCCACACTAATGCTTTCGCAGCTTTCCCAGCCGACTTGCAATCTAGGTTAAATGCTGGATATTTGTAAATTTTGTGTGAAAGAAAAGGTCAGTGATCAGCAGCTAAAAGTAATAGTCATCTAACTGAATCAGTTGAACCCCAGTTGAGGACATTTCATAGTGCATTTAAATAATAAAAGCTAAAAGCCACTGAGTGAAAGTCCAAACCACTGGACGATCATTTAAAGGACGAACTGTCCTTGTTTTGTCTTTGTGGTGGCTCACATGATTTATGATGTGCAGTATTTTACCATCAACAACCCACACACACCAAAACACATATGAAAATGGGGCCATAAACAGTATTTCTTGAATGACAGCAGACGATCACTCTCAAGTGAATTCGCTCCCTTTGGAATCTGTCAGTGTGTGGTGGTGGTGGTGGTGGTGGTGGTGTGAGAAGCAATGTGAAGTGAAAAAAAAAACAGTCTGGTGATTATATTTGTTTCGCGATCCACTTGGATTTTCCCAGACATGTTACATTTCGGCAGGTTCGATGCAGGCCTGCCCAGGGGCTTTAAGTAGAATCAGCAATTTATTTTTTCTCTTCTCTCAGCGCTTCAGCATTTTTTGATTTTCCATCAGTGGAAGTGATTCTAGACGTGCTGACGAGCAACCCACTCGCTGCATATGACAGTGAGAAAGCTCGCAGCTCAGGGAAGTCGTCGGCAGAAAGAAGAACGGGAGTGAGAGTGAAGGGAGCAAAATAAAGGAGAAGTGGAGTGAGGAGGCGGTGGGGGTGGAGGGAGAGGTCACCCTAGTTGATGTGAGCTCTCATCACTTGCCAGAGGTCAATGATTCACCTCCCAGTACACACACACACAGAGACACACACAAACTCACACTCAAACTTCACAGCTGCAAATATGCAGGCTTACTATATGTGTAGCTTACTGTGCGGCACAATGTGACTGTGATATCATGTGACTTAAAGAATTCGGGTGTTACTATTTGACTGTGCAGCCTCTGCAGTATTAAACCTGCTCCGTAATGGCCGATCCCTGCATAAAACACACAGGTAGAGGGTGTGGCTCTCTGCAGGTATTTGCTCAAGAATTCTGTAGCTTAAGACCTTTAATGCACATGCATTAGTGCACGACACAGACAATAGGTTTACTTCCTGACACTTTTGACTGAGTGTGTTTATGTGTCAGTGCAAAAGAGTCGGCTCGGCTTGACTCTGTGAGAGTGGGTGCTAATTGTGAGAACAGGATGAAGGAAAAGAAGGGGCGTAAGGAGGCCATTCTCTGGGCTAATTGTCAGTAATTAGTCATTAGTGAAGAAGGTCAAAGCCTTGATTTAATTTCAGCTTTAATCAAGCAGAGAACCTTGAAAGGCCCAGAGGCAGCAGCTGTGTTATGAGATGTATATAACTATTTCTTTGCTAATTATGTAGCAACAACATACATACCACATGTGGACGCACACACTCATTTTCCAGGCACTGAACACTATGCATCACACATGCCTCCGATCTTAAGCATCTATCCATGTAAGCGTTTGTTTCTAATTAATTCATAAATCACGAGGCACAACGGCTAAATATGTAGCTGCATTTTACATTAGATGTTGCATAAGTTAGCGTCTCTTCCTTAACAGTGTGTCTCTCAGCGGCGAGTAAATGCTTCAATTTCATCCTACATGGAGCAATAGCTGTCGATGAAACTCGAAAACCAAAATGATTTCCAACCACCACTACAATTTGTAATAGAAGACACTCTGTTAAAAATAAGCATATATGTCAGTGGTGGAAGAAGTGTTTATATATATAGTTTATATGGTGTTCTATATTTATTTGAGTACTCATTTTTTCACGTCACAATTTTACATATAAAACCTATAATCAGTTTCTATCCATCCATCTGTCACTGCTTATTATACTGCACATTAAACTACCACAACAGTATATGAAGGAGTTGAAATTAGCTCCACCTCGACCTACATAACGAGTACTTTTGCTTTTGATGTATTTTTAAAAATATACAATATATTTTGTCGCTAATACTTTTGCATTTTGATTTAAGTATGATTTTGAAGTGATGCATTTTTATAGTGTAGTAGTAGTACCGGTAAATTCATCTTATTCAAGATTCCTTATTTTAAGCACAATTTGCTATTTCTGTCTGTTAATTACAGGTTGTATAGCCTTATTTCAAGACAGATTAGCATTATGTGCTAAATTTAAGCATGCTTTCCTACAAATTTAGTAGTAAATTTAGTAGTTTGTATCTAGACAAATGTACTTGCTGTGTAGCTGTCCTGGTTTCGAGATATATTTCCTTAAAATATTGCCTTATTTCAAGACAATGGCACGATAGCATATGCGAAATTTAAGTACATTTACATATTGAGAAAAAAACCCCACTTAAAATCTTTTCTTAGCATTAGACAGATATACTTAATATATACAAATATAATAAACACACTAGTTTTAAGAAAACGGTGGGTGTTTTGAGACTAGATTCTTTTACTTATTTTAAAATTCTTGATGTAGTGAAATTTTCCTGTTCTGTTGGCAGATAATTTTGCTTATATTAAGTAATATTTTTTTCTTGTTTTTGAGAGCAGAGTTTTTGCAGTGCAAGGCATAGTGCATGACTCTTGTTGCATGTCATACCCCTCTTTCTCCCCCATTTCCTGTCTGTTTCTGTCAACACAGGCAAAAATGCCTTTAACGTACATTAATTCAGCAGGTAATGTACATAGACATTTTCCAGTGTGTACAATTAAACAATGTCCTGGAATATGCCTAGAAAGTGCTGAAACGGTTAGTCGATTGATCAGTTGGTCGAGCAACAGCAAATTAATTGGCAACAATTTTGATAATTGATTTCATTTATCAAGAATAACCATTCTGTGGTTACTGTTTTTCAGCTGCGAGACTTTATTCTTCTCTGTGTTTCATATCATTGCAAAGTTAGTATTTTGGGGTTTTGGAGTGGTGCCTGCACCAAAAAAGCAAAACCTTGGGCTGTGGGAACTTATGGTGAGCATTTTTTATTTTATTTTATTTTTTTTACTATTTTCTGACATTTTATAGAATAAAAAAATGTCACTTCTTTACACAATTAATCAACAGGTTAACATAATAATAATGGACAGTTGTTTTTTGCAGCTCTATACCAAGAGTCAGTCCCAAAATTAATTACACAATCAGAAAGTTTGGGCACTACAGAGCTCCTTTACACCGTATAGTAATAGGAATAGAATTTATTAAAGGAAACGTGTGGCTCAGTAGAAGTTGGTTTGACTATAGTCAAAGAGTTCTTTATAGCAGTCTGTGACCACAAGAGGTAAAAGCTGATTAGATCTCATTGAGCCAACATGAAGAACATGCTGAAAAACCTCGCTTGGGTATTTTGAGCGCTCTCATTGCCATTTTACTGCACGACTCCTATCTCACAACCACAAACATAAGTGTTTCTTTCCTGCTTATTGCTGCCTTCCCTTATTTCTTTTTCGACTGCCTTTCCCACAAATGCCCACTCAAAGCGTGTTGCATGATATCGTCCCTCCCGTTGTCAATCAGTGCAAGGCAAGGAGAGGACGACATAAAGGGAAAACTGTCTCAAGTTTTTAGACAAAAGTATACTTGATGACAAAAGAGCGATTTGATTATTAGAGGTTTGGATGTGTACCCTAAATTTAGGGTTGTCAATTATCCGCCTCCCATGTCTTCACTGTCCATAATCTGTCTATGAATGCTAATAATGGCTCTCAGGGTTAATTTGGTGTGTTTTATGTGGGTCATGACACACTATCGTAACACAGCATTTAAGAAGGACTGTTTTATTGAAGCTTCTTCCTGTGGGATTTGTTAAGTCTGAAAGAGAGGCAAGTGTCTCTTCTCCTTCTCCGTGTTCCCTCCTTCTTGTTTGGGGCTGCATGCTGAGTAGGTCACTGTCAGGGATCTGGTTACTGGTGGCTCCTTCAAGCACTGTATAGACATTTGATCCAGCTTCATGCAGGTGCACTGCACAAGAGAACTCTGTGGACTTGTGCAAGTAAAACAGATGCACACGTGCTCTAGAGGGCTCCTTAAATTGTTAGTGCTGTCTTTCAATGCAAATGCTTGAAGGGTAGAAGTTGGTCAACATTTGATAGGGTGGCAGGATAAATTAAAAGGAGCAGCTGCAGACTAAAATCAGTGCGGAGTTCACATTTACTGGACAGGGCTATCTTCTGGCGATAATGATGCCAGGTGCATGCTGCCTTTGTCGCCTTTGCCATTGCTGAACAAACATAACTCCTACTTTTTGCTGATGGCTGATTTTACAGCTGTTAGTTTTATTTAAAACATTTTATTACAGTCTTTAAAGGCCTGCTGTAAAAGACGAAGCCTTGAAAGGGTCAGTGTAAAGATTGAATCCATCCCTGCTTGGATTTTGTGGTTTATTTAGGTTCCCTTAGGGTTTGTCATGTATTGTTCCTCATTGCCTTTAAGGTATATTTTTGGCCTGTGTTTGCATCTGGGTTTTTGCTTTGCTGTGTGTTTGCTTGACCATCCCAGAGCACTTTAAAAGACCATTCCTGACTTCCTGGAATGCTATAACATTTGTTGAACACACAAACACACTAACAATGTGCACATAGGCAACTCCACATGCCACAACAGTACTGTTAAGCATGCATGCCGGCATTGAGGGGAATTAAAGATGTTTTGCGGGG
This sequence comes from Hollardia meadi, assembly GCA_037974645.1. NCBI lineage: Eukaryota > Metazoa > Chordata > Actinopteri > Tetraodontiformes > Triacanthodidae > Hollardia > Hollardia meadi. The sequence continues at coordinate 6,544,729 of JBBPCS010000375.1, forward strand.
GATAGAAGAGAAACATTTTCAGCCCTCGGTCACTTCTTGTCATATATAAAGTCTGTGACTAATATGCAGCAAAAAGGGGACGAAATGAGGAAATCTTTGGGAAAAAAAAGTCATTGACACATAAAAACCTCTGTTGAATAGAGGAACATCAGTGTTGTACTGTCTCCTCATGCTCTCCAATCCTGATCCCTTTTAAGAGGGAGTAATCGGAAACTTCTGGATACTGTAATACCCCCCTCCCCCCCTCCACTCACACACATGCCAGACACGCTGTTCTGCCACTACAACAGGTGTCTCTGTACAGATAGTTTTACTAACACTGAGACAGAGACGTGAGATGAGTGGGCGGCAGGAGAGCTGATTTGTTCAGCAGTTGGGCTGCAAACAGCTCCTGTTGGATTGATCTCTGAGTAAGGATAATCTGGGTAATCCTATAACCGGCGCCGGTGAACTCCGCCTCTTTTGCTCTTCACTAAGTCCCCACCCCTCTTTCCACATCAACCCTTCCGATCCGTTTGTGTACTGAAAAGTGACTGATTTTTCGGAATATCTGCATCATTTTTTTTAGTTTGTCACTGAGCCAACACTTGAGTCTGTGTCCCAGTCCGGAGTGATTGGAATCCTGCCAGTGGCACACTTGTACCCGAAGGCATGTGGCACCCCGTGGCATCACCTGCAACTGGAGGAAGCCCTGGCCGGGAGATAGGTTATGGCCACTGTGAGTATCCGGGTTTGATCTTGTTTTTGTTGGAAATACGCAGGTCAGAATGAGCCCTGGGATTGTATGTGGTGGAAGATGTTGTCTGCTTTTGCACGAAAAGCTAACGCTGCACAGATGCATTGCAATAATGCCCCTAATCCCTGTGTACCTGTGAATGAGTTTTGTTTTTGTTTGTTTTTTAAATCTATTTCCCCAGCGGGAGAAACCTGCAACAAGCAGGACAAAATTCATTTGTGGAACTCCTTTGCATTTATAATTCTTTTCATATGACTCTCACTCAGATACATTTCTTACATTGTACAGGAGACTCTATTTTGCCAGGGGTTTTTTGTCTCTAACTCCAAATTTCATGATCTTATTTTACCCCAATAGCTCGGTTCCTGCCTTTAAAATTATAATAAAATTATAATTTAAAATTACAACTATTTTAATGAGTTGTGACAGGTACAAGCCTTGGCTGTTGCATGTTACAGTTGTAAGCGTGTGACTCACTTGAGGTCTCAGATGTGGTCTGCAGGGATGCCACTCAACTTAAAGGGACGCTTCCAGCTCTCATTGCCTTGTCTTTCACTCGCTGTTTATTTCTCAACACTTGTCTCTTCCTATTAGCCCTCTCCATCCTGCTTTCTCTCTCTGTTTGTGCCTGCTGTCTGTCACCCTGCATCCTTCCATCAACACTCGCTCTGATGAGGGTCTTTTTTTCTTACCCCCCTTCCTGTGTTTGGAGAGGTGTGGGAGGTGTTGATGTGAGTTCACTTCCACACATATTGCAGTCCGCCTAGCAACTGGCTCACTGTGATAGATAACAGAGCACTGATTCTTTTCTCTAGTGTCCTTGAGAGAAGCTTTTGACACTCCTGTTTACAACTGTAGTCCCTGCTCTGTGAAAAACCATGAAGATGTACATTCATTCTCCAAGTCTGGGTTGACGTAAGGGCAGAGGATAGTCGACAAACTTCGCAAAGCATTTCTCTTCTAGGCAAATCCACCTGTGTTGCAAATCCGCGTTATGTTGCCATGTTGATGAAAACCATAATACTCATTAGTTTAAGTCCTTATAGTATGATGTGAAAATAAACTTTGCAGAGACTTGATGAACTGTTTTAAATTGAATGCTATAAATTATAGCTATGTTGCTAGAAAAATAAACCAGGATGATAAAAACAATTTGTTTTAAGCTCATTATGAGTCTCTCTGACTGACATTGTGGTTGTAGAAGGTAAGAAATCAATTCAAAACTATAGTATGCTTTGGATGATGATGGTGATAGTTTGTAGGGTCCTTTTAAGGCCTTTTTAGCTATGCTAGCATCATGGCTCAAGGAATGACAATGTCAGTCTGTCTGTCAATTGGTCCTGATTGAAATATCTCAACAGATATTGGATTGATTGCTGCGACATCATGACGATGAGACCAAATACCTGCAAAACATTCCCACCAGCCTCAGCTGTACTTTGAGTTTAGGGGCTAAGTATGTGCTCAAAGATGGAGAATGTGATAATATACCTGCTAAATATCAACAGGTTAGCATTGTCTCTCATGCAAACTCATCAAATCAAGAATTATTTCAAAGCACTGCTGTGTAAAAAGTAGATCCTCACAGAGCCACGACACTGTTAGTCTTTGAAGTGCAAGGTACTAATAATATCCATGTTTTTCATCCAAATGTAGTGCAAATTTTTTACTTACGCTAAGATAAGCTAAATAAAATGCAAAATAATGTGTGTCCATCCACTCTTGTAACGCTAATTTTAGGAATAGGTTCATTAAGATAAACAGCTGGTGGCTGATTCTCCGGTTGGGTGCCATAAGATCGTTGAAGAAGAATAGGGCGTAGCGAGGTGAGGCAGCAGTCAAACCTCAAATCATGAAAAACCACGCAGAGAACATGATGGAAATATATTTGTATTTGTTTCATACTGTAGAATAATTTGAGGAAGGTTACAGTGTCTTCATCTCTCCACACAGATCAGATGTTTTTATCTGCCGCAATGTTTCATCACTTCAGTGGACCTTCAAGTCACATGCTTCATGTACGTTTCATTATTTGATAAATATATGACGATATATGATTTTTTTCCCCCAAATTTTCTGCGTTTCCACTCAAGTTGCAAATTGAAAATGTGCGTTAAAAAGCAGGTGGGTGGAATTGCACTTGTCAGTTTGTTCTTTCTTCTCATCTTCAGGTCAGCCTGACTTATTTTTATTTTAAAATCTTTGTCCAGGTAGAACTCATTTACTTTCAAATTTTCCAGAGGCCACATTATTACAAGATTAACATCAGGTTAACTCTGCTGAGCCGGTTGTGTAGTCTGGCTGTCTTTCTAGGATCTTGTCAAAGGTCCAGAGGTCAGGTTGCCCTGGTCACATTGTGTATTTTGTGTGTGTGTGTGTGTGTTTTTGTGTGTGTCATGATAGGGCATTCCCATCTCTTTGTAGCCCTCTCTAACAGCGAGAGAATATTTCTAGGAAGTAATTTGAGTTAAGTCATCAGCCCCAACAGAGCTGCTAGGGCGGATGCTCCGTTTTGCGTCAGGCCTTTTAGTCCACCTGTTTGTTTGTTTTCCAAGATTGCTTGTTCTGTCAGCCTGTTCTGTCTGTGCAAGTGGACCTGTGTTATCTTTTGTTTAAGTTCCAAACTTTTTTTATCATTTGCAAAACAATCTTTATCTCGTTCCTGTCTCAGCCCTGGCCTCCTCATCGATCCCTTTTCCCCTGTGCAAAAAATATCCCACTGGCATGTCTGCAGTGTTTGTGGATGCGAGGACACATATGGCAGATGATGTTCATGAGCATGACTTGAAATTTTCTTTAGTTTGAAGCTGAGCTATAGAGAAACAACGGAGAAAAGGGTAGAAAGAGAGGGAGCAGAGTTCATTTCCCTTCTTTTCACAGAAATTGTGTGAGTTCACTACAGGGCAGAATTTAGGGTCAGAGAAGTTCACTCGCACAAGCGCTTGCGTTGTCACAGCCATGCCTTTATAAAAAGAACCATTACCTATTTCTTTATCTTTCCAACAAGACAGGAATGATACACAACTCTTTTTTTTCTTTAAAAAAAAAATTAAAGTCAATTGATATTATGTGCTATATTTATTTTGACTGGTCGGAAAAGGGAACAGGTGTCCTTGAGGCAGCTTTGGACAGTTGTAACAGTAGGAACTATCTTCATTGTCTCTTACCAATAACCATTAATCACAGCTGAACAACACGGGGGCTTTTCCCAATTGATGATCTGATATTCTCAGCCAGGCAAAGAGATTAGGCCTGTGTCGTGGTGGGATCACGTGAGGGTTGGGGAGGGAAGCCATTTCGGTATGGGACAGTGCCCTCCCCCATCCACCCATCGTCCCCCTCCATCTATCTATCATCCATCCATCCATCCATACACTGCTCCCATCCCTTCTATCTGGCTCTGTCCCTCTCTCCGTCCCCTCCTCCTCAGCCTCCCACCTTCTTGACAGCTGGCCCGCTGAGCTGCAGATACTTACCCGGGAATAAGAGGATTTACTGACACAATTGATCAGACATCAACCTCATTTAGCAAAGAAATGAATGTTTAAAGAGTGCCGATTTTGTGTTAGTGAATATTGGTCTGTTTTTTTTTCTCCTTCAAAGTGAAACACAACGTGTGTGTGTGTGTGTGTGTGTGTGTGTGTGTGTGTGTGTGTGTGTGTGTGTGTGTGTGTGTGTGTGTGTGT
>JBBPCS010000375.1:6549250-6565281 GCA_037974645.1 Hollardia meadi
TGTGTGTGTGTGTGTGTGTGTGTGTGTGTGTGTGTGTGTGTGTGTGTGTGTGTGTGTGTGTGTGTGTGTGTGATTGCGAGGGCTCGTGCTCGTGAGCTCGATTGGCAGTGAAGAGATTTCTTAATTACATGTCTGCTGCGCCTAATGAGCTCCGCAGGCTGTCCGTCTGATTACTTTAGGATGCGTTCTGCTCTCTGTCATATGGTCACAGCGCTGTCAGCCACTTATATGAACCTGAGAGCATGCAGTCTCACTATGCACACACACACACACACACACACACACACACACACACACACACAACCAAGACACACGCAGACACATACAAAGAAGGAATTTAATAGACTGATTCACACGCTGAGGAGCCTTCTTCACATCAGATTATCTGATAGATACTGAATGGTGTGTTGTTGTTCCGGAGTGGATCTGCTGTTCCCACCCCCTGTATACCACTCCCCCACCATACACTCCCAGTGCTGGTCTGCTCTCTAGACAGGAGATATTATTAGTTAGTGGGCCATGGGCTTATTGAATTACCACACAGTGGAGTGTTCCATCCAGCCACTATACCCAGTAATTAACAGTGAGGGATTTAGTTGGTTTGTGGTCTGTGACTTTAAACCTGTTGATCATAAGTGCGATACATTTGGGGCTGTATGTGTGGCTCCGGCTGTTCTCTGCCACATATGTGGTTGTCCTCCATAAATTACGACCTAAAGCATACATCATTTGTCTGATGGTGATGTCATCTGCGCTGGAGCTGTTTCTGGTTACCTGCTTACATTGTGTTATAAGAAGTGCTGATTGACGCACACCATGTTTTAACCAGCTGCAATCATGTCATGTGACACTCCTTTTGAGCGTATACAGTGAAAAGCATTCATATGAGGAGTGATGTATGCAATTTACCAGTAATAGTGGGATTGCAACTCACAATTATTTCCATTATCTATGAATCAGCATTTTTTTTGTGACTATTTTGACTGAAAAACATTTATTGCTGTTAAAGTGACCGTGAATTTATGATGATTCGTGTAGATTTTTAATTCCTAATTCAGAGCAAACTTTGATGGTCTACGTCCCCTCTGTGCACTAATTTCCGGGAATGATCAGTCTAGCTGTGGCTGCTGCTTCAACTAGGTACTCTTTTGAACTTGTTTCAGGAGTTTGGCAACTGGCGACCTTTGATTTGTGGCACCGGCGGTCAAAGGTGCCCTTCACTGCTAATGTCTGTTTGTTTGCTCTCAAATAGATGCTTGTGTTGCAGCAGCACTGTATAGGCTTCAGAAAATACTGACAGCAAACACTGGAACTAAGTCTGTGTGAGTTCTGCTAGTTTCTGGTGATGAGTTGTTTTTTTTTTAGGCTGAACAACCTCCCAGTGCTTACTAATGTCTGTTGTGCAACGTGTGAGAGGCCTGTACATTCCAGAGGCTTCTTTGTATGGAGGTGATTTACATAGAATGGAGATGGAACAGCCGGTTGAGGCGGGTGATTCAAGGATAGGCCCCTCTGAGCCGCTCTGGGCCGAGTTTTGCTTCCTCTGCTTAGCATGTTGGCCTCCTTACACACACAACTCACAAACACACACTCCCTTCACAAAGCATGCTCAGATTGCTGGCCATTTCCTTTTAGGCATCCCACCAGCTGACTGCCCATGTGCTTTTGTGCTCCTCGGTGTCGTGTTTGGTTTTGTCTGAAACACGCAGGTTATGTTTTAAACAGTTTTGATGTCATGTTGATGGAAAGTGGCACCTCTTCAAGACAGAGACCGAATAAGTTTTAAATAGGACTGCGTCTAACGACTGTTTATTTTTATTTATTTTTTTTACTATCGATTGATCTGTCTGTTGTTTTTAAATCAGTTCATAAAGAAAATGTCAGAAAAGATTTTCAATTTAACAGTGCTCTAAATCATACGACAGAAAAGCCGGAACACGAGAATGCTGATGAATTCTTGTTGTCAATACATTTTCGACTAATCAATTAATCAGATATTCACCTTATAGCAATAGGTTCACATTACTTCACGGTCTTCCAGTAACAAACAGCATGAAATAAATGCACGTTTTAGACCAGAGCTGATTCTAGCCCTCTAATCATCTCTAAATCCTGCACTTTTTGGAATGTGTACATTGATTATTGATTATAAACAGTGATTCTGAGTTCTGATTGGGGCTGTTGCTTGCTTGTCTGTCTTGATTTCAAGCTCAGGAGAAATCACAGACACACTATGGTAGAAAAAGCAAGAATATAAACATGACCTCCGAGTTGTGAGTTTAGTTTTAAATGGTCAATATTAAAGGTTTGTCCCAGGTCCAAATGCACTGTATTGACAATTTGGAAATTCTGCAAGTTGCTGCTAATCTACCCCACGAATCTGTCTTTTTACTGTTTCAGATCCATACATGTGTGTAAAAACCTTTATGTTGTCATCTTTTATGCCTGGCCTGGGCAGTCAGAATACTTGTTGGCCTTGACGTCGGTAACTTGTTGGCGTGTGTGACGATAGCCCCGTTGCTGTATCTCCTACTCAGCACTTCTAGAATAGATCTTTACGAGCCCCGAAGGGAATTTCTCATGCACATAATGAGAGGGGTCAGCACACAAAATCAGACACAGTACATGCAGTACAGTGCTCTTCCATTACATAAGCTCATTATTTAGACAAATCTGCACTCCATAAAACTGGGAACACAAACCCGGCATTGTAGGACTTAAATTTAAGTAGTACATTTGCATTACAGGCTGTAGCATCTACAGTTTAAAGAGATTAGTGCTTTTTGTATTTTCCTGCAGTATCTTCTGTATACACTCGGCTCCATGGGAGAAAGAGGGAGGCCCCAATACATATTTGCCTGCCAGGGATCACCAGTGGAGGGCTGGAGAAAGTGGGCGAGTGAGACAGTGGGTGGAGGCTATAGTCTCAGTGCGAAACAGGAAGTTGCACAACATCTGTTCCTTGGCATTCAAAAAGGGAGTGGACGGACAGCTGTGTGTTTCAGAGTGTGTCTTAATGCAAAAAGACCTGCATCCAGACGGAAAATGTGACATTCCTCTCTGTTTCCCAATTCTTTGAAATCTCAAAGCAACATTACTCAAAGTTTCCATTTCCTTTAAATAGAGTTTATGCTTCTCACATCCAGCAGAGGAGAAGCTAATGTGGGCTTAATTACTGCCAGAGGTTAAGTATCAGAGCAACATTTCCCAAAGATTGCAAAGTATTTAGCAAGTAGTTCTTCAAAAAAAAACAACCCTGCCAACTGAAGTCTGTTCCAACAAACTTGACAGACAGAAACAGTCAAAACACTCTTTGTAAGTAATTATTTCTTAGAAGTAGACTCCAATGAACACGTCTTTGTAAGCATCCACAATGTTCCTGTGACGGATACTGTCTGCAGGCATGTATGACATACGTATGTCTAGGTGTTAGACATGTCTTTATTATCATAGGAAGTCCGATAAGAAAGTTCTCAGTCATTAAACTAGGAAAACATAAAGTACATTTAAACAAGGAAAACTAGTTTTTCTTGATAGTGCTCGGCAAATGACTACATCACTGCCTACAACATAACCTAACGAGTGTAATGATGACACATGCAGAGAGCTGAGACGCGTACCTTGCATACAACAAGCCAATATGAGTGGATCATTAAGGGTGCTCATGAAGGTGTTTTTCTAAATCCAGTTTCCGTGCAGAGTTGGAGCATCTCTCGTTCAGGTTTTGGAGCAAGACAAATAGGGATCTGTTGCTGCAGTTACACATCAGAGCAGCTCGGAGCCAGACTCAATAAAATCTTTTTTATTTGCACCTTTCTCTTCGGCAACTTTTCAAATTTATAGGCTCATTAGTGAGACAAAAAGCTTACTTCATGAGTGGCAGCAGTAAATCTTTGGTAATCCAAAAAGGTTTTTCAAGGGATTGCATTGTTGTCTGTAGGAAAAAAAAAAATTCCTGACACTTCCTGAACTGTCATAAAATCCTCTTTGAAAATGCTGATCCAGATGATGGGCTTAGATTTCTGCAATGGAGTCTTCAAAAGAAAAGGACTTGTGACTCCTGTGATGTAACCTACAGCAACAAGAAAACGGTGATCTCTGGGCACCCTGTTGAGCTGTGAGGTAGACAAATAAGAAGAATTACCTGTGTTTGCATCTTTTAGGAACCCAAGACACAGGTGCTGTTCGTTGCATGTGTATTATGGCAGCTTTGCTAACACACACAAAAACACAGAAATGTGACATTTAACTAAGAGCAGCTGCATTGGGCCCAGCTACAAATGAGTGTGTGGGCACATGTGTGTCTGTGTGCTTAAAGGTGGGGGATGGTACACCGATACACAAGCACAGAGCTTCTGAAATACCAGAGCATTCAGATTAGTCCAAACATTTATTGTGCATTTGGTGGCATGTCACTCTTCATCAGTAACATTTTGATCAAAGAAACCTCCAGTTTTATTCATTTCTCTGAGTCACGACATTAGCCCAGAGAGGTACTGCTCAGTGTGTCTGCCTGTATTAGGACAAGCTGCGACAGCCTGAGGCATTGCGTACTCAGTTCACTGTTTGTAAATTACATGTTGTGTCCGACTGTATGTGTATGATGGTATTTTTATTTTTGCGTTGATGATGAATGCCCCCATAACTACGGCACATGCCTGAAATTACACCACGCCCTGTTACCCTGATGACTGACAGCTTTTCTAAGTAGGTCATCTATGTAAATGCCAGACTGTCAGTTTATATCAGTGGATGCAAAGCTAAGTCAGCACCCTGTGACCAAAGTCAGATGGGTTTCACTCCGTGTGGCCACATTTACACAACACTGACTGCATAAAGACATATTGCACTGTTAGTCAACAATATATTCTCAGGCTTATTTAATTCATTCCTTTGGTAGTTAACATGGACATGTGTCGCTTTCCAACATACAGGATGATTTACACTTGTTGTCACTTAGATGATTTTTGCTGTTGTCTCTTGTCAGCCGCTGGTCCACTCTGTTTAAAGCGTGATTATGTGGTGTGTTTATGCTATTTCTGTATCCAATACTTTCATATTAATAATGGATTAAATGAAATGAAATGAAATGAAATGAAATTTCATTAAATGGAAGTGTTTTAGTGTCTTTTGGCTCGTTGTTTTGGTTTTATGACCTGCAACGTTAATGCTTTGGCTCTCATCAGTGTTGTTTCTAGCCATAGCAAGCAGCTGCTTTGAGCTGATAAACCCATTGTACTGTACCTGCCCAGCAGCAGACAGCAGACAGATAAATGTAGTGACTAGCTGCTAATTTTGCTATATAACTGTGGGATGTGCACATACATAAGTGACTGTTACCTAACACTCCTGCCATAACAAATGGATTTAAGCAATATGATTTACTTTGACTTAGTTTTCAGGTTATATTAGATTCTATTATTCCGCCGCACCTTATGTATGTAAATGTGGTTGGACAACTATTAAAACACCTTAAAATATAGCAAAATCTAACACAATACTACTGCCAACTATGGCCCTAAAAATAACCTCTGAACAGTGTCAGCAAAACCTAAAAATTATAAGTTTCACGAAGAAAGAATTTGTTATAATGGATGTGTTGTGTAGGGGTGCCTAATCCACTGGTAACACATTGTGAATCTTTTTATCTTGTTTGTCCTCACTCTTTTTAACACAGTGTTCCTTCTCCTCTAGACTCAACAGGGCCAATGAGCACAGCCCACACTCACCCACCTCACATGGGCGGCATGGTGGGCCACCCGTCAGTCATCAGCACCTCCAGGCCCCTACCGTCCCCCATGTCCACATTGGGCTCACCCATGAATGGCCTTGCCTCGCCCTACCCGGTCATTACATCTTCTCTGGGCTCGCCCTCCGTATCGCTGCCGTCCACACCCAACATGAACTTTGGACAGCTCAGCAGTCCACAGGTGAGAACATGTGTGGGTGTTTTGATGGTCATCAGATAGCTGTGGACAGATTCTTTGAAGGCTTCTTTATCAATTCAATTTAAACTTATAGTTTCTACCTGAAGGAAGTATACCTTTGTACTCTTAAAATTAATAAAAGGTTTATGTTTAAATTATGATTGGTGCATTCCATTTGAAAAAAAGAAAAAGATATGCCCTCGTGGTTTATCTGCTTTCCTATAACATGCGTTTTTAAAGCTGCCTCCTCAGTTTAAAAAAAACGTCCAATATTCAGACAGACATTTGGAAACATAAGACAAAGTGAGTCCACGTTTTAAAATTTTATTTAACCTGTATTTTACCAGGAATATTCCCATTGAAATTCAAAAACTCTTTTACAAGGTCGTGAACACTAACCTTCTATTTACTGCTGCACTCTATTAAGCTCCCAACTTAATCAACAGAGGTTCAAATAACTAGTTTTGATAAGGCGTGTCTGCACTAAACTATCATGTTCTTTGGTTGATCTTATGCGTCTCATTTTGGGAATCTCTGACAGCAGGCTGAAGGGCTGAAGGTTGCCTTGGCATACTTTGGCTTTCCTCTCTATCCCCTACCCTTCTACTGACCTTTAAACTTCTCGCCCTAAAGGTCATCCTTGAGTTCTCTGTTACTGCTGTCATGCGAGGGGTCTTAAGATGCAGGCCAACTATTAGCCCCTTAATGGATTACTGACAGAAAAGAAAAAAGAGAGCAAGCCCATTTTCTCTGAATCTCTATGCTTTCAGACAATTTATTTTCATTTTTTCACCACACTCTCTCTTCTCCTGTCACTTTTTTTTTTCTGCCAGACTCGGTCTCCTTTTATAATTCCATCTCGGCTGTTATACCCAAGTTGTTCGTGATGCTAAAACATTTTTTCCTTGAGGTTGAATCTTTTAGATTGAAAAGTCATAAACAGAAACAACCATAGGACTAACCTTTTCACTATCTGGCACAAATGAATATGAGAGAGAGGGCTAATGGAGCTGCTTGCTTTAATTGGTCTCTTGAACAAACTACAAACCCCACGAGGTTGAGCGCTTTGATGACTGGCCACACATATAGACAGACGTGTACACACACGGAGTGTTTCAGAGGCTGGATCGAGACAGTGCTGAAGGGCACAGCAGACAAATTTACATTGGTTCAATCATAGTATGGATGTGTGCTTTAAGGGACAGCCAGGGTTGATATGATTGTATGGTGTAACCATCTCTTTACTGCTCGCCAACAGCCAGTGACCAAGCCACCATCAGGTCATCGCGTCATGTAACATCTCACACTATTTTCATGGGTGAACTGAAGTTCATGAGCAGTGCTGGGCCGACAGAAGCATATTCGATATCGTGGTTGTTCATTCCGATGATTCTGCGACCATCTTGCTCTTGTCATCCCTTTTTACTTATTTATTTACATATACAATTGAATAGTTTGACGCGTCGTAAAGAATTAAGTGTTTTTTCAACTGTAATATGAGTTTTTACTGCCGTATTTAGTTGTAACAAAACTATATATAACAGCAGCAAGGGAAAACCATTTTATCGTGCATTAAGATACAGATAGCCGCTTCCACTCAAGTGCTTTTAGTTTTACATTTGTTTGTTTTTTTTGCATTTAAGGGCTGGAAACAACAATTTTTTTCATTACTGAAAAAAAAATGCCCATCACAGTTTCTCAGAGCCCAAGTTGGTGCATTCAAACTGCCTGTTTTGTTCAAAGCAAGACTGAAAGACTTTTGTCTGAAGAGTGGAGACGCATGTCTCCTCCATTACAGGCCCCAGTAAACCTTACATATACAAAGTAGTGTGTTCTTTATGCCATGTGTTGTATAAAGAATACATGATGCATCAATAATCCATATAAAGTGCTTGTAGCCCTTTTCTACAGCAGTATGTTGTCTGTCTAAAGCAGCATGTGTATGTCTGAACAACTGTTTGAATGCACCACAAGACTTTTCAAACCATACATGCGTAAAATTAATTATTTGTATAAACTGTGTCAGGTGGTGAGCTGAAGAGGAATGACTGCTCACCGCTGACTCACATAAGCAAGTACGCAGGGGGCTGAATGCTCATTTAAGTGCGATGAACTGCCTTTGGGGCATCTACAGTGGGCGATGTTGGTGGCGGTGTAGAGAATTACTGAGTTCATGGAAAACGGAAAGACGGACACGAATTCTGTTGTATTCTCTGCAGTAAGGTCACGGTCCTGAGTTCAGTCTGCATTAGAGGATATTCAGAAGAGAGTGCACATTGTAAATAAGTGATAGGAAGAGCCTGAGGTGACTGTGAGAAAGATGTCCTGTATGTCACACTGAATCAAATACAGTATATAGGACAGGAGGACATATGTAGGTCAGCCTTTTTGTGTCCACTCGGAGTGCAGATGTTTGCACATAAACAACTAAACAAACAAAAATGCGCAGCACAAATATGCATCCTGCCTGCCACTCTTCAGCAGGAGAGGGTCAAAGGGTGTAAGGCTGATAAGAGCGAGAAAGAGATATGCAGACATCAAAGGAAGCTAGACTTGCTGCTCGGCCTCAAAACACACGTCACCCCACATTTAAGAGGCGCCATTAGAGTAGTGGAGAGTGCCAGTTATTTTAACTTCAGCAGTTTGTTCAATCATTTGTGTTTCATGGGACTCCTTGCTGTCACATATGAGCTGTTTTAATGTCTCATTAATTAAGGCGTGAATTGTTGTGGACCCACCTGGGACGCCATTATAAGAAGCTGACAACTGATGAAAATGCAAAATTTGGACTGGTGAAACAAATTGAGTGATTACTAGAAAACAAAATTTCACTCATTCTCAGAACTTTGTGGACCCTGCACATGAGTGCCCTTTGCTGTTTGTGCTGTAGAACTGCACCCTCTGCACACGTGACTCCCCCTCACACACCTCCTCCTGTCAACAAACAATAAAAAAATTTTTAAAAAACCTGTATGACAAGCCTCCGACGGAAGCCTCAGCTCCACCCACAAACTGAGCATGTGATCGCACCCTGAGACACTTTCACAATAAAAAAAAAAAGTGTGTGGGTGGGGAGTGAAAAGTATACTATGGGCGAGCGAAAGCCAAAATGAGAAAATAGAGGAAGGGGGAGAGTGTCATGAGACGGCTGAACACTTTCCACCCTTACTTCCTCTCTGCTTCCTCCTCTGCTCTGTTATGCTTCAGTTCTGGCCACCTCAGCTTCAACTCTTTGTCTCTGTTCTCTCGTCTGTCTTCCTGTTATCCTCAGATGAATTCCATGAACAATGTTAGCAGCTCAGAGGACATCAAGCCTCCGCCGGGCCTACAGAACCTGGGAAACATCAACTACCAGTGTACGAGCCCCGGTGGAATGTCAAAGCACATCTGCTCCATTTGTGGGGACCGCTCTTCAGGTAATGTGAGAGATTGAGGATGGGGGAGAGGCATGGGCAAACAAATTTACACTCCCACTCACCACAAACATCGCCACCCAGATGACTGATGGCAAGATAACAAAGAAATTTATTTTAAGGTTAGTTGTCAGGTTTATGAGTGCATATGTTGATTTGCTCTTTGCTAATTTGGACTGTAAAACATCTCGGGTAAAGCACAGATTAGCACGCCAGCTGTCAGAAGTTAGAAAAGAGAATGCAGGAAAACAAGGGCAGATGGAGGAAAAAGTCATCTTTAGATTCTCTTCAACATCTTGAAAGAGAGGCCTTGCTGTACAAATGTGAAATGAATAAAGCCGGACAAACTCTTTTCTCTAACATTAGCAAGAATATCAACAATTCTTCTGCCTTGTTTGCCACTGTTGAGAGGCTAACTAATCCACGGCTAGCCTTTGATTTCCTATACTTTTATAAGTATAATGAGTTTGCATCTTTTTTTTTGTGAAAAACTTTCCACATCAAGCAATAAAACAAGGCCACTGCTGCAATTTGGCTAGATTGTCAACTTCCAATGCAATAAATACTAAAACTCTGGAGGATGTAGCATCTTAACTCATCCATCTGCTGTTTTGGCACCTTCTCACCCAGCTTTTTTAATAATGTTTTAAGGGTTAGGGTCACTGAAAACTGCATTTGTTAAGCCTCTTCTAAAGAAAATCGACTTTCAAATATTAAATAATTAGGGACTGATCTGTTATCTTCCTTTTATTGGAAGAGATGTTAAGAAAGCTGCTTTGATTCAACTCACCCACCTCTTACATATAAATGTCCTTCTGGACAGATTTCAGTCTGGCGTCAGACCACTTCACAGCACTGAGACTGCAACGAGAAGGGTGCTAACTGATATTTGTCTGAATAGTGATTCAGGTAAAACACCAGTTTTGGTGCAGCTTGATCTTAGTGCAGCTTTTTACTTCTTGACAGTTGACTTTTTCTTGACAGTTACTTCTTGAAAGACTGGAAAAGTGGGTGAGATTATCTGGAACAGTCATCAGTTGCTTGAGCTCATATCTCAAAGGCAACGTCCATGTTGTAGCTTCTGGTGATCATTATTCTGAGTGGACCATCATGTCATGTGGAGTCCCCTAAGGTTCGATTCTTTGGCCGCTTTTATTCTACCTGTACATGCTCCTTTAAGGTCAAAATATACATGACAATAACCTTATCACAGCTGCGCAGACGACACTCAGATTTACTAACTCTTTCACCAAGTGACTATGGTTTCTTAAACTCCTTGAAATTCCTTGAATTAAATAAAGATAAGACACAAATCACTGCATTTGGCAACAAGGTGGAAAGAATGGCATGGGTCAACTTGATTACAGAGCTACAAACACAAAAACAGAAAGTTAGAATTCTCTGTGTTTTAATTATTTCAGATCTGAGAGTTTTAGCTGTCACATCAAGGCCATAACTACAGTAAATCAACATTTTATTATCTTAAACAAATCATAAAATAATTAGAGGTCTCATGTCCAGGAAAGAAAACACGCCTTCATTTCAATCAGGGTAGACTAGAACAGTAACAGGCTCTTGTTTGGCCTTCACTAAAAGACTCTTGAACAGTTTCAGCTCATTCAAAGTGTTGCTGTCAGAGTTCTTCAGGATGCAGACAAGTGGTAGTTCAAGTGAGAACAAAAGATTCCTGAGTATCTTAACCCCAGCCCTCACCACTGTCAAATCTAAATTAAACACTCTGCCTTTGATTGATTGGTTTCTCTACTGCACTTTCATGTACTCATGTTGCATTTGGGGCAATGCATAACTTATTCCTGCACTGGTACTGTATTTCTGACCTACTCTGTTTGCATTTTATGTATGTTGTCTATTTCATTTTTATAAATTTCTTAATTGATTTTAGTTTTTGAATATCATTCTAATGATTTTCTTTGCCTATTGAATTGCCTTTGTGTTGGAAGTGTGCTCTATGAATAAAGCTGCTTTGCCTTGGATTTTTTTCTGTTGCTAAGATCTTTATTATTTTGTATGCAATGTATTTCCAAAGGGTTTGTCATTGTGGAATAGAGGGCATCGTGCTTTCATTTCCTTCCAAAGATATACCCAAATACAAGTTTACAATCATGGTCATCTCTCATATTAACCTTTAATGTATTTGGAGATAGAGGCATATTTGTGGCTCAAAGCAGTGCTGATGGTGTGGATTCTGTTTCCACAGGAAAGCACTATGGCGTGTACAGCTGTGAGGGATGCAAAGGCTTCTTCAAGAGGACCGTCCGCAAAGATCTTACCTACACATGTCGAGACAGCAAGGAGTGCCTGATTGACAAGCGCCAGCGAAACCGCTGCCAATACTGTCGCTACCAGAAGTGCCTGGCCATGGGCATGAAGAGAGAAGGTGTGTGTGCGATATGCTGAAGGATAGGTCAGGGCACAAGCTACATGCATGCATTTTTTAATATCTTCAGCACCACAAAACCACCGTTACACATGTACAGTATGTTGTGGGGATGAGCGTTGTTCAACCCTGCATAAATGTATTTGAAATTCAGGTCCAGATCCCAAAGTTTCCAAAGAATACCGAACATGCGAGGCTGAATTCAATGGAAATATGTAATGAAATATTAAAATGTCTAAAAAGATGATATTTAAGGAAAACATTCGGTTTGGAACTGAAACAATTCGTCTACAATAGATTATTTGATCAATATAAAAATTAATTGGTAACTATTTTGCGATTCAGTTATTATTCAATTGGTTTAAATGATTTTTCAAGCAAAATGTCAAACATTTCCTAGTTGCAGCCTCTATATTGTGAGACGTTGTTTGTCTTTGTCTTATTGGATAATAAACTGAATATCTATATTCATATTAGTGATATTGGCTGATATTTAGTCCAGACGAAATGAGTATGGGTCGTTTGACCTTAAGTGTGTGTGGTTGTGTGTGCAGCGGTGCAGGAAGAGAGACAGCGTGGGAGGGAGCGGGGGGAGAACGAGGTGGAATCTACCAGCAGTTTCAATGAGGAAATGCCTGTGGACAAGATCCTGGATGCTGAGCTGGCTGTGGAGCCCAAAACAGAGACATACAGCGACAGTAGCCCCAGCAACTCAGTAAGAATCACAGACACTGAGCCAAAGCCATCAATTATTAATCACTGTTTTGATCTCGAGGCCGAGTTGGCACCGAACAGATGGAGGAACCACTGTATGCTAAAGATGTGCTGCTCTCTTATGTTGGCCCGATCAGCAGATCAGAAAATGTGTACCCAGCTGAGTAAAGAAGCTCTGAACGGTGGAATATGTTCAGTCCAAGTGAAATTAAATTCAGGGACAAACCCTTGATTCAAATGTTTTTGTGGTTAGTAAGCTAATCAAAGATAAATAACACAAGCTGAGCAGTTTTTAGGACTGAATCCAGGCTCTAGTGTTACACCATAGTTGAATCAAAATACTGTCAGTGCGCTGTTGTCATTATCTTTTTGTGTTTATCATGCCGTGTTAATCGTAGTATTTGACTTGAGAATGGTGTAAACCCTTCCAAGATCTCAAACTAACACTTATTCTGAGAGGTCAGTAGATTAACAGTGAAGAAGACACTGAGTTACCAGTTTATTGGGTGCACCTGTACATTCTCATGCAACAACATGCTCTGCGATAAATCCCGCCATCATGTTGAACTTTGGTGTCAGTGTGTCATTTTTTGAGTCTGCACCCAAGTTCGATTGCATTATATTGTAAACTGGTTCTAATCTTCTATAATCTTTCCCTCCCTTTGTGTCTGTAAACGTTTTTTAAATACCTTTATTTAAACGGGGGAAGGCCATTGAGAGCACGCTCTGCTTTACAATGACGCCCTGAACACAGCACAAATTTAAAAAAAAATACATACAAAAAATTCCAATGCATTTAAAACAATAAAACTTTACAATAGATATAAAACAATAGAGGCAACATCAGTTCAAACAAAACACCGCTCCATGTCTATTAAAACATTTAGATGGATATATAAACTTCAAGAATATATTCTAAGTCTGGAGACGAGAGTGTTGGTTTGCAAAGCACCCAGAAAAAACAGCCGCAGCTGCACCTGCTCACGACCTGCTGGCCGACAAGTTGAGGTGTCGCTGAAGGAGCTTACCAGCACTGTTATTGACTTGTTTTGTTTTTGCATTCATCCTCCTTCTTCCTCTCCAGACCAACGACCCTGTCACCAATATCTGCCAAGCAGCAGACAAGCAGCTCTTCACCTTGGTGGAGTGGGCCAAAAGGATCCCGCACTTTTCCGAACTCCCCCTCGATGACCAGGTCATCCTACTACGAGCAGGTGGACCTACACACGCGCACACACACACACACACGCAGAAAAGGATACACGCCCAGTCACACACTCGTGCCTACACATTTCCTTAACACAGCAAATAGACCTTTGTACAACCCATTGTCCTCGTGGTGGTGTAGTATTTCCTTCAGGGCAGTTAGTCATCCCCAGGCAGAAGGTCTATTTAAAGTCTTTGCATTTGTTCAACACATTTATGCCATCTAGTTTAATAGAGCAATGAAACCAAATATAACTGGACTATTTGCCAAGTCCCAACAGTGCGTTTTGCAGCCGCACCAGTGCTGACCTCTGCTGGTGAGAGATTTCACACACAGGCCTGAATGAGACAGTGAAGAAGCCACAAAACAGACCCCCCAACAAGAATCTTTCTCGCGGAGGAAGACTGACAAAACATAGAAATTGTGTCGTATACCATTTACACAAACTTCAGAAGGATTTTAAGGACAGGATAAAAGGGATAGGGAGGTCACACTTGTTTGTTTTTTTGCACCCAGGCTGGAACGAGCTCCTTATCGCCTCATTCTCGCATCGCTCAGTCACGGTAAAAGATGGCATCCTGTTGGCGACGGGCCTCCACGTCCACAGAAGCAGCGCCCACAGTGCTGGAGTGGGCTCCATCTTTGATCGGTAGGTGGCATTCAATGATAAGGCAAGAGTTGTATTGTCTTTTAGACTTTGGCTGGTGGAGCATGCTTATTTTATTTTTGTCACAACTGAGAAATTTGGAGCAAGAGAGCAATATATCAAAGAAAAATATGAAGCAGGTAGGGCTGTTTATCCTCATAAAGAAAGTGAAAATACATCAAAATGCAGAAGTTTGGTATTGAACAACCCTATCAAACCAGCCTGGATTTATTGCAGTTATTTTATGGTCTTAGGTTGTAAAACTCTTGCAAGTGCCCGTGAAGCTACTTTTGCTTTCATAAATACCAGTTTGTGGCGTCACTTAAGCTAACTCCTACAAAATGCTTTGATTCCCTGCAGAGTCCTGACAGAGTTGGTATCCAAAATGAAAGATATGCAGATGGATAAGACAGAGCTCGGCTGCCTGCGAGCCATCGTCCTCTTCAACCCAGGTCAGTTAGGCCTCCCCTTTTTTTCCAGTACAAACACTGTGACTTGTGGATTTAATGTCGCATCAGTGTAACGTTTGGCCTGACTGTGAGTATGTGTTTGTTTCAGATGCAAAAGGTCTTTCAAACCCACCAGAGGTTGAGGGGCTGAGGGAAAAAGTTTACGCCTCACTGGAGTCGTACACGAAACAGAAATACCCAGACCAACCTGGCAGGTAGGAAATACAGTACATTGCAGCATCAATCAATAGCAAACACCATTGTTTAAGTACAGCTTTCGGGTTGTATATACTAATGAAGAGTGCAGATGACTTTATATTACAACGAAGCTCTTACATAACTTAAACACTTTGACTTGCATTAGATCTGTATGTCCGTCCGTCCGTCTGTCCCATCATCGTGAACGTGATATCTCTGGAACGTCCTGAGGGAATTTCTTCAAATTTGGCAGAAACTTCAACTTGGACTCAAAGATGAACTGATTAGATTTTGGTGGTCAAAGGTCAAGATTAGTGTGACCTCACAAAGCACGGCCTTTGACCATAACTCAAGAATTTATGCTTCATACTTGTGACACAATTTCTCACTAATGTCTAATAGGATAAAATGATAAAGTGATAGATTTTAATATCCAGAAGGTCAGAGGTCAACTTCACTGTGACATCATAATTCCGTTCTGCAAAACACTTTTCTCGCCATTATTCAACCCCATAACTCAGGAATACGGTCACAATCTCCCCTGATTGTGACCGTATTCCACATTTGGTGAGATACTGAACTGGTGACACTAATCTTGGGTGCCCACCTTGAAACTGATTGTATAGATCTTCTGTGTTGCCGGGTTGAACATGTGTGTGTGAAGCATCCACATTTTAGAATTTGTAGCTTCTTTGCAGAAACATCCAAATTCAAAGCAATGTAGTGTAGTAGTTACAGTATATGAGTCTGGACAGATATGGATGTAAACTGCCACACGACTGGAGTTGACTAAACCCGACTAAATTGGATGCAGTTTTATAGATTTCGAATAGTAAACACGATAATAATTTTCGACATCATAGAAAATGATGGTGGCACTTTTTTTCTTCTTTCCATCCCTTTCGGCAGGTTTGCCAAGTTGCTGCTCCGCCTGCCCGCCCTGCGCTCCATAGGCCTCAAGTGTCTGGAGCATCTGTTCTTCTTTAAGCTGATCGGAGACACACCCATCGATACCTTCCTGATGGAGATGCTGGAGGCTCCACATCAGATCACATGACACCCGTGGGGGGGGGGGGGGG
>JBBPCS010000375.1:6565381-6580517 GCA_037974645.1 Hollardia meadi
CTCTCTCTCTCTCTCTCTCTCTCTCTCTCTCTCTCTCTCTCTCTCTCTCTCTCTCTCTCTCTCTCTCTCTCTCCTTCCCCCCGTTCACTCCTGAGAGGATAATTGATAGATAGCCTAAATAGTCAATAACAGGGGGACGGAAGCTCCGAGGAGAAACTTTCTGCTCGGAGCAGCAGCAAGTTGCAGCAGGACTTTGAGCGCAGGAGATGCTCTGAGAAGAGCTGGGAGTTGATTACCAAAAAATACTTTTCTATCGCCTGGAAGCTTTTTTTTTTTTTTTTTTTTACAGGTAGGTCCTACGAGTTTATTGAATTATAATAAACTGTATGTCATATTTTCTAATATTCATTTTCTCTCCATTAACTTTGCTCATATAATGTTTCCTCAGAGGATTGCAATGGTGGATAGACCGGCATTATGCTTAGGTGGGCAAAACTTACTGACATAGGCCTAATTAATCAATTAATCAACTAATTAATCTTTTATTCAGTAGAACTTTAATAACTTTAGTATTTATTCCATTTGTAGTATGCATACCTTTATGACACATGGTTATCAAACTTAAAATTCTGTCAATTTATACAACGGGCAAAACGACACACAAGCAACCTTGTCCGGCCAAATTAGCCCAATATTTCTGGTGCGTCCTGCTGATTGGAAAAGTGTCCTAATTACAGGATTTTTCCATCATTGCAGATATGGATCAGACGGCAGTGTGTGCCGGATGCCACCGGCTGATCAGAGACAGATTCCTGCTCAGAGTCACTGACTGCGTCTGGCACGAGGAGTGTGTGCGGTGCGCGGCGTGCGGGGAGGCGCTCAAGAACTCCTGCTTTGTGCGGGACCGCAAACTTTACTGCAAGCGGGACTATGCCGAGTGAGTGCTCATCTCAGAACTCTCCCTTATTGTTTGGTTCTCCCGATGCTGCAGCTAACAGCCTATCACTTTTCAAATCTGGCGATCCAGGTAAATTAAAAGAGACTTACACACACGTGTTTAACAGTGCCACAGTTTTCTGCTAAAATGCCTTAAATGTCTATAATATCCACAATAATCTATAACATCACATTTTAGTTGTACCCTAAATCTCGTTTAATAGTAAGGATTTTTTATCAAGTCCTATTATCATACAGTTTTAGCTTTGGCACATGCATATGTTGTAAATAATAGAGGTGTCATATATTTACCATAACCTTAATATTAAATAATGAAATACATTTGTGTCAATAATAAACACTTGCAGTGCTGTAAAAAACAACAACAAAAAAAACCATACAAACGTCACACTTAGGAAAAAGTAAAGAAATTGTATTTTGGTAAAGTAGCCTACTTAAGTAAAAGTCTCAAAGTAGGCCTATCTACAGTATGTACTTAAATATCAAAAGTCATTTATATGGTAATAAATGTACTTACATATCAGAAGTACAAGTAAAAGTTAAGCATTTTTCCAATTATCAGAATCAGTATTTTTTTATTAATTTTTTTTCAATTTCCAATAAAATAACTTTTGTGCTACTTTGACTCTGATGCAGTGCGCAATCTGCAAAGTAACTATAGTGACTGAAGTTATTAAATAATGTAGTGATTAAAAAGTACAATATTTACCTCCAAAAGGTCGTGGACTAAAAGTATAAAGTAGCAGAAAATGGAAGTATCCTAAAAATTTTACTTAAGTACAGTACTTAGTAAATGTACAGATACATTCCATCTCAAAAAAAGAGAAAAAAACACACACAATGGACAAAATTATTGATGAATTTAACTGATAGCATTCTTTTTCAAATTTTTTATAAATATCACAATAATATCGTTGTCATGGATTCTTTCAGCCACACTAATTGTGTAGTGAACAGCCCTACTACTGACATTATAGTTCATGTTATAAGAAAAATATCTACTGACATTTTACTGATGTACTTTTGAATATATAGGACTACATATTATAGGCTGTTTATTTTATTTTGTCTTATCTTATTCATTTCATTCTATTTTTTGGCCTGAGGCCCGAAAGTTAGTTTTATTAAGCCAAATTTTACAACAGCACCCTTGTCCAAATCTGACCTTGACTAAGAATGTGTATGTGTGTGTGTGCGTGTGCGTGCGTGCGTGCGTGCGTGTGTGTGTGTGTGTGTGAGAGAGAGAGAGAGAGATATTTCTGTAGTAATTTTAATGATGTATCTATTCATTTTTTGCATTCTGTAAATATGGATACATTTATGTTTATGGCAAAATGTGTGTGTGTGTGTGTGCGTGCGTGCGTGCGTGTGTGCGTGCGTGCGTGCGTGCGTGCGTGCGTGCGTGCGTGTGTGTGTGTGTGTGTGTGTGTGTGTGAGTGAGTTGACTTCCAGGGAAGTTGGCACAGTGCACTAAGAGAACAAGGTGACTGTAGGAGGAAGGGGTGGCGAGGGAGCTGGAATGTGAGAACAATATTGCATAGTGTGCACACACACACACGCACGCACACACACACACACACACACACACAACACGACACAGTCACACCTTCACACACACAAACAACACACAACCAGGGGTAGAGCTCAACTGACACATTGTCAAAATGTGTTAAAATTTCGAGGCCCATTGGCGTGGCAACTGCAAGCTGGGGACAACATATGGTCTCGTCGATGAGACGGTCCACACCCCCAAAACTCCCTCCTACCCACCCACTGCAACCGCCTCATCCCCTCATTCTTCTTCCAAAGCATGCTCTCACCTAAACAAGAGCCAAGATGAAAACTGCACACCCTAACAGGCAGCAGCTTGCATTATTTCTGAACAATTTAGTGACAGTTGTTTTGCCAAGCAGGCAGGGAAACAGTTACACTCATTGGTCCAAAATGCTCCCCACCATCTTGTTCCCAGTCAGCTAAATTACACTGAAATGGTGATGGAGGCCAGTGTGTGAGTATTTATCAGCAGAACATTTTTTTTGTTTAAATGCTGGTTTGTATGAATGCCTAGCACTATAAACATTTTAACTGGAGTTTTAATGGATAAACGGAAATCAGGGTGGATTCATGGAAAATGCTTCACATGATCAGTGGTGATCATAGCTCTTGGCTGAAGCACGTCGAAAAGATCGGCACTGAGAGGTAATTAGGGGAGTAGAGCCATATGTCAGAAGGTCTGGTGCATCCCTACAAGAGCGACGGTGAGGCTGGTGTGAACTTATTTTGGGGGACAGTGCGCTCCATGAGCCCTGGCGTTATGTGTCGTGGCATCTGGAAAGCTCTGCCCACAGCAGCCCCTGTGTCGAGTGATGGGACAACACCCAGCCGACCGTGAGATATCTGACCTGACCAATTAGCAGGAGGCCTAGTGCCAAAGCTCTGCCTCTGAGGTCTCACGTCTCCACCTCCTCACTTGTCCTGTCTGGGGTTATGGCACCCTATAACACACGGGCACCTATTTGTCCACAGTGAGGACTTTTAAAACTGTGCCAGTGTTTCTCTCACAGTGCAAACTGTGTTCTACTCCCTCCCTTCTTTTGATCCAGGACTAGTGTGAAGCCAGCTCGATATTATGATATATATAAGATATACTCCATACTCCATACTGCGGCAACATTTGTGCCTTACCACACGCTGTATCTTCTTTCTGAATCTCGCCTTGTTTTTCCTTTTGCTCATGTGGTAAATCAATGCCAGGGTTTGCCTGATCGTGGAAGCTAAAAGACAACATTGCCAATTGACAGAAATAAAAAATATTTATGCATTTATGTCAGAACATGCAAAGGGTTCACATAAAAAAAGAAAAGGACATGGCAGGAAAGAAGCAAAGCAAACTTAAAGCAAATCCAGTAAGGAAATTTGTATGATTTTTAAGTATGATTAAAAACATCAAATAAACACAGACAAATCAACACCAAGCAAAAGCTCAATTTTAATGAAAAAAAAAAAACATGGGTTAAAAAAAAGGAAAAAAACTTGCATTTAGTGTTCAAAATACTCAAAATAGTTCAAACGCATCAGGACGATATGACATAAAAACAAAATTGAAAAAGAAAACTAAATAAATGCGTTACAGGAATTTACTCTGGCACCTTGAGGCACCCTGTGAAGTAATATTCATCTTTTTTAGATATGTAACCATTAATCGATGCAGGTTCTTTGTTGTATAGAAAACAGGGCATTTCTTAGTAACATCCTTGTTATCTGTTATGCTACAACAGACATGTTGTTATCCAGCACAAGCGAAATAATCCAAAAAAGCTACATACCTGTACGTACGTGCTACAGTATTTGTGTTGAGTATTTTTTTCCCCCACAAAGCTGTACTGATATTAAGACTGTTTGACAATAGTTCGAATGCATCAATAAACGCAGTTTATCACGTAATTTAAGCAACCTGAAACTCAGTACAACACCAGAATGTAAAGATGGGGACAAAATGAGATTCAGAAGATCTTTTCACATCACAATGCCCCATGGTGGGACTTCTTTTAACTTTGATTCATGAGCTAAAAACAATCCAGTGAACTCTGATGTTTTTGTTTACAAAAACTCATTAAAAGCCATTGGCGACATTCATGGGATTGGTATATTCCAGAGATAACCAATGGAGATTTTCTGAATCTAGTAACTCGTTATGATTTGTTCATCTAGATGATTGATTTACTTTTTTTTGGGGCCATCCTTGGTAAATTAATCAGTTTGTCTTAATATTTCTTGTATGATTCCATGTTTTTAAAAATGGCACTTAAATTAGGCAATCTTATAATGGTAATAATGTTAATAAAGTTCTTCACTTCTGGCAGTTTCTTTTTATATTTCGTGATATGAGATGAGGTTTATTTGTACAAAACAATTTTCCAAGACAAAACAACACATTAGAATATGTATTGTCCATACAATTTATATGGTTTGTTTTGCCTGACCCCCAGCAGTCAGTCATACAGGACATACAATACAAACAGCACAATGGGCTGTAATTTAATGAAGCCGTATGCAAATTCTTGTCTGACAAGTTTAGGCTGGTTAGACTGTCAGAAGATTTAGATGGGCTGAACGCTTCAGTGCACAGGTGGACTGGACATCAGACTGTTTCAGCGGTGTGACTGGCGGTGCACTTGACCTGCAGATCTGTATCTGATACATGTTGGTGTGTGTGTGTGTGTGCGCAGCAAAGGATCCAGGTTAACCTGATCCAGAAACAGGATCTGCCCCATCTGCGTGTCCACTAGACCAGCGGCCTGTTTGCCAAAGGTCAGCACTGAAGTCAGGGCAAGAACAATGAGAGGGGAGGACTTTGCTCTGCAGTAAATGTGTGTGTACATATCTGCTAAACTGTCATCTTATCACACAGTGCATCTACCTTCAGAGTGCCGGACCCTGGCCGTGTCAGTGTGGGGGAGCACAGGATTTTTGCTGACTTATTCCTCTGTAATGATCCTGTCACTAATTGCCATGTCTAAATCCAGCGTGACTGAGTGTTCCCGCTCTCCTGGCAGGGTCTCTGGGCCAATCATGTCAACGGAAACTCTGAAATATTAAACACCTTGAGCTGCCCCATAAGTACTGGAGGTGCTCTTACCTTTGCATTAACGACGCTTAAGAATACTGAGTATAAGAAGGCGAACTGGACAGGGCTCATAATGGAGAAGCAATTCTCGAAACATGAATGATCTCACAACACTAACGGCCATAGTTTCTTCTTGACTGACATCTAGCATTAGCATCATATTGAGACATTAAATCAAGTGCTTTGCTGCATCAAAGAAAGGTTCTGAGTATTTCCTCCACCACACTTCCTTTGAGAATGTTTCGTTGATGCATCCTGTGTTGCCACAGGAATGCACATACCACGGACGGTATGTTGGCCATATTAAAGCGCATACCATTGAGGCCGCGAGGCAGACGACTCGGATGGGTCAACCACCCCAAATGACCCTCCTGAGCTGCTGGGAATGGGGCTTTACCGTTTCCCGAGCGACCCCACAGCAACGGTGAGAGATCCCAGCAATGTTTGGCTTGAGGATGTTGCAGCTCCAGACCTTTTGACAGGGTCGTCTCAACCTGGCCACTTGCTTTATGTTTAGTCTGAATGTTTGTTTGTTTGTAAATATTGTGCTAAATTTACATTTACATTTAAGAGCAAGTCAAATGCAATATTCGTGTCAGCTGAAAGACAATGTGAAATCTATCTTAGACCTCTTTTACTGAAACCATCATACTGAAACCGCTATTGATAATATTTGCAAATTGCACGTGATTTGGTACATGTGTGCAAAAAAGTAAGTACAATTGTCTATAACCACCGCACATGACTTGCTGGTAAAAACTAATGAGTTGATTGTCGTACGACTTTTAAACATTCTTTCCTCGTTTAAGCCATCACATGCAAAATAATCTCAGTCAGACATGTGTATTCCATAGTGACAATAATTAACTAGGAATTATAATCAACCAATCACAAAATTTTCTGCAAATTTTCTGTCCACCGTGGATGATTTTGAAAGATTAAAGGGGAATTTTCAGTTTACGGCACTTGTGACACATTGCTACTCAAATAAATCTACTGTATACACACGGTCCAAATCCTTTTTCTGTGTACTACAGTACAGTAACAACTTTTCATTGTAGTGGCATTGGCCAATTAACTGACACACTAACTAGGGTTTGAAGCATGAATGAAATGTTTTGGGTGAGTTACAACCTTCTGCAGACATGCAAAAAAGTTGTGATGTCCCATGAAACATTTGCACTTACAGTTTTGAGAACAAGACTGTTTCAACAAACGAGCCGAAGCAAATGAGAAAACCTGTTAGTGCCACACCACAAAAAGGAAAACAAACAAACAAACAAAAGAACAAAGCATTTTCCTTTTTGTGGCTTGTAAATCGTTTGTCTGGATGGTTCACACTCTTTGAACGAGCCCATGGCAAAGCATCTTTTCATTAAAACCACAATCATAACTGTCTGAGACGATTTAAATAAATTGAGAAATATCAAGTTTAGCATCAAGTTTTTTTTTCTAATAAAAACATATATGATGGCTGTGGTCCATCATAAATATTAGGTTAATATTACCCTGGAAAGTATTTCCATTTGTGAATGAGCCATTGATCAGTATTTTTTTTAAAAGCAACATAATCCAAGTTACATTTTTTATTTCACACAAACCTCTAAAGCTCCTAGTTTTTCTAATGGGAAAAAATAATACACTTTTGATCGAATCAGTGACGTACTGTATGTAGACTCTTCTTATGGACCATTCAAAGTATTTTCGTGTGAAAACAAAAAGATGAAAAAAAAAAAGCTGTCACTTTCTCATGCCTCTGGGCTGACTGGTCTGGTGACCCAGTCAGGTCTAGAGACAAACACCAGCTCCAGAATGATGACGCATCATCCTGCGTGACAGACCCAAAATGCCGTGGTGTCAGCCAGCGGACAATGGTCCTGCTGCTTGGGGGCTGGCTCTCTCTTTGTCCCGTGCTGGTTAAGCAGACTTAGGGATAATTCCGCGGATAATTCATGGGACCGGCGGCTCAGCCTCTCCCACCGGGAGATCTGATTCCCCCCCTCTGCCTGGAGCCATGGCCTGCCGAGAGCTTTTCTC
Source organism: Hollardia meadi (assembly GCA_037974645.1). NCBI lineage: Eukaryota > Metazoa > Chordata > Actinopteri > Tetraodontiformes > Triacanthodidae > Hollardia > Hollardia meadi. Next base: position 6,572,943 of record JBBPCS010000375.1, read on the forward strand.
CTGCCTCCCCAGGAGCGCAGCCTCGGACACGGCAGCCGGAGCCAAGGCAACAGTCTCTGAGTCTAAGCCCACCAGTCCTGGTTGCCAGGCGCTAAGATGCACACCCGCCATGCTAAGGGTATGTGTGTGAGTGGTCAGGGCAGCCAGGAGGAGGAGGAGGTGAGGGGAGAAGTCAGGTTGGCAGTTGTTTTGAATGACAGCTCGACTCAGCAACATTCCCCAAGTCAACCAAGCATTTTCTTTTTCTCTTGGAGTCCCTTCTTACTGAGGTGTGAGGGGTCCTCAAGTGTCTCAGCCTATACTCAAGCTCAATCTAGGCAAGCAAAAGGCATTATTCTCTTTTATTTACTGAGCTCTCACAATTTCTCTCTATTTCCTCCCTTGTTTCCACCCCAACCCTCCTATCCCTTTCTCCAGTCTGTTTGCAGTGCATTGTGGGGGCTGTGCGGAGGCCATCTCTCCCACAGAGCTGGTGATGCGTGCAGGGGCCGCTGTGTTCCACCTGCGCTGCTTCACCTGCAGCGTTTGTTCCTGCCGCCTGCAGACTGGAGACCGCTGCGTCCTCAGGGACGGACAGCTACTGTGTGCCAGAGAAGACTACCACCAGTGTCTGGCCAGCCCGACCTCCTCCGACACAGGTACAAGCTGTTTACAATGTGTTTATTTGTGCATGTGTGTTTGACATTGTTACTGATTGTTAATAATTTGCTTATTCTTTGCCGTTTTGAATGTTTTATACGTGCCCTTTTGTACAACTAACAATACATTTGTGACTGTTTCAAGGTAAAACTTGAGCTAGCTGTGTCTAACACTGGGTCAAAATAACCATATTTTAGTTTGGATAAATAACCTAACAGTAATATAAAAAGATGACACGAACCCATTGTCAAAACAATCCGTTGGTACTGGGTTAAGTTTCCTGCAACATAGCCATAAAAAAAGACAATTTGATATTGTGTTGAATATTGCTCAAAATAATGCTTCAATAATGCTTTGCTTTTTATGACTATGACTAAATCTACTTTTCCATCTACTCATTAAGAAATTTAAGTGGTCTATTCTGCCACTCTAGGTTGTTAAAAAGCATTCTGGGACACACGCAACCGAAAGCTGAAGCAGTATCACAAAACAACCAAATGCAAATGATGCATTGAACGTCTCAGATTGCTGGCATGAATCTTACTTTTGTATCTGTCTCTCAGTGTTTGTCTTCTTTATGTGAATGCTTTGTGGGTGAATAAACATCAGCTTTTCAATCATATCTACCTCACCAGGTGATGGTGACGATGATGAAGAAGAAGAAGAGGAGGAGGAATCTGCAAGGGTTACAGGCAGAGGAGCTCGATCTGAAGATCTAGAGAACAAACGTCCCAAAAGGCCACGCACTATTCTGACCACTCAACAGAGACGGACCTTTAAAGCCTCCTTTGAGGTGTCATCCAAGCCTTGCCGGAAGGTAGAGTGTTTATTCTGTTTTTATCCAACAGTCTGGAGGCACTGTAGACAAGTATGTGGATACAGAGAGCTGAGGTCTGTGCCCCAGTCATTGCTTCTGTTCCAGATATGACATTTGTTGCACAGTGTATGTTTGCATAGAGGGTGACAAAAAAGACAAATTATACTGTTTCTTTCTACTAAATTCCTACTAAATACTGAGAATCTTATAACTTGAATGATGATATAATATAGATTAGCCTTAGAAATTAGCATGCAATGGTATCAAACTTTCACAAACGGTGCATTTCTTTTAACGAACAAAATACATTGTTTTATATCTTTCTTTGTTTGTTTTTTTATTATGAGATCCTCAAATTTTACTACCCCAGAATGTGGACAGAAAACCCATTGTGTTATATGTAATATATTTTCAGAAAGAACAAAGACATAACTCCTCAATGCAAAAATGTAGAAGCCAGCCCAGAAGTGTGGCAGGATTTCAACAATCAATACTGTGATAGTATTGGGTAGATGGGTAGCTATGCTTTAGCCACGACTGCATTAAACACTTGACTTTAAAAAAAAATCCGAAAGTACAGACATTTAGAAAGTAGTCTGTCATTTTCTTTAAAAATTAATTTCATAAATGTTTTTTTTTCCTTTCCTCTTCTGTTGAGGTGGATTGTTGAAGTGATACTGATTTTTTTTAACCTTCAAGTGACCTCGCTTTCTTACTCTTTCTCCCTCTCCCTGAATCCTGATCCAAGGTAAGGGAGACCTTGGCAGCAGAGACTGGCCTGAGCGTCCGGGTTGTGCAAGTCTGGTTCCAGAACCAAAGAGCCAAAGTAATACAAACACACACACCACACACCACACACCACACACACACACACGTGCATATGCACTACTAATAAAAGGACTCTTTCTGCACCGTGTTTGTATGCCAGAGTGGAAATCAGCCTGGTTATCTCTTTATACAGGAAACTGATGACATCTCACTGCGAGATCACTGTAGATTAAACCCCATATTTCCTCACAAAGTGGGCTCATGTGCGGCTTGCCTCCTCCACTGAAAGATGCCCTTTACATCACTGTTAATACTTTGCAATTGAGTGAGCACACTCGTATGCCTGGGTGGCAGAGGGACTGTGGAGTGAGAACAATGTTTTACACTAGGCCTGTATTTGACTTTTACGTCTGCTGGTTGCATGTTTTTAGATGAAGAAACTGGCCAGGAGACAGCAGCAGCAGCAGCAGGAGCAACAGCAGCAGACTCAGGAGCAGCGCGAGCACTCATCACATCACACAGGTATCACACTGTCGGAAAAATGTCTTAATAAATGCTTTATTACGCCCATGTGATACTATATGATATGATATCCTAAATGTGAAGTTTGATGTACTTCTGAGAAACTGATTATCAAAGAAAAAAAACTGCCACATGATCATTTTGTTGTATAGATTTTCAAGAACCTTTTAGCAGACAGAATTAATTCATAAATATTACAAAGGCAGGAGAGACAGATTCGGCTGAATACCAGTAAAAAAGTATGTGTAGATCTCTGATAGAAGTCTTGATACATATGCAGGTTTTGACAGCCACAAAAGTCAGTTAATAGAGCTCTAAAACTTAATGGTTTAATGGGCTTAATGGTTATAGCAACATGAAGGTAGCTCGGGGCACAAAAGCTCACTGAAAGACATTACTTTAACAGTCAGCAGTGAACACCATCTCCTGTGGGTCTCCTGTGCCCCACAGCACCCTCCTGTGGCGGTTTGACCTCTGAGATGGAGCACCTGGGGTCCTCTTATACCCACACTCAGCAGCAACAGCAGCAGCAGCAGCAGCAGCAGCAGATGGGACTCACCACACTGGAGCAGCATGACTATGACATGGACCCCTTCAGACAGGGCCTGACCCCACCTCAGATGCCAGGGGATCACATGCACCCCTACGGTAAAGACCTCAATGCTGTCAAACTATAATGGAGAGTTACATTGGTTTTAGTATCGCTCTGCAAAGCTTCTGTGATTAATGTATTCCATTATGTGTGGCAACAGTCCATTGTTAATTATTTTAAAATGCACACTAATAGTTTGTTTATTTTTTTAAAAATAAACTCTGTGTCCTTGTGCTGTAGACTAACTTATATTTTCTTTTTATAGTATGAGACTGATTGAAAGGTATAAATGCAAAAGTATCAATGATTTTTAGGGTAAAATATGTCTTAATTTGAAATCAGTGTTATGTTTTTTTTCTTAGGTTTCAAGGGTCTGTACCCTGACATGGACCCTCTGTGTCATGTGGCTGACAGCGACTGCCTGTCCCTGGGTGACTCCTCTCTGCTCACCCCTATTGACCGCCTCTACTCCATGCAGGACTCTTACTTCACCTCCTGAGGGTGGAGATCAGACTTGGTGAGAAGCGGTGTGTCTCCCTCACTCTGCCTCGCTCTCTGGTCTCATCATTTATCTCTCTGTACCATGCATTGGGTGGTTGAAGAAGTGGTTGCGAAATCACTGCCAAGGGGAAGTGGGTACACTGTGATACCACGCAATATACCGTGTGCACCTCCATATAAACACAAATATACTACTGCCTCTTATGCTTTACAATCCCCCTGTACGACACAGGCTCCTGTGTATGCGCGATACTGTCAGACCTCTCTCACTATGATTGAATGTTAGAATATGCATCCATTTATGAATGTAAATAGATGTTTGGGTGTGTATTTGTATTTATTCTCAAAATGTGTGTATGCTGTTTATCTTGAATGCATCAACAATGGTCAATAAATAATGGTTACGATACAGTGACTATTCAGTATGTGGCACAGTGAGTATGAAGCACAGGCTGTTTTATTATGAAGATGGACTATTCATGCTGTGGGTTAGAGCCAGGTCAGTCCATCCTCAGTGCTTATCCGTCCAATCTAGGTGACAGGTCAGCGAGGCATCTTCCCCTGGTTGTTGGGTGGATCATCAGATTGTAAAATGCCTAGGCTTTGACAGCTGTATGGGTCAGTGGCAGGTAAGCATCACATCCACGCCGCCATCATCAACGCTCACATTGTGCTCCTCACGGTCAAAGGCCCTCGCTGCATTTTTCTGCCTTTTCCTTCCTCCAGTCGTAGAGGATGGGAGGGAGGGGGGGACCACCCAGGCACTGTGCCCAGCTGGAATGCACCAATCCTGGGGAGGGAGGTTGAAACCCCAGGGAGGGTGCTCCAGACAACGGAGGGGCTGAAAGCTGTGTCAGGGGAGAATGCCCAGGGTGACACAGAGATATGAAGCCCCACTGTATGGAGTGCCTCCTTGCCCCAGGCATGAACCCTCTCCTGGACCCATCTCATATTCCCCACTATGAAATCAGACCTTGCAGAGCACAGAGCGCAAGTCAATGGTCAGGAACAATCTAACTGTCTGTCACCGTGGTATGCTACTGCCAACCAGAGTTGAAGAAGTGTGCAGCAGAGTATACCGAGTGTGCGTTTCTTTAAGTCTGCCTTTGTATCTGTGTGTGTATCTGCTCTAAGTGTCTGCTGGCATGTGCATGCTCATGTGCTATAGGAGGAACAACACTCTTTGTTGTAGGGGGCCAAAGTATCATAATGCATTTCCTTGTATCTTTAGAAGTAGATGAAGGGAGAAACCCCAGACTTAAATATCAGGGAAGGAAGCCAAGGTGGTCACCTGCGGGGCCTTTTCCGTTCTTGTGCGCGAGTCTGTGCGCAGTTGGCATGCATATATGGTTGCCAGCAGCAGTGGGTGGGATGAGAAAAATAATCAAACCGTGATCATACGGTCACAGCAGGTAGCAATAACCTCATTATTATTCTGACGGTAGCCAAACACTTTCCTGTCAGCAGTTTGGTTATTTATTGCACCCTTCATGCCAACCACAGGCCACAAACCCTCTGTCTTTTAACTGCTATAATTGGCTTCATGCTGTTGCAGCACCAGGACAGATGCACAGGCTTTGCCGATGATAGGCCATTGGCCATTTGCAGAGCATGTTTGAAATCTGGGGGTATAGCCTGCTATTGACACATGGGGAAAGGGTTTATACAGTAGGTAAAGCCATACAGTAGATTTCATACTTAATTCAGACAATAAATTTACACCTAGTTTGTAAGTAGTAGATGGAAATCATCTATAATATAAAACATCTTTTCAACCATGTGAGTCTCAGGTCAGGCCATTATATTCAATATACTGTAGTTACCGTGGGAGTAGTGAATTGCTCCTCAATGTGGGATCACTGCCCAGTGAGACACATTTAGCTGACTCTGATAATAGATCACCTCCTGACCACTGAGTGACAAGTGACTTTCTGGTCACTAAATGTGCTAAACTGATCTCAGAGGTTTTTTGCCACTTCCCCAACTGATCACAGCAGTATTAGTTCCTGTTAGGGAAAAAAAAAAATAAAACAGATTCAAGAATTTTTTAGTTTATTGTCAATTATGCAATATACATACAAGCAGCTCACAAAGCAAAGGCTCTACACAGACTTTTCTGTATGTCTATACAGTATAATGCATGAATTGTGTATAATGATTTGGCTTCTCCAATAACAAAGGCTGAAGGTTTTTGTGCAAAACGTGTTTTATTATCTACATTTTTAAGGCTTTTCTGTGTGGAAATTTAAATCACAGTTAATGTGAAACACTCCTAGTGTACTGTTTTGGCACCAGTATCATGAAAAAAAAACTACAAAGCCTCATAATAGCAAGCATTAGGTTGCAGTATTTGAAATGATTTGCTGCAAAAAAAAATCATGTTTAAAAAAAAAAAAAAAATCAAAATTCAAATGCTGGATTCTCTCTGTCTCCCCATCCTGACGCCTCAGACATGATTGTATTTCCTGTAAAGATCAGAAATAAGGATCATTGATATACAGTGAGTGAGAGCTACAACATACTGCATGTGTATACTGCACAGCGTCATCACCTCTTTTCTCAGGCCAGTAGGCCTCACCTCTTTTCTTAAATCGTGTCATAATCAGCAAACACATTCCTATCAGAACAAGTGGCACGACAACAGAGGCTGCTCCTACACCCGTGTACATCAGCATGGCAGTCCCCACCGCCATACCTTCCACTGGAACAAGAACTTTAGTTAGCATCCTAACTTGTTAAAAATTAAGATGGTGAACATGGTAATATGCTATAAATATGCATGTTGAATTCAATAAGAGCATATCAGCATGCTGACAAAAAACTATTTACCTGTGCAGCTAGGCAGGCTGTCACTCCAAAACCCAGTGGAAGAGCAAAACAGCATCTTTGTGCCATTCAGGGAAAATCCCTCTTTACAGATGAAAAGACACTTTGAGCCAAAGCTGAAGTTCCCCAGAGGATGGGAGCAGTTCATAGACTGGGGTAATGACAATGCACGAATGGCCTTGCACTGTACGGCTGAGATGTGGAAAGGGTACAAGATTAGCTGTTTGAAGACCAGAACAGCGAGACAAAGGTTTAAGGTAATGCTGGGCACTCACGCTGGCAGGTGGGTAGATCCTGACTCCAGTGGCCTGAGTTGTTGCATGTCATAGCTGATGTTCCTCTCAGCCAGAAACCTTCATTACATTCAATGTCACAGTGGGAGCCATAGCTGAAAGGGGAGTATGGATGGCTACAGTTCATCCTTCCATGTTGCGGAGCCTTGGCCAGTAGGGGGCATGGGTGTGCTACAGATAACATTGAACAAAAACATGGCCATCAGCTTCAGACCAAATAACCCTCATCTATTGAAACAACGTGCAATAAAGGGGTCTTTCCTTCAAGACCTAATCATTACTTAAAGACAACATAAAGTTATTGACATAGCTGTTGTGTTGTTTATGAAATAAATGTATGCATGGACACATGTAAACCCACATTCTAGATAAGTGTAGAGTAATGTGCACCCAGCAGGTGGGAATACAAGCCAAGTGCAGCTCTCTCATATTATGATTTATTACCCAGACAGCGGGGTATTTCTGTGCTCCACGTGCCCAGAGAGGTGCACTCTGTGTCAGCCGTCCCATACAGGACAAAACCCTCATCACAGGTAGATGTGCACCGAGAACCAAAATGGAACTCTCCATGTGGAGAAGAGCAGACTAAAGTGCCATGAGATAGAGATTTTAGCGTG
>JBBPCS010000375.1:6589286-6616990 GCA_037974645.1 Hollardia meadi
TAAGTTAGTCATAGGTTAGGCATAGGGTCAATATACCTATGAATGTATTAATTAGACCTTGATACTGGTGCCACTCAGCCTTGCTTCCAGTTTGCCCAGTGGCCACTCGTGGTATTGCAGCAAAAAATTCCCCTGAGGCCCAAAAAACATTTTCCCTATAGACCACCATTATAAAAGAGACATCTGTAAAACTGTTGACAGGACACCTAAAACTGCAAACAAGGTCAATTATGACTCGATTAAAAAATCTCTGATGTCACACTGTAAAATCAAGCGGGAGAAACACTACTGCGCATATTACCTGGAATTAAACCTGGAAGCTAAACTTTAGCATTTGCTCCAGGCGGGCAATACTCATTGGATTGAATAGGTGCCATCTTTGCATCTGGTACTTCTATACATTTATGAGCTAAGGCCATACTATTTAAACATAAAAAGGTTCTTCAAAGCACCAAAATTGCTGCAAGGGGTAACTTGAAGAACTATTTTTTGCATTTAGTTCCCCAAAGAACCTTAAACAGTAATAAAAAGGTTCTTAGGCAAAAAAAGGTTCTCCAAAGCACTCAAAGTGCCCCAGAGCACTTATCAAGAACCAGTTTTTCTTAGAGTGTAGTTGATAGTTTTTAGTGTCACTGCTTCTCCGCGTCTGGCTGATTCAAGGTTTTAAAAGCAACACATTCCAGAGCGACAGCCCACACTGTCACCTTTCGCCTGATGTAAGATATCAGATCTATTTCTGATTCAGCTGGAGTGCTGACATACTGTATAAGATTTTGCTGAAACAAACAACGGTGATGATTTTTAAAACAGATTACCCCAGCAGTATGATCCTTCCTCCCTTGCATCTCACTGTTATTCAAACATTCATCTCTGTCCCAACCATTGTAATGGAGGTTAAAGAAACAGACAAGAGGTCTGTACTGTATTTAGAAAAAGGTTTATCTTGGACCTCTGCAGTGCCAGCAGAAATGTCCCTGCTCAAAGTGTGGGAACAGGCTGGCGTGTGTGGAGCTGATGCCTGAACCTCAGTGTATACTGTAAGTCTAGTGACACGACTGACAATATTTTTTTTTATTTTTTTGAGCTAAGAGTAGATATTGGACATGATACTGGAAAATGCATAAAAATGACCATGGAAGTTTTATGGTTTATTATGAATAAAAATCAGCACTGCTTTACACAAATATGAATTAACATTTCAAATGCAGTTACCTGCATCTGTTAAATAAATAGTACATAAATACAGAAATCAATAGGGTGGAATTATTCACAGTTCTCCAATGACATGGCAATCCACCCAACATTATGTTACATTTACATGTTCATAGAGCTGCAGAACAATGTGTTCAATATAAAACTCCCCTAGGGAGGAAATGGATGTCTGAACAACATTTCAGAGTAAATCGAGAAATTCAACAAAACATTATGCAACCATCAAATGTAAAGTCTGAAGAAAACCTTTCCTCTCACCACTGATAGCTCCGACATATTGGGTTTTCCTGTTAACAAGTTCATATTGTTGACATTACTGTGACTGCTAATTCACATACAGTTTGTTGAAGATATATATACAATTGTCTGAAGTATATGACTGTGTTCTATATGAGGCTGTCGATGCTGTTTTTGTAGACCTGTGGGGGGGCCTCTATGTCAGAGTTGCTGTAAGAAAAGACAGAAGAAGAACATGAGCTCTGCAGTTCAACAAACGTTTAAAAAAAAACAAAGAAAAAAGAAAACTGTACGGATTAAGAGAGATGGATGCTTATCTAACCTGTTCAGCTCAAACTTGGTGGCTCTCTGCCTCAGTCGTCTCAGGATCCACATAACCAGAGACAGACCAGATAATGACAGAGCGCCCCCTGCTGCCAGACCAGACGCAATAGCATTCATGGGAGATGGGGAAGCTGTGGAAATAATGTGAATTATTTGACCTTTTCAACTCAAAGTATTTTAATCTTGTGTTGTATTTAAAATTACTCTAAAATTACTTGGTTCTTTTTTTTGCTTGTTTTACCTTGGCAGGTGGGTTTCTCTCCAGTCCAGTTGCCATGACGATCACAGGTCAGCAGCTCGTGTCCGTCTAATGAGTGATCTTGATTGCACGTGAAGGAACACTGTGAGTTGTACACCGGCTCACTGTTTGAGCAGTTGATATGACCATTTTCAGGAGCCTCAAGCAATGGGCATTTCACAGCTGTGGGAAAAGACAGCAAGAATTTCAATGTTAACCATCACATATTGATAGAGGAGATCTGATTTTGGTGATGCAACACTGCCTCAAAACCTTTGAGCATTCAAGTAAAGTAGGTATTACAAATAGTTTAGGTAAAATGGGTATATGTGAATACCTGTGCAGGCTGGTGGTGCAGAGGTCCACTGGCCTGGATTTACACACTCCATACTGGATGTACCTTGCAGCTCATGGCCTTCATCACAGCTAAAAATGCAGACCATGCCAAGTGGATGGGGGGTCACTGTAGAAACAGGTGAAGACAGAGAGGGGCTGCAGCTGATCTGGACGCCTGTTGGAATCTCAGGAGCAGGACATTTTATTGCTAAAAAGAAAAAAAGAAAAGATGACGAGATGTCATTCTATAGCACAAAGTCAGAGAACAAATAGACAAATGTGACAATGTAGGGGGATAACAGTGTTGTGAGCCCTGATTTATGTCAAAATATGCTTCCATACCTTTGCAGGTAGGTATGGCTTTACTCCACTGTCCATCCTCGGAACACTGAATGGTGTGCGCTCCCTGCAGTTCAAAGCCTGCTTCACAGCGAAAGCTGCAGTTGGAGTCTGGCCGCAGTTCAGTCAAAGGCTGGCTGCACTGGCTGATCAGGTGAGCCTCTCCCTCTGGATTCTTGCAAGTGATGGCTAACAAGGGAAAGCAAGTTTAAAAGTTGTTTGTCACAAAAGCACAGGAAAAAAAGCTCTTCTTAACCACATCGAAGACGGTTGGAATAGACTTACCTTCACAGCGAGGCGTCCTCTCATTCCACTCAGCTGCTGATGTACATGTCACCATGCTCGGCCCCAACAGGTGGTGGCCAGGGGCACAGCTGAAGCTGCAGGTGTTTCCGTAGCTGAACCTCATGTCTGCATCGCCTCTGCAGCTGGCAACGCCATTCTCTAGCTCCTGAAGAGGAGGACACTGGACAGCTGTGAAACAGAAGGAGGAACAGAAGAGGTCAACAGAAGAATCATATAGTTTCTCACTTATGATAACAGTCAATAGCATTAATATAATGGCTACTATAAAATCCTGTGGCCGTACCAACACAAAGCGGTTGTGAGGAATTCCAAACTCCTGATGCTTCACATTGCAGAGTGTTAGAACCAGCAAGAACATAGCCTTCATCGCAGGTGAACACACAGGTGGACTGGTAGCTGGAGGGGCCCAGAGGATTGGAGCACTTCATGGATCCTCTAGTCGGACGAGACAGCTCCTGACACTTAACCACTGTGGATGATAGGACCGTCAAAAACACGTTACAGCACACCCCATTATTGTGATAATAAAATTCTATTCGCTTGAAATCATGCCATATTGCTCAATATCACATCACTATTCATTTTTTGCAGGTTTGCAATGCGCATCAACTCACAGTCGCATGTAGGAGGCTGCTCTGACCACTCTTCGGAGGCAGCGCATGTCAGGGGTCTCGACATACTCAGCTGGTATCCTTCCTCACAGGAATACTGGCACATGGAGTCGTAGGAGAAGTTCCCATACTTATGAGTGCAATTTACACTTCCTTTATATGGGATGGTCACCTCCTCTTGGTTGCACTTAACAACTGCCAACAAAGAAAACAGGACACATTAATTATCAGATCCTGCAGTAATGTAAACTTAACACGAGCACAACATCGGTGTATTTCCTTACCTTGCTCACACTTCTCTCCGTAGAAGCCTTCAAAGCAAGCACACTTGTGGCTGTTGATGGTTTCCACACAGTCTCCATAGTGGCACGAGTCATTTTTACAGGCAGCTGGGGAAAGAAGAGGCACTTTCATAAAATATTTCTCTGAGCTTTTATTTTCAAAACACCATCAATAAAAGATTCAAAATTGTTCAATCAAGAAATGCCCTAATGAGCAAGAATACCAAAACTAAGGCAGCTAAAATGCGAAGCTCTCTTATTCTAATCCCAAATTTTTTGCTCACCTGTGTAGCACAGAGCGGTCTTCATCTTTCCGCACCTCTCATCATTCCACTTGCCTGGCTGTATATTCCTTTTAATGTACATCTCCACACAATCCTCATTCATCCCCGTATTGTGTCCATTCTTGCCATTGTTTGGTTCGCCCTTTGCCCAGTTGGTTGCTTCTGCTGTCAGAGCCTTGTTGGTCCCTACCCAGGTCCAGACATTATTGATCTTGCGGATGCCAATCCAGTAGTAGGTGGATTTCTTTGGCAGCCAGCTATTGAGATGCTTAATCTCCTCCTGGTTCTGGATGGCCACCATGTCTGTGTAGTGCTCCTTGCACCAGGCTCTAGCTTGCTGCCAATTCATGGTGGTGCTAGAGTGGTAGTAGGACCAGCACTCTACACTAGTCCACATGCACAGCACTGAGGATGGAGGACAGAGACATATATTAGATGGTAAGGTAACACAGATGATTTTTAAAAAGTCATATCTTAAAAGAAGGTTCTGTTTTACATACATGAGCAAAGAAAGGTCAAGCTGATCCACGAGGCAGAGGACTTAGACCCACGGGTCTGAAGTAATCCAAAGCAGAACTCCTGTAATCATACAGTAAAAATAAGATACATTTATAACATAGATGCATCTCTGACCACAAGCAAACATTAAACATTGCACTAAAGGGAACTATATTTGAATTGATGCCTCTACACTCACCATTTTTAGTGTTATGTGTTATAATCTCCAGAAGACTCTGAGTATTTCTTTAGTCTCAGCACGTCTGAGCATGAGATGATTCTGAGTTTTATGTGCTGAGGTGCCGGCTTTTATACACTCCATTGGCCTGGTCCAGTTTTCCTGGAAGCTCTCATCACAGTCAGGTTGCTTGGAAAATCCCCCCCACCCACACTACTGCCCCATCCCACTGACGTCCTTGGAAACTTTCCCTCTCTCTTTCTTGCTTTGAAGGAAAGAAAATCCTTTGTTTTAGGGGGACTGTTAATATTGATATTAGAATTTGTTGTACTTTACTTGATAGTTCCATTTTATGCTACTTTATTTATGCGCCTCCAGATTTCAAAGACTTTTTACTTCTTACACTAAATTCATTTCACTGCTATAGTTGCGAGTTACTTTTAAGATTTACATTTTCACCAAAAACATATGATACTTACCAGATATGATATTTACAACTCAGCAATATATAAAGTTGTTAGAAGTTGATCTAGTTTAACCAGCTACAACATTAATATGCTGTTTACATTCATTTAAAACAATAATAATTAAAATAATAGACATTGTATAATAATGTTACACATTAAAGTGCCATTTTAGTTTCAAGTACATTGCTCTGCTAATACTTCTGCACTTTGAGTACAATTTTCAATGCAGGACTTTACATAGTTCTATTAGTACTTGATCTGAATACTTGCCTACAAATTTGCTAATGTACTGTAAGCGTACCAATGTGCAGACAAAATAAATAGCACAACATAAGAAAGTGATATGTTTCCTGGGGAAGGCACGATAGCACAGCACGCACACTGATGCACATATTAAGGTGAAAGCTGACTGAGACAGAAATGTGGTCTTGGAAGCTGTGAAATCCTGTTGCTGATAAGACTGGGATAAGATTGTCTCGGAGAGATTTAGAGTGCCAAAAAATATGCCCACGGTTTCCTCTTATTTGGATTTGAACCTTTGTCAAATATTTTTCACCACATGAAAGCAGACATGTTTGACAGCACTAATGAGACCCTTTTGTGACTGTAAAGCCATTTGGACCAGTCTAAGCTTCTTGAGTGTGCACGATGATTCATTCCGATTGATGCATATTAATAGTGGTACAAAGTGTGCCAGCCGAAGATTTAGAGATTGGAACATTCTTTTTCCCAGTTCAAAAATAAATGAACTGTGCATGAGCTGTCAAAGGATGCTCATCAAATGAAGAAAGAGGGGGGAAAAAACAATGCAATGGTAGCTAAGGAAAACTCTACCACGAGTGTCCAGGGATGGGAAATGTGCAGGAGCAGAGGCGCCTGCTGGCTGCCGTTGTTTCTGGAAGTGACAGTTCATATCCTTCCTTTCTGACCAGAGGCACTGTATAGTAGACATGGTTACATGACAACTCTTGACCTCCAACACTTCCCCTGAGAGAATAACATAAACTCCATAATTACAGAACAAGACCCAAGGGAGAAACTCAATTTCAACGTTGATAAGACGCTTAGATTTTAAGAAAAGTGGGCAACAGCAAAGGGATTTTAATCACTTTATGTAGGTAATACTACCACAACTATGGCATTGATATTACTATTATATATACTACTGTGTATAGAATAATAAAACACCTACTACTGCGTTTTGATTGTACTTAGTTTTAACTAAAATCAATAACTACAGACAATATTTCCAGACAAAAAGTAACACGTTTAGTCACCATAAATCACAGAAAATCAAAACGTGTTTAGCTCCACTGTCTTATCAATGTCTTCTTTGGCGTAATAAAGCAGGGAACTCCTTACCGGAGAGAGGTTTGGGATTGTCTCACGGACCTCTGAGTTTTGGCTCTAAATTAAAGACTGGAAGATGAATTATTGAGACCATCAATCTACAGTATAGTTCAAGCACCTGTGGCAAAAGCATCCATCGTGCTGTTGGCTGAAGTGTTCTTGAACCAAGAACTACATCCCTACCACCTTCCACACTGACCTGGCTTTGATGATAGACACCAGCGGAAAATCTTTTTTGGATACAGGAAATGAAATTGCTATCTGGTAGAAAGATAAAAGAAAAGTCTCCAGGGAGGGCCAGCATTAGACATATTACTCATCTCTTCCCTTTGTTATAAGCGTGGTAAATAAAAGCTGCAGTGCACTGACATACCAATCTACAGTAATGACTAGGCCAACATGATTTCTGGGTTCTGAGAGCTGTGAAATTCATAACGTTTCCACTTCCTGCCATTTGGTGTCGCCCGCTTTGCCATGTGCAGCTTTAAAGTCTGTATGGCTGCAAATAGGGTATGTTTCTTTAAGAAAGGAAATAGACATCCCAAATTAAGGCATTTGTGAGAGCGCACCATGTTGTCCGTCGTCAGTAGACCTCTGAACAGTTTCAGAGTCTCCGGCTCCCTGACTAAAGCTTCAGTCGCAATGGCAGACGCTCTGGCTAAAATCCCCGATGTTGAGATTGATCCAGAGGGAACCTTTAAGTACATACTGGTCAGAGTAAAAGTGAAAGATGGCGATGTGAATAAAGACATAGTCCGAGGCACAAAAAGTGCAGAGTATCACAGTAAGTTGATTGCAGCAGAGGAGCGTGCAGTGCGTCAGTTCAGCTCCAGATAGCGCGCAAACGAAGAAATAGATGACTGTTGCAGCGGAATGGGCCGATTTGACCCATTTACACTGCTCTCTTTTGCTGCAGCCTGCAAACTTGTATAAATTTACTGCACAGGCAAGGCAGATGCTTGCTAACCTTAATTTATGTTTATTGCAAATATTTGCTTCCAGATGTAACAGCTTCAGATGATTAGATGTGAGACTAATAATAATAATAATACACTTTTTAATTGCGTAAAACTGTTGCTTTTTGACTGGCCTGTAACTAAACCAGATGTTTGTTTTTTTTATTGATGAAATGATTTGGATTATTTACAGATCATATATTTGAGAAGGTCAATCCGGCTATGGAGGCCTTGGGGATGGAGTGTAAATGCCTTGGAGGAGGAAAGATGGAGCACAACAGCCAAGAGAAAAAAATAAGGGTGTTTGGAGAATCAACTGTGAGTTCATCTGATTAAAAAAACAAACATTCAAAGCTGAATCAGTTACCAAATGCTCAGTAAAATTGTACTGTTTTAATGTAAATGCTTTCTCATTCATATCCAGGCATTTGGTAAAGCGGACCATTCTGTGTCCGTAGAAAAGTTGAAGACTGCCTTCAGCGACTATGAGATCACCTGGTCTGACGACAAAAAATAAGTGTAAACCATCTCATTTCAAATGCATTTATCAGTTTCAATATAATAATGCACTGACCTTTCTGTACAGCATCACTTCATTCAAATACACCACTCTGCATTTAACAGTTTGTGTCTGAATCTATGAAAGCAGAAAAACCTACTCCTGAATGATATAAAATTTGCACATAGCTCTGCAAGTTTTGATCATTTTCAGTCACCTAAAATGTGAAGGGTGTGGTATGAATAGAATAGAATAGAATAGAATGATTCATTTTTATTTTTACTTGGTGTTTGATTGACTTGGCTGGGTGCCAAGCGTGAAGTCCATACAGGAAGGGGAGAGCCGGCTGGAATCACTAACATATCCTGTTACTCTGAGGGAAAGTTTCTTGTTTAAAAAACCAGAAACAGATAAGAGGGGCTTTCACATGTTGTCATGCGGTATACACTTTCATTTTTGTGTACTGCTAAATAATAGAAACTTCAAACTAAATTCCATGCTGCTTTACAGACAATAAGATAATAAATAAAAGCCGGGAAGAAAAAAGTTACAGTGGGATGAAATAGCCTGAGCATAGACACGTTTTTATCTCTTTTCTTTCACCTACATAAAGCATTTAAGGCTTGATGGTACAATAAACACTTTTCTATTTTTTTTTTATACATTGCTATAAGCTACCTGTGAAACAATGTCATAAAATCTAATGTTTCCCTCTGTGGTCTGCATTGTACAAGGAAAAACGACACTGACACTGTGTAACAAATCCATAAATATGGTTTTGTAGTATGCTGTGTGTTTTTCAAATTTGCTGTTGATGTACAAAATGAAAGGGAGGTGCTATTCACAAATGGAAATACTAATTAAAAGAATACATGGTGGGTGGTGGTGAAACAGCTCTGAGTGCAATTGGAAAGAAAAAAGGTAAAAAGTAAGTTTTAACCTTGACCCTTTGTCTGTACAATATATCAGAGTAGTGCATCTACAACTAGTTGTATTTCAGTCTGAACCAAAGGCCAAAGTGCTGCGTCAATTATACTGCTTGTAAAATGCAAAACATCCACACTGGGTATTCCTAATATGTTACACAGAGGGCACTTAATTACTATTTCTGATCAATCCGAAAGTAGATATCAGAAAGCCAAAGTTCCAATTTGTGATGTCATCAAGTGATGATACCAGAGCTGTTAAAATGACCGATTTCCTGTCTTTATAGAATATCCAGTTTTGTCTTTTATTTGGAGATGTTATTAATATCAACCACAAAATATTACCCCTATTCCCATGACATATACATTACAGGAGTCTAGACCCTTTTCCTTTGGGTTTTTCCCACATGGGTCTTTAAAGATATGTTGTATTGCAGCAGTGGAGGACATTCTTGCCATTACATTCTTTCTTTTGCTTGTGACTCTCCATGAGTGGCTGGTGAGTAACAGAGAATATATTATGAGGAAACATGGTTCATAACTCTGGAGACTTTATGAACGAAAATAGCTGTTAACACTGAAGAGAGCTCAATTAATCTTGACCTTCATACAGAGACTGTGACACTGACTGCCAGTTAGTTACTCCGTGAACTGAAAACAAGAAAAACAAAAAGGCATCTTCCTTCCAGGTTCCATCCCAAATCCGGAGCCAGTTTCCTGCAAACTGATAACCTTTCCATTATCTACAAACAGGGAGGTCAACACAGGACAGAGAAGTATTAAACATGCTCAACCCTCTTCTTTGGAAATGCATATGTTACAGTAAGGGTTTAATGAGATTTCACATAAAACGTTAGACTTGTCCATGAGCAAACTGTAACCGACTGCCTTGAAGTGCACTTTGTCAAGACACTGAAACACAAGCTGTAGAGATCCTGCACTTTGACCTCCTTGGGGACAGGACAGGTGAAAATTATTTTATACAATACAAATCAGAAACATGCTTTCCATCATCTTGCAAAAGCCAAACTACTGTAATACTGTGAATATTTCCATTCAAGCGTATGCACACCCTGAGCAATACACTGTATGCAAAGAGCGATAAGCATCACTGTGAAGTCCTATTTCCTAAACAAGAAGTCGGTCCCTTCCTGCAGCGATCAACACCTCAGGCTGTTGGGGAAACAAAGGTCCAGCAAAAACGTAATCGCTCTTATCAGTAACACAATAGCTTACCAGACACTGATTTTATGATATGGTCAATTAGAGCCAACAGAAATTCCAGACTCCTAAAGGACAAATCCCATAACTGATTTAATCTAAAAATTCCTGAACATATCTATTATTTTCTGCCAATCTGCTTGGTGCTGGTAGAGGTTTGTTTACATTTTCTATTAAAAACATATTTTTAAAAAAGTAAAGTGTACTGCATATGGCCAGTAGCATCAAGTCGCAAACCGTGTAACAGGAAAAACGTGAGTTCAAAATATGATGTGCTTCATTTTATCACTCAGGTCACAATGATTAAGCAGCCTGATGTGGAATTTCTCAAACAGAGATTTCCTCAGTCTGAGAGGATAAAAACTATTACCTTATTGTTTACGCCTCGTCGTGTTCATGTTCATTCATTAAGACCAGCTTTACTTTAAAACTCTTGTTCAATGCATAACACACACATATTGAAAGCATCTTTTTAATTGTGGGACTATCTCATTTTTTCTGAAATGTGTAAAAATTTTGAAGCCCAGCATAATAACTTTATAACAACTGTGCATAACAAAATGTCCATAACACACATCTGATATATTCAGTTATTCTATAGGTCTATAGTGTTGTAAAGAGATAACACGGTGACCATTACACCGTACTTTTGAACCAGAATGTGTGAAGGATCATCACCTCAAATTTATTATAGAGCTCAACATTAGGATAAATCAACTCTAAGAAAGATTTCTCACCACTGATGAATGAATCACACAGGTGTTTGAGAAATGTTCTTAGAGCAATGTTTTATATTGTGACTCCGCCATGGAATTATATTTCAATCATCATATTTCATTGAGCAATACTTTTCATTTTTGCGACGGTTATCAAATTTGTACTTAATTAGTTACAGTACAGTAAATTTCACTTTTCACAGGCAGGACCTAAATAAATAAAACAAGAATATGAATGAATATTTATAGTCTACTTTATATTCATTTTTTTTAAATATTTATACTTTAGGTATATATATTGCTAATACACATTTGGGGCTTCACTTCATACAAAGTACGTATTTAATATGTTGTGTTTACTTTCATCCCCGTAACTTCACAGTGCTAGTTGTTGTTTTCAGCGCTTGGCAGTCGTTTGGTTCGCTTATTGGTTGATAGCTTTGGAGTTTAAAATTTGAACCAATCAGAGTAAGAGGAAGATGAGTAGCTTTACTCCCAACGTCACATCCGATTCAAAAGACGGCGCGCGGCATGATTGTCCTCAGCTACCTAGCTTAGTTTTTGTTTATTGTGTTCTGTATTTTAGTGGTAAACAAAAAAGTAATTGTGGCGCTAAGAGAAACAAACACGTGTGTGATTTTATGTTCCTGAACAGAGGACACAGTGTAGCATTTATGGTAAGAAGCTACGTAACGTTAAATGTTATCTTTAGCAAAACATAACTTGCCGTAGCAAATAAACACAAGTTGAGCTAACGTTAGTCGTTATTCTCTCTAGTCGAACAGTAAGCGAATTTGTCACATCAGTTTTTTGGGCGAAGTATCTTACTAAACTGAGTCACTTGTGACTCACTCTGTATTATTGTTCTAAAACTCTGTCTTTGAGACAGTTGTCTTCTTTCGGCGGTGAGTGCTGTCATCATGTCCCAGACCAACACTTCTCTCCTGGACGAGGTGGTGCAGTGGAGTCAGGAAACCTGCCGCCAGAAGCTCAAGTCTGTCTTGCCAAAACTCACCATATCCTCTCAGACATAACTCTCAGACCAGTTTCGCAACTGGTTTGTACAATGCCATGATTACAAATGGTTTCTATACGGAGAGTCCAGTGATATCCATGTATTGGAAAGTTTTAACATGCATAAAAGATCGGAGGAGCATGGATTAAATAGTAAAATCATTGATTAGGTCTAATTAGGTCAATAGTTCAAAATACATATCTATATAATTGAATTTTAATGGGAAGCTGTATGCGTATTATTATGAATCATATTGAACACCAAAATCTTCAAACCTTCTCAAGATGTTAAAGTTTGGTAGATGTTACCTATTTTCTTGGTGTTGCTGGGCACAAGTTTGTGTCTTGCTCATGCTAAACTTTAATCATTTTTGTTATATTATTGCAATCTTGACATATTTGGCATTAAATGAATTTGCTGAATTGCTGTGGTTTTCCTTGACTGTTTGCACTCTTTGCATCATGAGTCTGAGAGTTGGGATGATCATATACGTAAGTTTCTTCATGGCACAATTTACAAGTACAAACTGCTTACTTTGTGGCTTGAGTACTTCTTTTGGTCCAAGTATGAATTGTCTGAAAAAGATAATGTCTCTGCAGGTATCCTGAAGATAATTACAGAAATGTTCCTCCCTCATATTGGCTTGTCAGAGCTGGAAGAGGAGTGCTTTTCCAAGATCTTACCAAAGGTAAACAACATGTTGAATACATGTCGTCTTTAGGTCCTGTTATGTGAATACCTTTACTAGCATTTGTTAAATAACAGAGTGGCTGTAGGTTCTGGGAAAAGTCCTTCAATAAAATTCTATAAACTTAAAAAAAAACCTCATTAAAGACCTTAAACAGCATATTTAGTTATTTAAACAGCTAATACAACATTTCATATCAATTAAGGTCTGTTTTTGAGGTCAGTTGGTACTGTTCTTTTGATGAGACCTGTAATCGCAGTGAATTGCTTTTAATTCATACAGTGGGGTTTCTGTAAAAAATAGCCACACTAAATATTTTCCTTGTGAAGGATTTGTTGATAGAACTATTTCTGTCTTGTAAATTACTGGTTTACATCTTGCCTTAAAAGATTTGAAGTCTGAAGTTTGAAAGCTTCATTTGTCTGTATGAATGTCTCTGTCCCTATCTGTCACAAATGTCTGCAGGCAGTGGCAATGTTTGACAGCATGATGAAAGAAATTTTGGACCAAGTTGGAGGGCTGTCCAGTCAAAACAGTGAACTGTGTTCCTTACTAAGGAACATTCTGCAGGTACAATTATTATTGTGTATTTCAAATTGTACAATGAGTGCTTTACAGATTTATGTTATATGTGGTATACTTATTCTGGAAAACATTGTTCTCACTTCACTCCTAACCAATATTTTGACAAGGTTCTGCTGTCTATTTCAGGCAATGGTGCAGGTAATTGATGCACTGTCCACTTGTGTGCGTCATGTTGGCACATTTGAGGAGGCGCCTGACCTCGATGCTGTCCGCTCATTACCAACTTGTATCCTGAAAATCCTGAGGGAAACCTTCCAGCACTGTAAGGTTGGTCTGTCTGGTTCAAGAGTTGCTCTAATGGGTACATTTTAACTGTGCAGAAGTCACTCCCAATCTGTGATGCATGTTTTTATGCATCTTTTATATTTAAAGGTATATGTACCATTATTATGAATAAATATTACTCTGAATTAATTAATACAGATTTATAAGATAACTGCTATCTTTATGGAGATGTGTTAAGTAAAACGAATGGTGCAAATTTTGTGATTGATTACTTTTTTGTTGCACTAACAAAACGGACACAGTGAATTCACATAGGGCTCATTATTTTCAGTTTATATTTAAAACAAAAATTGGGGAAATTTTGCAGTGTTTATTTTTGGCTATTTTAAAACTGGTGAAATTTGGATTTAAAAAAAAATAAATCAGTGTTTCCAAAGTTTCTTTGCAACACCAATGCATCTAGAAGGACTCAGCGGCTCATTTGCACATCCTCCTCATTTGTATCTTTCTTGTTATTACAATCTTTTATTATCAGAAGTATTATCTGAGGTGTCAAGAGGACCTTAATAACTGGAAACTGGTTTTGCAGCCACTTAGTGATGCATGACAACATAAACTCTTGCAACAAATTGGTTTAAATCTTTTTTGGGATGTAAATCTATAGGAATGCAAATAAGTTTAAGCATACTCTTGTTGTCCACAGGACAGTGAGGTGGTTTACAGTGGTCGTCTGTCCCTGGTGGCTGACCTGCTGCAGGGACTCTTCAAGGAGGCCTACACCCTCCAGAAGGGTCTGTTAGAGCTGCTGGACAAGATGTCACTCAGCAACGGCGCCTCAGAGGAGGAGGTCTCTGATATTGTAACACGTGGGTGTTTGTGCTGTTTGCTACTGCTGCACTCTTTGTTATAAAGTCCCCCGATGTTGTTCTATACCTTCAATTCACTCTTCAGCTCACTGAATTTATTTTTCATCTTCTTTAGTGATTCACAGCCTGTTGGATATCTGCTTTATTATCTCCAACCTGGACATGGCACTGCATGCAAACACATGGAAATTCCTCATCAAGTCAGTACAGCAGACACACATGATGACACTTGTTTTTTATTAATGTCATATTGTCTCTCATCCTAGATTAACCACTTATAAAAGTTGGGTGAATTTATTTATTAATTTGGTTACTGAGTGACTTATTTTAAACAGTCGTTACTCTGTTCAGACAGAGTCTGAAGTACCAGTCATTGGTGGAGGAACAGCTACATCACGGTGACATCTGTAGTAGCCTGTGTGACAACCTGCTGGCCTCTTTCCACAACTGTGTGGAGCTGGCCCAACAGATTAAACATGCAGGTCTGCAGGTAGGAAAGCTCTGATTTTTAGTAGAAAAATATAAAACAATTATTAATAGCTTTTTAGCAGCTTTCTATGTGCAGGACTATTGAATGAGTATTGATTGCATCTCTTACCTAAGTTTTCTTTGAAATTTGTAAAATCTTATTTCGAGATGAGAGAACTACAGTCACCACAATGATGGGTATTTATGTGCTAGTTAGTAATAGAGCGCTGATGCTGATTGAATAATGTACAGAACTTTGTTCACAGAAAAGTGTTCACAGTTTATTAGTGTACGATCAAGGGTAGAATTGATCTGTTACCCTTTTTGTGTTAATGCTCTTTATGTTCTTTAAAAGGAGGCAACGCAAAGCCCAGAATACAAGCTGTTCCAGAAAACTGCAAAGATGTGCAGATTTTTTGCCAACACAGTGGTTCACTACATAAAGGTATTAAAAATCGGGATATTCTTGCAACACTCTCAATTCCATAAAACGTTGTGCCACCTATATGTCATTTATTTTCCTTTGAACAGGAATTCAAATTTTTTCTCACAAAGTCTTGCAGCTGCTTTCACCAACTCTACCTCCAGGTCATCAGGTATGTGTTGTTTGGCTGCGGTTTTTAAGAAGCAGATTAAGACTACAGTTTGTACTGCAGTTGATAGTTACTGAGCAGTGTGGAAACATGCATTCTGATGTCTTTCAGTAAGTTCCCTCCCAGCATGTGTGCACCAACACTGTCCTCAGCTCTGTCCGAGGAGCTGAATGCAGCGGCTCTCGTTCCAATGGATGCCTTCCTGCTCCAGCTGTTGCCTTTAAGGCCCTTTGCTGAAGTTGTCCTCCAGCCGGACTGGCGTGAGTTTAAAGCTTAACCTCAAACCTGCTCTTTTTTCCCCACAAACTGTGTTAAGGTTGATGGATGTTGCGAGGTGTTGCACTTCCTTCAACCATTTTATATCTTCTTTCATCTGAGTAGATCTGTGAGACAATGTTGTTCGTATCCTACTTCAATAAGTATTTTAACTTTAATCCTCTCAAAAATTGATTTTTAGTCTGCACGTTAATATTTTTAATGCTGTAATGTATACTTGTCACAATGTCAACATTGGTATATTATAGGAATACACCAATCCCAATAGTCCAATCAGGCGAATTTGATCACTAATATAATGCATAGTATGTAGTTGGACACAAGAATCTCATGTATTGCCATACACAGTTTAAGGAGCCTTGAGGGCACATGCTTGTTGACTTTCCAGTCTTTAACATCCAAAACTTCTACCCAGGACTGGCATCTGTGACAATTTGTTTATTTAAGAAATTGTGGCATCTTTGGGCAAATGTTAACCGTTTTAACTCAAAAATAATGTTGGCATCATGTTTTACACACAACATACAACCCTAGAATGCCCCTTGTTTGTCTGCAGGGTTGAGTCCTGAACATGAGCTTCCTCAGTGTCTTCTGTTGGTGAACATCCTGGGTCAGCTCACCTCCCAACCAGAGGAGGTGCTGCAGCTTTGGTACACTGGCAGCCAGTTCTCAGAAGAGACACCCAGGTAATAAATAGATGTTTTTGTAGTTGTCATACGCTGATTTTTTTAATTAAATATTTGGTTTTCTTGATGTTGATGGATTACTGATAATATTTTTCTAATCCACAGTTCTCATTTCAGTTTTCCTGTAACCCCAATTCTAAAAAAAAAAAGTCTGACGCTGTGCAAAACGTATATAAAAGGGAATGCAATGACTTGTTGACTTATATTCAATGTACAAGACAAGCTATTTAATGTTCAAACTGATAAACTGTATTGTTTATATGTTATATACAATTATTCTGAATTTGCCAGCAACATGTTTCAAACATGTTGGGACAGGGGCAACTAAAGACTGGGAAAGTTGTGCAATGTTCAAAAACACCTGTTTGAAACATTCCTAAGGTATGGAATATAACAGGCTCATTGGTGGGGGTTGTATTTTAAAGTAAATCAATTTCAACTACAACATAACTGATTAAATATGATTTTATATTAGATGATAAATATTAGATTTTCTTAGATTGCATTCTGAATGAGTATTAGAATAATCATATAACACAAGGAACAGCTATGGGTTGGTAAAGTGAGATTGAATCGAACAATTCACACTTCACATCTGGAATATTTATGAGTCATTCAAGCTACGGATATATGAACAAAAGTTAATGCATTTTGATATTGGTATCCTGTTCAGCAGTAATGGAACCCAGGGACACTGCAGCTTTGCAGGAGAAGCATCATCATAGATACTTGTGATTTAGGACTTAAAGGATTTGTAGAGTGGAATATTGAAAATGCACTAAGTGAGAAGAGTATGTAAAAAATGTATGTATCATTCAGCAGCATTCAACAAAGATTGTTATGTATTTAACTAAAGTGCTTCTCAATTTTTAAAATTTTTTTTTAACATCTCCTCTGTCTCCAGGCTTCCTCTCTACCAGGCTTTGTTCACTAGTTTCAGGCGATGTCACACTGAGCGTCAGGTACCGGTGCTGTTGCCAGGGGTGATGATGAAGGGTCAGGCCCAGGCCCAGGTCACTCTGCACCACCACATGTGTGTGCACCTTTGTGCCAGTGTGGCTGCACTTCCCCCAGTGTACTTCTCTGTGCTGGTGAGCTCTATACACGTAACCACATACATAATAAAAAATTTAATTACATTATTGCAATTTCTTTCACTCTGTTTGTACTTTTTACACACGCAGGTCTGAACACACACACACACACACAAACATACAATTAATATGGAGAGATGTCCGAGTGATGGGTTGCTACCGCCCAGTTAGGGGTTGCTCAAGGGCACCTCGACAGTGCCCATGGAGTTGAACTGGCACCTCTTAAGCTACTAGTCCACTTCAATGTCAAGTGGCCCATGCTGAACTTGAATCATCCACTCTCAGGTCCTTAAGCCAAGTCCTTACAGACTGAGCTACTGCTGCCCCATTTAGACTGCGTGCTATCATGTATGGATCAGCCTATTTCTCGTCCCACTGGACAAATCAAACATTTTTCCATTTTTGGTATCTTCACACTGGCAACAGTTGTTACTGGAGGCATTATGTTTTCGGGTTATCTGTCCGTTCCATTCTTGTGAACACAATATCTCAGGAATTCCTTGAGGCAATTTCTTCAGATTTGTCTCTGATGAACTGATTACATTTTGGTGGTCAAAAGTCACTGTGATGACATTTTATATCCAAAAGGTCAAAGGTCGACTTCACTGTTACATCATAATGCTCTGCACAAAACTTCATAATACTCTTTCTGGCCATTATTCAACATCATAACTCAGGAACAGAAGGGAGGATGGTGACCATATTTCACATTTGGTTGGCTACTGAATTGGTGACACTATTCTTGGGTACCCACCTTGAAACTGTGCTGATTGTATAGATCCTCTCTTCTGCCGGGTTGAAGATGTGTGTGAAGCATCGACATTTTTGAATTTGTAGCTTCTTCTTTGCACCAACATCCAGATTATAATCATTGTTGTCCGCCACTAGTTCGTTGGTTTTGCTGATACTGAGCTTTAGATGATTGTCGAGCTACCATGTGACAAAACTCCAAATCAGTAACTCCTCTATACAAATAGTCTCCAGGTGAAGACGGCATGTTTCTCACCGGAAATTATTCAATGGAATCATTCATATGTCACATAGTGATAATTTTCATTTTGCCAAAAAATGCACTTAATACCTTTTTATTAAATTCCTACAAAGTCTTCACTACATATACTGTACAGTATTATGAGGCTTGACAGTCATGCAGAGGCATACAACCGTGAGGCAGTAATTTTAGTTCACGCGATAGAGACTAGGGATGGAACTTTAGTTTAACAACTAACTTTTTAGTTCCTTTACTAATGATGGTTGTTTTCTTGGTCCAAAACTAACAATATTATGGAGGGTGTTATTGGCCACTGTTGGTTTATCACAGATACTGTATATCCATACTGGCAAATATTTTGAGAAATATGCCAAAAGAGATTTGAAGAGTAATTTGTTTGTTTTGGGTGTCTAATCACATTTTGATCATTATTTGTAATGTGGTCCAGGATTTCCCGTCATTTAATGCACAAGTTATTCTTTCACTTTCATTTTCTCTGTTTCTGTTGAATTTCTTGATACTTAGTTTTTTTGCCCCCCTGCTTTTTCTTCTGTTTACTCCCTCCTTCACATCCTCCTGTTGCTGACTTCCTCTCCTTTATCTCTCTCTTTCAGGAGCGTTGTTTGGTTAGTGTTGTACTGCAGGCTGATACTCAGACAGCTCTGCTGGCAACAGATGTGTGGTGCTTTACAGCGCGGTGAGAATGTTTTCACACCAATCATTTATTAAAAAATGTACACTGTGTATTTTGATCAAGGGCATACCTTTCTCACACTCTGTCATGTTGCTATATATATATATATATATATTTTTTTTTTTACACATTTCTTTCTGTACTATATTGAATCCACTGCTAATTTTGTCTTCTCTGCTTACAGGTATGGAACAGCTGAACTTTGTCTTCATCATGTGCTCCTCATTGCTCAGCTGGTGGGTAGAGACCAAAAAATAAATAAATCACAAAGTAGTTTCATTGTTTATTTGGATCTCCATTAGCTGTTAAAATGGAACAGCTACTCTTCCTGGGGTCCACGTTACAGCTGAGAGAATGCATTTTGTGGTCTTGTTTTATTTAGATTTGAAACAGGGATGTCACAGCAAATGGCACTTTCCAACCCATTTTCAGACATTTTCCCAACTTTTGAAATCTTGGCTCTGACTTTGTTGAGTGACACCACATGGTCATGCAGGAGTCTCCATGTCTATGACCTCTTCCTGAGCACTTTCTAAAATAACTCTAAATCCCCTTAATCTCTCTCTGCAGGGTATTTATTAGTATGGGGTCCTCCCTGCTTTCTGTGGCACCCCAACAGAGGTGACAATTGGTGTTGTTGGACCTTGGGGCCACTTTTTCATAACTTTTCCGTCATCACATTGACTTGATCCCTTTTCCATACACGCCCCTCTCCATCAGTTCTTCACCTTTCTTCTACCCTAATGCCCTGGTGATTGTACTCCTCTTCACTGTTCATCACCTCTTCTCTGCGTCTCCCTCTTCTCCTCTAGGTGAAAGCTTGCACTGGTGAGTGTTACCAGTCATTCCACCTGGGCCTGCTGCTCAAACGCATGGTTTTCCTCATGACGCCAAACCACCAGGTTAGAAACCTTTGTAACTTAAAGGAACATTTTTGAACTCAGAAATTACTCAAGAGTGGCAACACACATCTGATTTTTCAGTTTTGTATTGGTATTTATAATATTCCTCATTAATGCAAAATGTTTGTTTCCAGATGGAACTGGTGGCACGTTTCCCACCCTCTGAGGTGGAAAACCTTCCAGTTTGGCGACATGTCCTCCTCAGAGCTCTTTCACAAGATGCCCGTCACTGTGTAGAGACAGACATCATTGGCCTTACTCAAAAAGCTCTGAGCAACTGGCAGAATGGAGGGCACAAACTAGGACAGTTGGACAAAATGGTGAGGATAACCTCAGATCTGAGCTGTAGTGGGGGGTGTAACCATGTGTCTGACTCAAGTAATCTTAACCAGTCAGTGCTTTTGGTTAACATCATTGTAGAGGATGGTATTTTCGTCTTAATGAGTGGTGGGTTAATGTCTGCATGGTGCTCAAGTCAAGACACCATGATTGTGCAAAGACAAAATTAGCAACTTCCAACATTTCTAACTGAAGAAGTGGAAGAAGTCTCATATGTACTCATGTAAATTCTGCACAGATATCATTTCAGATTGGGAGATAAAGTTAAATGGTGTTAATGTGCATTTACTCTTCATTTTACCCCAGAAAGTAAAAAAAAAAACTCACCACGTTTTGGAATATTTTTTAATTTAGTTGTGATATATACGTAGATGGTCTGTCCTTTCATCCACCATCCTCCATCCACTGCAGGGTGTTGTAGTCATTTTGTCTAGCTGCTATTAGTCAAATTCTTACCTGAAATGATTAAATCCAGTGAAGAAAACAATGCAAGGAAACACAAATGTAGTATTTACAAAGTCTCTCCTGTGTCCAGAACGTGGTGCTATTATCCCTCCTAGCTGTGGTTAGGGGGCAATCATCCCCTGAGGAACAGTGTGTGTTGTCTGCAATGAGGATAATCACACAACTCTGGTTACGAATGAGTCCGGACCAGGTGAGATCCAGAGACACACACGCACACACAACAAACACACACAGATGTAGAGTAAATGCATGACCATTATCCCTGTTACCCACCATACTCCAGGTTCAGACCCACCCTGTGCTCCAGTGTACTCTGCAGCTACTCCTGTCAATATCGGCAATTTTTGTGAAAAATATTGAACATCAAGTCATCCTTCAGGTATACTGTTAGTTTTCACAGTTTATATTTAACAGATGAAGACAAAGAATACTTCTATTTACTGTGTGTGTGTGTGTGTGTGTGTGTGTCCGTGTGTGTGTGTGTGTGTGTGTGTCCATGTGTGTGTGTCCCAGGCTCTGTTGTGTTTGGATACTGTGCTGTCTCAGCAGTGTGCAGAGCCCCAGCTGCTGCTGGCTGCTCTGGAGTTCCTCTCCTCCCTGGGGAAGATCTTTGTCCCTCCTGAGAGCCAGGTAATGAAACCAGACTATTTCAAAAGAGGATCTTATCTTTTACTTCTTTGCACTCTTTACATAAGGACATTGAAGGACAATTATTCTACTGCTGTTCTATTTTGATTGCTTGGTTAAACTTTTGGTCTGTTTATGTTGTGTTTAGCAGCTTTTTAATAGTGCTTTTCTTTTTTATATATTCGTGAAATTAATACTTTTGTGTTGCCTAGAATGCCGCTTGAAACATCACTTTGGGTTCTTGAATTTTCTAATGTGCATTTGTCATTGACATTTCAGAGACTAAACAAATAATCTTAATTATTAGAATTATCTAAAAATAAAAACAGCAATAATCATTATTTGAAACTGTAAATCTTAAGTCTACATTGTAAATATATCCTAATATTTTCTCTTTCACTTTTTTTTTTTCAGAATCAAATTCTGACGAGGCTAAGCAGCCTGTTTGGAGTTCTGCTGTCGGACAGATCCTGGCTGCTACATCAGCATGCGCTGGAGGCCTTTTCTCAATTTGCAGAGGTACGGCAGGAACTCGACAGGTGTTCTGAATATTTCAGATGTCATCCTGTATAGTGTTTGTCATAAACTTAATGTGTCCTTTTGGTATTTAAGATTACAAACCATGAAGAGGTAATTTCCCAGAGTTTGTGTGACGAGGATACCAAGACGAAGGTGGTCAACTATCTTAGCAAGGTAAGGGATGCCAACGTATGATGATCAACTTTTGCTACAATACATAGATGTAAACAGGTGTGTGTTGTTGTTTTTTTTTAGACAGTGAATGCACTGGAAGATGTGGACTCGCGGCTACAGAGGATCAAGCTGGAGACGACAGTCATTGAGCAACACAATGAGAGGCTGGAGAACAAAAAAGAAAATGCTTTGAACAAACCGGCTGCCAACACTGTTGTGGATTCAGAGGTTTGTGATGTCATCAAGTTAAATAAAACATCATTCACAGGCTCTCTGAATGTGCTCATACAGGGCATTGCTTCACATTTCTACTGTCCAAGTCACTGTGACAGCTGGCCAGTACAACACTACCTCCTAGTGTACATGGGGTACATGTACACATAATATGAACCAGGCTATTAATGATTATTTTATGCAATAGTTGTGAGAAAATACTTAGAGAGGGCGATGATATGAATATCATGGTTTCCATGGCCCAGTTATATATATATAGTTTTTTAAATAAATCTATCAATTGGTCAGATTCTTAATATTTTAAATATTTTGAGTTGCTCAGTCCAAACTTCCCATAGCAATAACATGAGCACTGTAAAACAGTATATTTAGTAAAATACGCCTCATGCAATGTAAAATTCAATCAAGTTGTGCAAGTGAGAACTTAGTTCATGAAAAGATTTTTCCCTGTAATTATTCCTTCCTCTCAGCCATGTCCAAAGAGAGCTCGGCAGGAGACCAGTGCAGAGGAGGAGTACAGCCGCTACATCCAGACAGCTGAGAGTGCTCTGAAAGCCCTTCAGGCTCTCACTGAGGGTAAAGCCAACACTGCAGCAGCAGCAGCAGCAGCACCACCTCCACAGTGGCTGGAATCCAGACTACAGGAGCTGCAGACCCTTATAACCCACATTCGTGCAGCCAGACACACAACCTAGCTGCTCCAGTTTGGTTTCCAGACCTGGATTATTTACTTTATGTAAAGAAAACTATTTGACAGTCTAAAAAAAAAGTCACCTTTAAACTTTTTTATCTTGTTTTGTTAATTAAAACTTGTTTGAATACAAAGCATCACCCCTTTGTTTTTATTTAGCATTAAATGTAAGATTGTTTTATTATTTATTGATTACCCATGTTGGATAGGCTTTTTCCATCAGCTTCTTTTAAAAAACTTCGAGTAATTACTTGATGTCAAGAGCCCTCAACAAGTGCAAATACTTGATAATAATGGTAAATCTAAGAACCGGGTCATATTTGATACAGTAAAATCTTTACTTCACCAGTAAACAAAAAGCCACTAATAAATTATGTTATTCCTATTTCACATTCATTTACAGTGCAAGCCTTCTGTTAATCAAACCTGACACATTTCAGACAAGTTGTGTCTTGCCAAAAGTTTACCTTGGTCCTTATGCCAGTAGTAAAGTTGGCACATTAAAAAAAAAAAATTGAGAAGCAGATGAAAGCAGAATGACATTCACCTCTGACTTAAGATCACTTCATCTCGAGGTGACGAATGTCAGTTGGCAAAAAATTACTTCATTTGTCACCAGTCCAGCATCATCTGATAAGCTTCCAATCCTTCCAGTTCAAAAGAAAATTATCTTCATGAACAGACCAATAATGTGCGGGAACCAACAGAGTAGGATATAAAACGTCTCGTCCCATCATTTATCTTACTACATCGTGCTGTTAAGAAAAATGGTGCATCTTGAAGGTTTGAGTTGTCAAGTCTTTTGCTCCAGATGAGGCAGACATGAAATGTCATCACCAGGCATTCTCATCCTCCCAGTTAATGTCATCTCCATCGCCCCAGCCATCTGTTTCAGTCTTTAAGAGAAAAAGAACAATTATCACTTGGAGTTAAGTTTTTAAACGGAGGGAAATTGTCTAATAGATGCCCATAAAGCCATAAAAAAAGACAGAAAAGGCAACTTCTTAAACATGGATTAGCTCAGTACAAACGATTGGGTCACCGCATTTGTATTTAATGTATTTAGTTCACCAAGTCTTTTTGCACAAATGTGGGTTGTAAAAAAAGCATTTATTGCACTATTATGGGTGCAAAATAATTTGCAATATCAACAAAATTATGATTACTTTTGAGACATTTTTCTAATCCTGCGTTCGTCCTTGTAAAATGCTATATAGTTCTTCTCCAAGGCCTTTTAAAAACTCTTAAAATTAGACTAAGAAGGAAAACATTGCACTTCGAGCTTCTCACAACTCAAATATGCACTCTGTGATAAGGGGTGGCAAGCTGACATTGCTTGATATTGAGGCATCGCAAAGGAAGAAAAATGTTGGAAGTGACATGGTCTCCATTTTTGCAGCCATGGTTCTACTGGTCCTTATACTGTATGTAAAAATTGCTGTGAACACCTAAAAAGTATTTAAGTACTAGAATTTGCCCTCCTTCCACCTAAGAAACCTGATCTAGTAAAAAATCCCAGGAAAAAACCTTTGACCCACCCTACACACTCACCTCAGTAAGGTTGGCAGCTGCGAACTTGGCAGTGAGTGTTATAGTATCGATTGCCGAGTCAAGCTGCAGAGATTTTTCGTTTTCTGACAAGGCTGTAGAGAGTCTTGCATCACTTTCACTGCTCAGTGGCAGCAGAGCTTGAGAGGACAGTTTGATGTCCGGCACCATGTCTGCGAACAAATCCAGCTCTGGGTCTTGCTCTGCCTTTTTCTTCACCTTAATGGTGAACTCCTCCCCCAGACCCCCTATCCCACCATTCTTTTGTGGCACAATAGGTTTTGGCTTGGGGTTTAATGGGTTGCATGATTTCTCAGAGTCTCTCTCTTCTTGAGCCCAGCCATCTTCCCATGAGGAAGTGATCTTGCTCTCTGTGGATTGCTGCAATGTTGTTGTCAGTTTGAGAGGTTTAGAGGAAGGCAGTCTCAGTGCTTCAGGAGCTTGTTTTGCAGTGCCCCCTCTGGGTGGTGCAAGCATAACAGGGTCTGATAAAGGAGCCGTAGGGGAGAGATCTGAGGTAGGTTCAGTGTCCTCAAAGTCGTCCCACGGCTCCTCCTCCATGTTTGTGTGTGAGAGTGGCAGTCTGCTGCTGACTGGATCGCCAATCTCTGAGGCCTGAATGTGGATCTGGACTGACTGTCCATCTCTATTCTCAATCTCATCAGGGTCACTCCAGTCAGGCCAGTCTTCCACTGGGCCTTGTAGTCTGTCAGCCTGCTCTGGGCTGTACGGCAGTGGCTCCATCTCACGATCCTGATGAAAGTCGTTCAAAGGTAGAGACATCTGTCTACTGACATCTGAAACATGTCAAAAACAGACAGGCTGAGCTTCAGGCACAAGAACATCAGGCCGTGAATTAAAATTAGTAGTGGGAATGGGTTCATACCTGATTTAGTTGCCGTAGGGTAATTAGCACCCGCTAAGCTACCCATATGACTCGGTACCAGGCCTTCATTGCCTGACGGTCTGGGAAACAAACTCAAGACTTTTGAAGGCTGGGCCACCTGAGGGTGGGAGCCTCCAACTATATGGACAGGTGAAGCTAAAGGGAACACATAAAAGTACATTTTAAACCTTTCTAGTTTTAACTGATACACTCAGAAAACCTGTGTCTTGAACCTCTGACACACAAAGGTGGTGACAGCACAATGATCCTAATGCCCTGTGCTACTTCATGGCTTTAGCCACTCCCAAATCTTGCTGCAAGGGTTCTTCTTGAAGTCAGACAGTCGCATCAGTTTTATTTCACAAACAAAATAGTGAAATAAAGTTTAATTGATACTGAATAATATTTTATTACTATTATTCGTAGTTTTCATTGTTGCTGTCATTATAAGGTCACTGTTGCTTACTTTCAGGGGTGACCTCTGTAGACTTGGTGAAGTTGGGTGTGGTGCGTTTAAAGACCTTGGTTCTCTCTCCACCAACCACCACTTGAGCCCCCAGCAAGGGCACCAACACCGCCAGACTCTGCAGCGTCATGGCAACCAGAGAATCATTGGTGTCTCTCATTCCTAACAAAACCTGCAGCCACAAACAAACAAAACAAATATTATGTGACTAAAAGAGAATTACATAATAGCATTTATGTGTACCCTTAAAATGAAGCACAACCATTTCCATTTCAAATGTAATTTCCAGATTGAAAAAAACACATCAGTCTGGACATATTACACTGTAGATAATAAAGGAATAGTTCAACATTTTTGGAGTGAGCCAGGCTAGCTGTTTCCCCCTGCTTCCAGTCTTTATGCTAAGCTAGCTGCATTCAGGAATGTTGGAACAAGACAGTGATATCAATCTTCTCATCTAACCATCAGCCAACAAAAAAAAAAGCACATATAGTATATCCCCAAAATGTCGAACTATTCTCTTAAACTTAGCTTGGCGTTCACCATTGATATCCAATTTTAAAATTCCGGTCCTATTTCAACACTCCACCTGAGGTAGGATCTGGTTTTTGAGTTCATCGTGGTAGAAGAACTCCGCGTAGATGTGGATGTGAGCCAGCAGCACGATCCGGACATGTTCCTCATTGACCTTGAAGAGCTTGAGAAGCTGAGGAATCACATGTTTACGGTAAAGGGACACAGACAGCAGGCATTCTTCACCACTACCACCACCACTGGAATCTGTCCAAACAAATGAAATTTAAAAAAAAAAAAGAGGAGCATGAACAACAACCATAATTAATAGTTTCACACAACATTTATGCCTACTGCTACAGTACACTCACTGATAGGGGATTAAAAGGTCTGAGTTATTATTAGCAACAGAAAATCCATCTTACCCTTCTTTGGCCTTAGAAGATGTGGCAAGAAGCTTTTGACAGCCATGGGTTCTGCAAAAACGAGAGAGTTGAGGAGTTTGGGGACAAGGCGTGCAGCCATCAGCTCTTCAGGGAGACTCTGGACCCGGTCTAGAAGAAACCTACAAATAAACAATGAGCATGTTGTGCAAAATAAGGCGCGATAAAAAAATTATAGATTTGAGCATTTTTTTATACTGCACATTCTGTTTTTATTCAGGTTTATTGCACTACTGTTTTATTCTTTTATATACGGCAAATACTTTATTTATTCTTAAGTTTCTAGTATATTTGTAAATATACTTGTTTATTTTTTGCATATGACAATAAAGCCCTTTGAATCCTTTAATCATTTGTATAAGAATCTCTATTTCACTTCCCAATAGAGGTCATCATCTATCTACAAAACAGAGAATTAGAAGAGAATTATATCCAACTCTGTACACCGCTACAATGGATTTAAAATGAAACAATCAGGATGTGGTTAGAGTGTAGACTTTTAGCTTTAATTCAAGGAGTTAAACAGAAATATCACATGAACCATTTAGGAATTACAGCCATTTTTATGCATAGTCCCCCATTTTCAGAGGCTCAAAAGTAATTGGAGAATTGACTGACAAGCAGTTTCATGGCCAGGTGTGGCCTATTCCCTATTATTTTATGACAAATTAAGCAGATAAAAGGTCTGGAGTTGATTCCAAGTGTTGAACCTGCATTTGGTAGCTGTTCAGGGGAAC